>JAMAGK010000019.1:289319-645568 GCA_023626135.1 Talaromyces sp. R2412 | reverse complement strand
CGATGCCGATGATGAACAGCTAGCGGATTCAGGGATTGTTACTCCGCTGGAGCCACATACTGATTTTGCTAATGATATGACAGCTAAGAGAAGTAGTAGGTAAGCCAACGATGATCTTAGAGTAAATTTATTTTGTATCAACTTACTTGCTTGGTCCGAAACACCACAAGCCCCTGCCACACAGCAACTGATAGATGAGATGGAAGATTGAGAGTCACAGATGCAGGATGGATCGGTGCATTGGGTTGGTAGTACGTCCGCGATGCACCCTTGCTATAATTTGCATGGCGGATATTAGCGTTTACCTCATATTCATGCCTGCTTTGGATTTATTTGGATTTGGAAAGTTGGTCCGGAAAGCTGGGAGCATGTGGACAAACGTACAGCACAGGTCGGAAATTCATCAAGAATGGACGTAGCCGATTGAGAAGAAACGCGAAGGATCAGAAGTGTCAAACAAAAGAGCAGACTATTTATTTGTTTCATCCTCACAAGGATAAACGGGTTAATTGTATTCCAAAGGTGGTCGTATTGATTCAAAAAACAAATCTAGTGTTGCGAGAGTGTGTTGAACCACGGAAAATTGTACGTCGAATAGAAGGACATGTTCAGATGGAGCCATGGCAAAAGCGTTATTGTTTTGTTTAATCCAGGAAGGATGGAATTTAATAATACGTAACTATCAATTAATAATCATGGCTCCTGCAAGAGCAGCGCATTGACATGTAGACTCAATTAACAACCAACAAGGCTGAATTGAAGTGTTCGTATTCTGCCACGTCTCGATACAGCGCTTTAACTAGATAGAGTTAGAAAATAGCACCTTAACCCGAAATAACTTATAAGCATGCAAGTTGAGACCCCTATTGCCAGTGGTGCCTCGCTTTTGGGGCAGCGAAATGTCGACTTGAGCCAGTTTTCGCAGTAGAAAACATGTCATCTCACCAGCGACATGGTAACGTGTTTCAGCTCTAATACTACTCTATCAGAGGGGTTGAGTTGATGAGGCATCAAATCGAAGGCATTCATAGTACGACATGAAAAGGACGGTGGCTTTATTATATGAAATTGTGTCCCGACAACAAAAGAACACCCCCTTACCACGCACCACGAGGATGTCAGTCGGCATCCACTCAGCCCCGTTCGCTTAGAACCATGGGTTTGTTGGTGGGCGCTTCAGCTCCTCTCGGTTAGCTGGCAAAAGCCGCATGGCGATCGTCCACATGTAGATAGTATCAATTGATATGCTGAGACCGGGTGCGGTACCCGTTTGGAAACTGATGCCCAACAACGCGGCTGAAAAGCGGCAGTCCTGTGTGAGGTCTTAATAAGTCAAAAGTAAGAACTGATAAACGATTCTCATTCGCGAGCCAACCTGTACGACATCAAACTAAAGGGTGGAAATACCTGTTACTGAATGGGACACCATCTATTCCCCTGTTTTGTAACCGAAATACGCTTACTGACTCTAATAGCCCTTTTATTACTACTACGTCATCCTAGTAAGCACCTCAGCAAATACTCGCTAATCGGTTATGTTGGCTCATCGCACGGATGTGGTCCCCTTCAGCACAGCCTTGCAAGAAGCAAGAGTGTCACTTCCAATTGGGAAGCGGCGGTTTTCTCAGCTCGACCGTTTGCTTGTTGACCATATAAGCAAACGAGAGGGGGGCATCATATATATATATATCTTCTTTTTCTCTCCTTAGTGAGGCTTCATTATAAACGGCCCCACAATAGCTGCTCCGACCCCGTTTCCTCGATTTGAGCTATGTACATGCGAGGCTCTATAGAAATTCACTACATTTCAAGTAGTCCAAAGTAAACACCCCAACTCCTGCATTTCATCATGGTAATAGTACATAACACGCATAACTTCGTCACATGGACGGACCCAGAGCGTACCAGCACTCATCCTGGGCCACAAAAAGAAAACAGATAAAAAGCCAAAAAGCACGGGTTCCCCCCCCCCCCTTTAACATGGTATCATTCACAGGAAGAAGAGAAGCAACATAGTTTATCAGGAGAAGAACAACAGCAAACATTTCGTGACAAGAAATGCTACTACCACTTCGAGCAAGACTTCACCAATTATTATGTTGGTCATCGCCCGGGTATGGGAAGAACGAGCCCATAAACTCGCCAGTAATAGGGTCATATGGGAAATGGAAATCGGTATTCGGCGTGAACACCATTGATGGAGGGAAACTCATGGGATGAGAGACCATTTCAGAGGCATCCACGGAAGCTTCAAGTCCAGCGCTTTCAGATACATTACCTTGGTTTCTTGATTGGTTTTGAAAGGGGCCCGTTGACTCCATTCCGGTTCTCCAGTCGCTATTTTGCGCATCCCCAAAGGGCGACGTGTGTACTGCAAGCGTCGGGGGTTGAGATTGACTGAGAGGATATCGTTGAAGCATGTCGTCCCTGGGCAATGGTGGAAGGTCACTGACATCAAGATTCATGCCAATAGAGATTCGCCGAATACAGCTGTCGCAAAGATACCAAGCTCGTCGTGACGCAGTGCTATGTTCTGACATTGCGTATAGCCAGCGAATAGCCTTTTTAGCGGATTTGAAAATATTGCCTTCATCTTCAGGAACATGGACACAGCCAAACGATAGTTCCAGGAGAAGAACAGTGGCAGCTTGCATGAGAAAGTGAAGGATACACCACCAAGGCGCCAATTGATAAAGTTGGAAAGGATCAGGAGGGTCGGGTATCAGATCAAGCATTCGAGTAGCCCCCTCGAGAGAGACAACAGCCAACTTATGGCTAAACGACGATGATTTGTGCGTCTTGTTTGGCTTTGGTTCGTCTGACTGAGAGTCGCGTCGACACAGACATGGTCGTCCAAGAGTGATTCGAGCACTATAATACTGGAACGCAAGCCCCAGCTTGAATCGCACTTGTTCCGGCGAGCTGCTGTCCTTTTGGACAAAGTTGCAGGAATCTGGCAATTGACCAAACCACAAATCAATCCGCGCCTTCAATTCGCCGATGCGGTTTTCAATGTTAGACCAGGGGACTCGGACAGCGTCTGCCGTATACACTTTGTTGATGATCTCTTGCGTGATTACTGAAAGATCCGTGTATAATAAGAAGAACATGCCAGAGTTCAAGGGTACGCTTTGCAGCCATGTGGAACTGGTGGGTTGTTCGAACTTGTTTGGCGCCTTTCCTTCTGGTGGGTTAAGAGGCATCATTCGAATCAAATGGCTTGCGGCAATATTCTGCACTTTCTTTTCGCGTAGGGACGTGTTGCTCAGAATTTCATTAACGTCCGAGTCGTTGAACCTTTCTTCTTCAAAGGGAACTGGCAGGGGTGTGGTGCAAATTCCATCGAGAATACATGTTGCTCTACCTGTCATAACACCGAGTAGATGTTCAAATGAGTAGAGCGACCACCATACACGGTATCGAGATTCTTTGGACTCATTTGTTGTTGTCTCGCTGGAGCTCTTCATATTTATGCCAAGAGTAATTGCTGAGCGAATAGCCAGACTAGATATCCTCCAGGCCCTAGTGAAGTATTAATACATGAGGCTTAGCATTGGAAAAAATCTGTCGAACTAACCTGTTGATCTGGTCGGTTGACAAAAGATAAAAGGCAATCAGGCCTTCTACCTGAACTTGCTGCAGATCCGGATGACTGAAGAGGACATCACTCGTCATGCTGAGATGTCTGGCGCGCGTAAAGTATAGAAGATGATCTTGGTTATCATTTCCTTTCCACGGCGCCTGAACCAGGTGAGAGTGTTTTGCCGCAATGGCAAAAATCATGTTCAAGATTGCTCGCCACTTGTCACCTGGTTGTGTAGGGTTATCAAGAAAGTATCTAAACTGCGCGCCAAACAGTGGCCGGTTTATTATCGGAAAAGTCGGGTGGACTGTTGTAAGATAGTCTTCAAAAAGCCTTTCTGCCTGTTCGCGAGGCGGCATGTAATAAATATCCACAGGGTCCGTAACGCCAATGTCGAGATCATCCAGATGGTAGCTCACAGCATTGATGGAAAACTCTTCGTGCTGCTTAGTCGGGGGCTTGCCATCGTACGTACCGGGCTCATTCCGGGATCGTTGCTCTGCCTCCCTTTGTACGCGCTGCATCCAGCTGATTTCCGAGTTTTTCCCAATGTAGCCCGTCGCTCGTACATGCTCTCCTCGGTTGAGATCTTCCTCGACGCGATCAATTGCTTCTAGAGACCCGATGGATGATGGAGAAGACGGTTCCAACTCGGCGTCGTCGAGAGGAGTCCGCGAGAACGAAGAACGCTCGGCGACAGGATCCAGTTCCACCACATCGGCCGAGTATCTAGACAATGCCGCCGAAATCTTGCTAGCTAGATTATCGTCCACGGACGAGCGTAATTCTTTCAAGAGATATTCGTATTCATTCGATTTGGCACTCAGCTCTTCCATATGCCTAGGGGTGAAAAAATTTCATTTTCATGTCAGCGAAAACAGCATCAACGAGTTGACGAATTGGTAATCCTTTTACCTTTTTGTTTTCTCCCGTAGGCCGTCAGGGTACTGGCAACTAATTCGAAGCTCCCGACACTGTCTGCAGACGGGAGTATCGCCAGAGCATTTTGTCTTGCGCTGGCGACACGATTCACAGGCTTTCGCCACACGGCGGCTGTAGCGAGGCGCATGTCCACCACGGTTTCTGGGGATAGCGACCTTGGCATTTGATGATTGAGATTGATGAGATTGCTGCGACGGCTGCGAGGAGATCGAGTTTCCAATGGATTCTGAAGTATCGCGGCTTTGCGACGATGCCCAGGGCGACAGCTTATCGCTTTGGACCTCGTTGCGAATGTTGCCACCAGCCTTATCAGACTGCTCGACAGTCGCTGGAAGTTCAGACGATGGTCCCATGATGACGAAGGACTAGACCTGGCGTCTGTGTCTTATTGTTCTCGGTTCTGCAAATTCACAAAAGAAAGAAGAAAAAAAGGTGAGAAAAAATTAAGTAGCCTGGTGCTACCACAACCACTCGGCATCAATTCTGAGTCGAAAGGAATTCCATTTAGAGATCGCTGGGGTGGGAAATATCACATGACAATTCGACATAAGTCGGAAAATTCGGAGAATCCACGGTTTGCAAAAAAAAATTTCTTTTCGATTCGGTCCGTTTGTCAGGGTGAAAAGGCGGTTTTTTGCCCTGATGGCGAAAGATTGTTGCGGGAGGACGAACCTTTTGGTCGGGAGAGCGGGGGGGAGGCAGATCCATGGTCCGCCGGGTTGTGTCCCGCGCCGAGAACGAATTCATTACTGATAGATGATGTTTAGCCTTCTTTTTCTTTGGGGATCGATAGATAGCAGCTTTCCTGGTTCGATGATGGATCGATTTCATCGACATTACAAAAACTCACGTCGAATACATGTTGTATACGTATGCCAAAAAAAAGCGTTGTACTTAATACGTATACTTACTACATCGGATAACTGAAGATCGCAAATGGAAGAAAAGCTGTGTTTTACTAGCAATAGCAATATGAACTCGCTTAAAAAACAAATAACAAATCTGCTTTGGTTGCGACAAGCTGTATAGCGCACGCAAGAACACCGCCAGTCCCTGACAGACCAGTAATAGTCATGTGGTAAGGCTGAATCCACTGTTCAGGAGACTGCTGGATGCCACGAAACTGAAGCCGCGGAAGGTATCTGCATCATTCACGCCAGGATTGGACCCCGAAGACAAACCAACCTGCTTCAACATATCACTGATTTGGTCGTCGTTTGCCGTCGGGCTGAGCGCCAAATTGGTGAAGTCGGTCGAAAAGTTCTCGGCCAGAGCAGGGTCTGTGATCAGAGGTTGAATAGGCGCTTCAAGCTCGCGGCGGGCAAGTGCTTTCCAGTCTATCTTGCGGAAAAACCGGTGTTTCTTGATTGTCTCGATGTCCTTGTGCATATGATACCCCAATCGCTTGTGGGGCTCCTTGCGCAGCAGTCGGATGAGCAGGTCTTTGGCGTCCGGCCCGAGGAAATACGGCAGAGTCAGCTTCTGGCGGACGATTTTCTCTTGGATCTTGGCATGATTGTTGGCTTTGAATGGTGGCGAGCCCGTCAACAAGTCATAACCCAGAGCTCCAAGCGACCACCAGTCGCATGCCTTACCATACGGTTTGCCTTGAATGACCTCGGGCGCCATGTATTCGATTGTACCCAACGAAGAGTTGCATCGGTCATCTTCGCTGACTGCGACTTTGCTCAAACCAAAGTCGGTGAGCAAAAGATGGCCCTCGGAATCCAAGAGACAATTTTCTGGCTTGAGATCTCGGTAAATGACACCGACGGTTTTGTGTAGATGCTCAAGAGCGAGCACCATTTCAGCCATGTAGAACGCTGCGACATCTTCACTAAACATGCGCTCCGCTGCGAGATGAGTAAACAGCTCCCCACCTTGAGCATACTCTAGGATAAGATACAGCTTCTCGTGGTCTTGGAAAGCATAGTAGAGTTTAACAACAAAAGGATGGCGGTTAACACTTTCGAGTATCATACGCTCGGTCTTGGTCTGCTCCACCAATTTCTTATGCACTGTCAAAGAGGCCTTGCGAAACTGCTTCTGCGCATAGAGTCTGCCAGTAACTTTATGGCGGACAAGTAAAACTGTGCCAAAGGTACCTTTGCCGAGACACATCAAATGGTCAAAGTCGCGACTTGTCATTTTGCGGCACAGGTCATTCTGCATGTCGACGCCATTTGGAGAAAAAACAGTGCGCTCCTCCTCGGCGACAGCTTCCTCGCTAATAAAGTCATGTTCCAGAGGAACCTCATAGCTTGTCAAAACCTCAGTTCTGTCACTGTCAGACGAAACACTTGCGTTGCTTGAAATCGAGGGCCCTGTTAGGCCAGCACCGCGCGGAAATTGACTTTCGGACAAGCTCAAAGCGTCAAGCTGCAGTTTCAATGCGCTGATACCGACAGGCGTGTTTGACGTTGGGGTCGGGTTGAGCTGCGGAGACATAGCTTGAGACCCGGCGGCAGAGAAATCCGAGTCTTCGTCACCAGAAGCCATAGGAGTAAACCCTCTCACCGTGGACAGGACGGGGTGGTTTTGTCCGACCTCGACATCAGCCAGACGACGACCCTGTCTCTTCTTTTTCTTCCGTTGTCCTGCTTTCTGATGGAGAGGTGTCGCCGTAGAGTTCGTAGTAGCAAAACCAGTGTTTCCAGCAAGTTGTGGGCCATCAGGCTTAGGCGCGGAAGGATCGATTGAAGTGCGGGGAGCTTGCTGTTCTATTTCTAGTTCTGACTGGGAACTAAAAACATCACCCACAGACAGATCCCCAATGGTACAGTCTGGGGCAGCGCCGTTATCCAAGCGGTGCATCTGGTTGGCAAGACGCTGGGCAGACGACGGTCCGGGAGTTTGGTCGAACATGATGCGACAATCTCAGCGCATGAGTTGGTGTAACAAAATACGGCTAGGACAGTTCAGTTGTCCTATGGAGGGGAAAAGCTAGATGTAAGCTTTGCTGCACAATCCCTTTTAAGGGGAGTCGTGAGCGATATGGAAGCTTTTACCGTCCGCCCTTTTTCAGGACGGACTCTCTGCCCCTAGCCACACCACGTCGGGAAGAGGTGCACCCAGCCGGAGAAGTGAAGAAGCGTTGGAGACGGGAGTTTCGAGGTCAGCCGATGCCGGTGCACAGCCGCTGGCGAAGGGACGCGAGAATGGATAGTCGAGAAGGCTCAAGGGCAGGCCATTTGTAGGGCAAGAAGTGAAAATTGACGGTGCGGTTGCAGAATAGCACATAGAGAATCGAATCGAGAGAGTCTGGACAGGCTGTTGAGCCAGAGTTAGCAGGATATGAGCAAGAGACGCGAGGAGAGCGAGGAACTTCTCTGAAAGAACGTACCGGTGGTGTTTTGCGGTTGTGTCAGGACAAGGACAAGTCGGCGTGAAACGAAACGAGGCATTAGACGGCTTGGCACGGAGATCATGCCGCCAAGCCTCGCCTCACGTGCGCCGTCTACTGGTCACTGTCACTGGTCCCTGTGCAGAACTGTCACCAGACAGCGCCTCTCTCAGTTTCGACTCGATTGATTACCAACTACTCCTCTACTATTCACTTTACAAGCAGCTCCTCGCAGACAAGCCTGTCTACTAAACCCACGATCGCTACTGAATGCCACTTTGCGCCAATATCAATTACCAATCCAATGTTACCGTCACATGCTTTTGGTTGTATAGAATAGAATATATAGCCCGCCCACATTCCTACAAAGTCACGCCCAAAGTCGCATCCAAAATCAGAGTCACGAGCTAGGGCTCGCGGCCTTCTCTTCTTCTCATATAGTCCTGCTGCGCAAAAAACGCCTGCGATCGCGAGACTTCGACTCCGGCCCTCTCCACAAAGGCCATTGCGCTGGGTTTCTCGACCAACACCGTCACGGCTTGGTTGCCAAAGTCCATCGTCACGATGCGAGCGATAAACGTTGCCAGGGCTTCGACGGTCTGGTACGACGTTGCTTCCACTCTCTAGATGAGGCACGGTCAGCATCGGCTATCAAAACCAACAGAACGAAAAAAAAAAAAAAAAAAACCGCTTACCTCGGCTACCACCTTGACCATTTCTTGATAAGTATGAACCACAGTCGCGCCCCATGCAGGCTCACCAGAGCCCCGAAACACCAGGGTCACAACGACACACTGCTTCTCGAGCCGCTCGTGCGAGTTGACGCCCAGAATACAGTAACAGCGAATGCCTTCAACGCGGAACTCTTGATCGACAACCAGCGTCTGTCTGCTACTTTCCACAGCATCATCCGCAGAGACATACGAAGATCTGTCATAGGCCCAGGCAGACACGCTTCGAAACTTCAGACCCCCCTCAGCCCGTAGATGCGCGCCGGGCAGATGCACCGAGACCTCACACTCGCCAAACGTAACGTCCAGCGGCTCTGGCCCGGCACGCTCGATGCCGTTGCTGTTGTTACCGCTATACGAACCACTGCTCAGGCGCCGGCTGGCCTGGCTGGCTCGTCTCCGACTCGGCGAGCTTGGATGAACATGCGCCATTCTGCGCACGCCCGCGATCGTCTCATCCAGCAAGCCGAGCGCGCAGTCGGCAACCAGAGCTGCGAGAATGCGCACGTCGTGGCCCAGTAAGATATCCGCTCTCTTTACACTATCAGCGCTTGTCGTAGTTTTATTGGCTGTAGTTGCTGTTGTTGTAGTAGTAGTAGTAGTAGTCAAATCCACCAAATGATCGCTCTTGCCCGCATTCTGAATCTCGCTCTCGATGCGCCGGTACAGCTTGCCGTAGTCGATGGACAGCGACACATCATCTGCACTCGCCGCGGCAATGGCCGACGAGTACGAGAGCTTCACACCCGCCGTGCATGGCTGCGCTTTGCCTGCGCGGTGCCATGGATCTGGTCCTGCTGGGAGATGCAGATTGATGTCGCGCAGAAAGACATGGTCGACTATCGCCGGGCGAGGCGCGGGGCTGAGATTGGCTGCTGCCATTGTTTTTTGTAGGTCTTCAAGCTTCAGGCGCGAAACTGTAACCAGCTTTGACTAATAACAATAGTCACCCATACCATGCATACAGTTTGATCGAAGTCCAAATATAATATTCGATGAGAGAAGAAGAGCCTCGGGGAGCGAAACGGCCGGAGCTGATTTCATCGACGTCAGTCAAGCTTTCGGCGCCGGGCATGTGCCCCGCAAATTAAATACGAACATACTACAGTCTACAGCTTGATCCGGTCATTGACCTCATTCTATTTAGGATATTTATATTTAGGTTATTGATCGCATCATGTCAATCCATTTTTTGCGCTGAATACAAATTCATTGGTCATGTCTTCGTTAACTCCAGACTGCTTTTCGAAAAAAAAGTTCCTCCCTGCTTCACAAACTGTCCATCAAGGAAGAAAAAAAGAAAGAAAATATTGTTAAGCACCAAATAAAACCCAGCCAACATGCTCGAGATGCCCCAGAGAGAGAAAAAAGATGATGTCAAGATCGACCTCGCCTACTCAAGTGACCGCTATTCGGCGTATATGTACCATTCCATGTTGTCCGGTAAAGTTTCCCCACCTGTCCAATCTGCTCCCCATTCGTTCTCCTCATCGGTGATTCGAAGCATGCGAGAAAAAGGTATAGTGCAAGTCGAAACTACCAGTATGGACGACGATCGTACGCTGCATAATCACCACGTGGTGGACTGCGGGGTCGGCCGTACGGTCTTCCTGCAAAATAAGGGTCGTCGTAATGGCGAGGCGGCGGGGGCGGCGGCGGTGGTCTTGTGTCGTAGGGGTCATCGTATGGGCGTCTTGGAGGGGGATAGTCTTCGATCCGGGGACGAGGAGGTGTGCGTCGTCCGTAACCCTCCCGGTCGTAATAGTCGCGACGAAGTGCTTGTGGGGAGCGTTCACGATAGTGGCCGCGAGGACTGTATCCGCGGGGAGGGCCACGTCGGTCATACTCGTCAACAGGAGGGTATCCACGGCGCGGCCCTGGTGACCGTGAGCGATAAGGGTCTCGCGCCGGGGGTCGCTCTTCTGCGGGTTGAATCTGGCAGAAGTGAGAAAAGAGTATACCAGAAAGGAAAAAAATCTAACGTACGTCAGCAACACAAGTGACTCGGGAGCCTTTTAGTTCTCTGCCATCAAGCTTCTCGACAGCAGATTTGAGGTCAGAAGCCGATTCAAACTCGACAAAGCTAAGCACCAATATCAGCAACTCTGAACAGAATCTTAGCAGGACGGCGCTTACCCTCTACCATCACGTTCGCGAGTAGTCTCAGAGTAAACTACATCCAGTCCCGACTGGCGTGCAAAGTCCTTGAGGTCCTAGACGCAGTCAGGGGTCAGCTTTGCTGTTTCTAGCAATGTTGTTTCGTCTACCTACCTGCCAGCTGGTCTCGGTCGGAAGACCAGAAACTTGCATACGGAAAACTGTGCGGCGAGGTCTGGGTGCGTTATTGAAACGGTCTGAGGGCCCGTTAAACGTTTCCTTGTGACGGGGTCCACGTGCAAATTGAACAGTTAGACGTTCTCCTTTGAAATCGCTGCCATCTGTGGGTGCTTGTTAAATCCAAAGCTTCTTAACAAAACGGAGGCGCAGGTCATAGTACATACGGAATGCTACGATCGAATAAACATCGTGGTCAGCATATTTTCCACTCCAGATAAAGATTGCTGGAAAAAAAAAAACTCACCTGGAACAACGTCGCGGGCGTCCAAGGCATCTTCGTATTCGATGAAACCAAAGCCGCTCATCAGCTTAATTTCTGTGATCTTGCCGGAGCCATGGGTGCTAAAATGTTCTTCGATATCCTGTTTGTTCACTGGAAGGAACGGAGCGCCCGGAGGGGGGCGCCATTGAAACGTCAGCTGGTGGTAGCCCAACGTGTGATCCAGGGAGAATGCGAAATTGCCCAGTGATAGCCATGGAAGGTTAAGGAGATATCGTCTTCGGCCATGGACCTATTAAACACACACACACAAAGTGTGCAAGGGATGAAAAAAAATAAAAGTCCGATATCTGCCTAACCACGAGCCAGGGGATTGTGGGGGAGTCCGAGAAGACGAAAGGAGATGAACGTATCCAAATGAAAAGTCATGATGAACAACGGGCGTTAGGCACAAGGGGAGAATCCGACTAGCAATGGCGGAATCTCTGGGTAGACTGGTGTGAAAGCCTGCGTACCGTTACGGGGAAGATTCCCAAGATAAAGCCGTGTGGACGAAACCTCACTCATGGCTGGAGACTGGAGACTGTGACCTCGGAAAAGCTTAAGCTGCCGGGTGTTCGATAACTGAGAAAAGCCAGAGACCTGGGCGCTGAGGATGGCTCAGACTGGCGGCGAAGGGACGAATGGCGCAAACTCGCAAGGTGGTTGGCGTCGAAGTGAGCTGTACTCACCTCAGCGCTTGGAGGAAAGCCACACTCCTCGGCCGTAGGCGGCAGGGACGAAGACTGGTGGTGATGCTGCAGATAGCCACTGCAGGAAGAAGGCGATGATGGAGTTGATAGAGAGCGATAGAGATGGCGTTACAGGTGACGAGGAAGAGGAGGAGAGAGAGGAGGAGACAAAAAGGGAAGGCTGAGGTGGGCGGTGTCGCAGCAGCTAGTTAGCACGACGAACTAGTGAGACTGGAGTGAGTTAGCAGCGATCCACGTGGGCCGCCCGCCCGGTCACGGGCCTCCGATCATACAACTGAGCAAATTGCTATGACAGGGAGCCTCTGATTGGAGGTCGTGGGCAGTAGTATATACGTAGTATTGAACAAACAATAAACAAAAGCTGATGCTATATTTGGTGTAGACTCGAGACTAGATCTCCACAGGCAAACCACGGTCCGGGCCTTGTCCCGTGGGGCTCGCCCACCGGATAGTACGTATACGTGCTCCCAGCTTTACTGTGCATTGATGATTTGGCGGATAACAAGGTTGATCTATTTTTATACACCTCGGTATTTACATATGTGATCTCTTCCTTTAACAAAAGTCTGATGCTTTTTTATGCGCCATAAGAATATCCAAAATCAAAGGACCAAATGAGGTATTTTCGCAGATCAAGTGATGAAGTACTTAGGGCCCTCGCCACCCTGAGGCGTCTGCCAGTTAATGTCCTGTGTCGGGACCTTGATATCGCAGGTTTTGCAGTGGATACAGCTGCAATAATATCAGTACTAGCGTAAAAATAATAGTGCGGAAAAAACTTACTTCTGAGCATTGATCTGGAAACGAACTCCGTGTTCCTTTGAGGGATCCTCCAGATACTCGTAGACACCGGCAGGACAGAATCTGTTTTCCACGCCCTTGTACTTGGGCCATGCCTCCTTAGTGTGCTCCTCCCAGTCCTTGACCTGGAGGTGGACGGGCTGATCTTCTTCGTGGTTGGTGCCAGTGCGACTGACGCTGGTCAAAATATCGAAACTGAGGACACCGTCGGGTTTGGGGTATTCGATCTTTTCGCATTGGGATGCAAGCTTCGTGGCAGCTGCGTCGGTCTTGTGGTGCTTCAATGTCCATGGGGCCTTGCCACGCAGGATGAATGCTTCCAGCCCAGAATACAGGATCCCACCCCAGATGCCCAAAGCGGTACCAAACGAAGGCCGCATGTTGCGCACTTCCTGGAGTTCTTTCCAAATCCACGACTTGCGCAAAGAGTCTTCATAGCTATATAAGAAAACGCTGCCGTCATTCTCTGTCTGCAAAGCGGAGTATGTGGCTTCTGCTGCAAGCATGCCGGACTTGATCGCAGTGTGCGTTCCCTTGATCTTTGGTACGTTTAAGAAACCTGCAGTGTCTCCAATCAGGGCACCGCCAGGGAATGCGACTTTGGGAATAGACTGGAAGCCGCCTTCGTTAAGGGCTCGGGCTCCGTAGGAAATGCATTTGCCACCCTCGAGCACGTCTTTGAATAGAGGGTGGTGTTTCAACTTCTGGAACTCGCCGTATGGAGAGAGCCATGGGTTGGGATAGTCCAGGCCAACAACCAGCCCAATACTGACGAGGTTGTCTCCAAAATGGTATATCCAGGCACCTCCATACGTGTCTGACGGCAGCGGATAGCCCATTGCATGCACTATTTCTCCAGGCCTGAACTTTTCCGGCTGAACCTCCCACACTTCTTTAATACCCAGTCCATAGGTCTGCGGTTGGCTGTCTCGGCGAAGATCGTATTTTTTGATAACTTGCTTGGTCAAGCTTCCGTGGCAGCCTTCACCGAGCAGTGTGACTTTGGCGTGGAATTCCATTCCTCTCTCAAATGCGTCTTTGGGCTGTCCGTCACGGCCAATACCCAAATCGTTGGTCGCCACTCCGCGCACAGAACCGTCAGGCTTGTACAAGACTTCACTCGCAGCAAAGCCCGGGTAGACTTCGACTCCTAGTTCTTCGGCGCGTTCTCCAAGCCACTTGGTCAATTGGCTTAAACTGACAATATAGTTTCCGTGGTTGTGCATTTGAGGAGGCGCAGGAATCGGGAAAGAAGAGTTCTTGGTCAGGAATCGCATCTTGTCAGTCTTGGCAGGCGTGACATGCTCGAATCTGGACGGATTGTTCTCGTCAAGCCAGTCGGGAAGCAGCTCGTTCAGGGCGGTGGGTTGCAGGACGTTTCCTGACACTATGTGAGCTCCCAGTTCGCCGGCCTTTTCCAGCAAGATGACTCGGAACTCTTCGTTGCCAGCTTCGTTTGCGAGTTGCTTGAGACGGATTGCAGCAGCGAGACCTGCGGGGCCTGTATACAAGAAAAATTCGTGAGTGAGTGGCTTCAGTAAGGATTCCGGAACAACAAACAGCGCACTTACCTCCCCCCACAATACAGACATCTACTTCGTCAGACTCCCTCTCGAGTTGACTGGGATCAAACTTTTCCTCGGCGTCATCATTTCGTCTTTGCACAGAATGAGAGAATTGGCGCGATTGTGTATGGTATGGGCGAGTGTAAAGAGTCTTCGGGGCACGGCATTGGTGTCTCGTTGGTCGTGGCGACGAGGAATAGCGCCCCAAGGACGAGCCAACAGAAGAAGAAATTGAAGAACCTGGGAGCCACGCTCGGCGCGACGCAGGAAGCTCGCTCCTCAGCAGAGGCAGCACAGCTCTTTTCGAAGCCATTGTGGTCAGCGTACCAGGAAAGAGGATGGTTGAAGAGGAAGAAGAACCCCTCGGCGTCGAAGAATGGTCTTTGCGCGCTTACTCCCCCATTGACCGAGGCGAACCGAAGCCGATATGGTCGGTTATCCGGGTAATAACCAGCCAATCAGACCGTGCACAATCTAATCAAGGCTACTCACGGGCTTGGCGTCACGTGATTTGAGATCTCCGCTGAGTCAGCTTGATGGCGTCAAAGACGACGACGCCATACATTAATGCTTTGCGGCTCAAACGAACTCAATATGAAGTGCAGAGTTTAGTAATATTGCAAGAGCTACTTTATGCCACATGCGGTGTTTTCAGTTGGCTAACCTGTGTCTCTAGATTATCCTAGGTTGTGGTTCTTATCTTGGTGACTGGTCTGTCTTGTGGGCAATTAGCTTATAGTTGGTGGATTCAAATTACGTGTAAATTGGTTCTTGATTTGATGAAGATATCTAGTAGATTATTTGATTGAGCACCATCACAAAATACTTATGTCGCTCTCCATGGTTCCCAAATCCTCATATCCTGCTGTAAACTTGTTAAACATTCCCACGTCACACAAAATATAATGAGGCCCATGATAATAGACAAAGTCAGTGAAAACCCGAGGCGATCATGGGCAAATGGTAGCATAATCATAACAACCCCAATAATGGGACGCATGATAAGGCGCAATTGTTTTGGAAGGACCAATTTGCCGCCTGGCTCCTTGGATGATGATCCCGCCAACTGAGCAAAAAGATAGAGAATGTATATACTGAGACAGAGGCTACTACACAAAAGCCAGGAATGTGCCACAGTGAATTTATCTCTGTGACTACTCGGTCGCCCAAAATTTCGACCTCCTGTTAGTTCCGTGCTGCCTTCAACAGCCACTTGGCCTCCGGCTAAAAGGCTGGCGAGAAGCGGATTATGCAACAACAACCATTGCATTATAACCGGGAAGTTGTAGGTCAGAGGATGCCTGGGTTGTAGAGCACCATCTCCATTCACATACATCCAATTCAAGCCAAACGCAATGATCAGAGTCCATAATGCCAGCAGAGTATGGAAATTAATCCCAGTAACAGGAGAACCCATGATAAGCCTGAAAATGAATTGTCCAAGACCGATGATATATATAGACGTGTAACGCTCCTGCTCATGAACTGAGTATACCGCCGGCTCTTCCTCGACATGTAGAATCCTCGCAGACAGCGGAGAAGTGCTGAAGGCCCATGAAGCCTCCTCAAAAATAAGACCGGCGACTGCAAGAGCAATCTTGGTGCGAATTGATATTTTGTCTGAAAGTAGTGGAGCCCAGAAAGATGACGCAATGGCAATCAGCATTGCCCATAATCGCAGCTGTGCACGATAACGGTGACTACCCAGCGAATATAATAGCGAAATGATGGTGATATTCGCGTGTACAGCCAGATACAGGTATGTGCATAAGCGCAAATAAAAGATGTCTTTATCAATCAAAGGAGCGTTGTTACCGTACACCATCAAGATAGCCGTGTTGTAAAGGACATAAATTCGCTGCAAGATATCGTCATTATACCAAAGATTCAGGAGTTCGTTGAGCGCAGCCCAGATGTTCCATGATGGTGGCAGAATCAACTGTTGGGCGAAAAGAAATTACGTTAGTAAGTGTTCGTAGCTCGAGGGAAGGGAATGGAATGGCTGTAAGTACGATATATTTGATCAATTCATGGACGCTGAGGTTAGTCGTGAGATGTTCAGCAAAGTTGGCCACAACGGCTACGTAGACGAGGTCGAGGAAGAGCTCAAAGGGGCCTATAATCAGTTCAGTATATCCCCCTTCTAAGATCAGGCATGTATGAGATCGATGAAACTTACTAACTTTCGGCCCGTTAGGGCGCCTAATCAACTTCCCGTGTTCCGTCCATTGTAATGGCCTGGGTTTTTTGAAGAGATATCGTGTAGCTGGCTGCTCACTTTCTATATCCATAATGATAAAATACAAGGTTGGTCTATCGACAAATTACAGTTCATAGTTCTTAGACTATGTAGCGCACGGTTTTATCTTGTCAAATATCCTGAGCGCAAAGATTTTATTTCAGAGGCTTTAGAAATTGAGAGCTTGTTGGGTTGATAATATGGAATCACGTACCTATGATGCCATATTGACCCATTTCGGGGACGCCCTCCGTGACCTATGGGTAAGCCTGATATGACAGGGGAGGCGTGCATCTGAAATTGTTTACGCTTCAATATTGGGGAATCAGAGAAGTCAACTCAGGTTAGGTTTTTCCTGAATAAGATGGCCTACAAGGGGAAGGCGCATGAACGCCATGAAAATGTGGAACACGATAACACATATGATATAAACAGCTTCTAATTAGCTCCCTAAACCTCTCTTGAACAAGGAGTAAAAACTATTATTAAATACGACATAAGGAGAGACCATGGTCAAATTAAAGCCGCCGTCATCAATTTATACATATACATCATGATCAATAGATGTCAATGAAGTTGAGCTTTACTTTCATTCCAGGGTACATCTGCTAGTTATCATGATTGCCCCATGGTACACTCCATTTTGTCTGGTATCATTTAGAGACATGTAACTTGACTCAGGAAAACCCGGCATAATATCCTGGGCGTAGATGCAAAATTATAGAACGTCCTGCGCTTAGGCCGGTGAGTAGAGTTCTGGTGCTCATTGGAAGTGGCTTCGAAAAGACTGGTTTGATATTGTTGCATAGGACTACATACACTCATTCATCTCTAGTATTAGCCAGAGAGTACTTGAAAATGCAGATGATTGCCCACGCGTATATTGCTGTCCCACCGTACAAGAGAACTATAGGTACAGTGTGTTAAGAGCGCCTTGGTGATATAGAGCCTAAAGGCTTTTTACTTTGTAGTTTAGGGCCTTTATTTTCACTACTGTGGTCTTCTGGATCAGCCGAGTTCATGATGAAACCTTCGAGGTGAAAAATGCGTGGTAAAACCAAAAAGCAACAAGTGTCGTCGAAATTGACGCGGGATGTATTATATCAAAAGGGGAACAGGTAAACATCCACATATACATAGGTCCTACCAATAATATATAAAGATCAACTTTTGTAATCAAGTAATTATAATTAATTAGTTTTTCAACTTCTTTAACAATAAAATAATATTACATTTGTTAAATACTGCATTTAAAATGTTTATATTGTTAAAATCAAAATGAATAGTCTGACCTTTCTGACGCCAAGAGTATTACAAAATTAGAGCTTCAGTAGCCGCAAGTCGCTCGAAAAAATTCCTATTATTCCGGTTTTCACTGAGGACCGCTGTGTTTACGTTCGGTGGTGAGCAGGATTAACAATGGCAAGCATCACCGCCATATTAACTATTGTAGCCATATTGACTGACTGGTCCTACGACAAGGCGTCCTGCGACTCCGTCTCCGTGCAGAGCGCGCTGCGAGTGATCGCCTTCGCCCCCAGGCAAATTTTTGCGGCTAGTCGCTCGGCAGCCCACACACACAGCCTGAGCACTCAGCACAGTGCTCAGTGCTGCCACCGGTCGCAAATTCAAGGCAAAACAGCCAGAAAAAACTGGCGATAAATAATAAGAGAGATAGAGAAAATAAATATCATTTAAAAACAGTAGAAACCGATTCACAACCCAGACAGTGCATCAGGGTGCAAGCAGGCAAGCACCGCAGAGCGTACAAACAGCGAAAAGAAGGGAAAGAGAGAAAAGGTGGAAAAACTGGAATTCAGCAGGAATCTTTTGTTCGCTTTTCACCGCTAAAAGCGGCGAGCCGTCGGTCTGAGACGGACAAGGATCGGCCGCAAGCGGTGATTGGGCTCAATAGAGGCCAGCGAGCGCGGCCCCGCTCTTTGCACTGGCGGCAGCCTATGACTGGCCGATAAGGCAAACGAGTCACACCGGCCCAGCCAATGGCGGTCCATAATGTCCAATAGGAATGCTGCATCGGGCTGGCGCGGGCGGGGTGCAACACGCCTATCGCAGCAGTCCCTCGCAGGCGCCAAGACTGCGATGGGGTGCGTGTCAGCCAACCAGCAGGCAGTATCGCGGGCACCGCCCACAAGGCAGCAGCGGACCCACTGGGCGGCGGCGCCAAGCAAGCCGCTAGTGAGCGCCGAAGGGGCACTGGAGCCATGGAAACGGCTGGGCGGCGCGATGAGAACGAGCGCTGCTTTAAGCGCCACCGCGGGCCAGCCCCCCCTGACGACAGCCGCGGCCGAGGCAGCAGGCGCCTGTATAAAAGGAGCCCTTCGCCCACTCCCGCGCTCGCTCTCGGCTCACTCTCCTGGTCTTGGCACCACGCGGAAACACTAGCACGTCACCTTCTTCCCTTCCCACCACCACCATCCTCTCTCTCTCCTCCACACACACTCTCTCTCTTTCTCTCTACACGTCGCTGCATCTGCTGTGCCAACAGGGTCACTTCTGCTTCTCTGTGCCCCTTTTGCATCGCGGGAAGAAGGTCTTCAAGACGCTATCCATCCCCCTGATATCAAGCCCGGCCGTCGTCGCCTTGTCGCCCCGAGCCACTTGCCTCTCTTTTTGTGTGACGCAGATAGACATCCAAATTTGACAAACAAGAAAACCTCACAAAACCCTCACAAAAAAAAAGAGCGAAGTCTTTAATTACTGAATCGCGCTCACAAAAAGTTCTCTTCTCACATCGACTTTTCGTCACTCACACCTTAAAAACCACTGTTCCTGTCGTCGACTTGCAAGACTTGGAGTTTATTCTACAATCTCCTCACAATCGTCAATCTCGTCGTCGCGACTATCCAGTCAGGATCATCCTTTTTTCGGCATCAAAGTTTGTAGGGGAGGCATTTAGTTGTTCATCTCCACTCAGGTAGGTCCATGTTGTGGTTCCTTCCCTCTCTCTTCTTGCCAGTGTTTCCACTCATCCACGATCGCATCTGACTGACTCAACGCACTCATCAGACTGCCATCTCTAAAGTCTTCTTGTCTCGATTGAGGTATTTCGAACAAAGTCTCGCTTCTGTGCATCCAAGGCTGCGTATATTCGCACGTTACAATGGATTCGCTCACTACCCACCCGTCGACCGCACAACAGGCCAAGGCCTTCACCTCTGCAGCCTCGCTCTCTTTTCCTGGGGGCGCCGGTGAACTCACCCCGCCCTCGTCTGAGAAGGATGGAAACTTGCTTGGTATGAATGGCCAGCAGCAGGGAGTGAATGCCAATGGCAATGGGGTGACACCCGCCACTCCAGTTGCGACCCCTGGTGCGAACAATGTGGGGAGCGGCATTGTGCCTACGTTGCAGTGAGTATACACTTGACTGTCTTTTCTGGCCCACCAGAAAGCTGAACAGACTTTTTTTCAAAGAAACATCGTCGCTACCGTCAATCTTGACTGCCGCTTGGATTTGAAGACCATCGCGCTTCACGCCCGAAATGCGGAGTACAATCCAAAGGTAACTTTTTGCCACTTGGTTGGCTTTTTTTAGACTATACTAAACTCATTTTCCTGTTTAGCGTTTCGCTGCCGTGATCATGCGTATCCGTGAGCCCAAGACTACCGCCTTGATCTTCGCCTCTGGCAAGATGGTGGTTACCGGTGCCAAGTCTGAGGACGACTCTAAGCTGGCTTCGAGGAAATATGCCCGTATCATTCAGAAATTGGGCTTCAATGCCAAATTCACGGACTTCAAGATCCAGAACATTGTGGGCTCCTGTGACATCAAGTTCCCTATCCGTCTCGAGGGTTTGGCCTCCCGCCATCACAACTTCAGCTCTTATGAGCCTGAACTGTTCCCTGGTCTCATCTACCGTATGATGAAACCCAAGATTGTGCTCCTGATCTTCGTCAGCGGTAAGATCGTTCTCACTGGCGCCAAGGTCCGTGAGGAGATTTACCAAGCTTTCGAGCTGATCTACCCTGTGCTTTCTGGTGAGTTGCATTCTTCTTAGTCCATGGTGAATTTCACTAACTTGAATCAGATTTCCGTAAAACTTAGGGTCGGTCACTCAGTGAGGTGCTGCTCTTGTAGCTGCTTCTCTCGCATCTTTTACACTTTGTATTAACAGTATTTTTTTTCCTTCAGGGTTCGCCGGGATGTGCCTCCTCCTGTCTGTCGATGACTCGATCGATGACTTGCAATATTCCCGCCCGATCCCTCTGTTACGATTGGTTCATGTTTAGCATTTTCACGGCGTTCTAGCGATCCGATTACCCGGTTACTTTTTATCATCTTTCTGTTCCCAAAAGAATGGTCCCGTTACATTAGAAAGTCGCACACGCTCTCCGCAGACTTTGAAGAGGCGGTACATGTGCGCTGGTCGAATGGGTGCCCCTAGTCTGATGGCTATTTGCGGCCTGCCATGTTTGCTCTGGCAACTTTCAACTGTTTACATATTTTTTTTTTTTTTTTACCCTTTGTGGTTTTTCGATTGCAGTGGTTGACATCGCATAATTGCTCGGGCAACTGAGATTCGCTTATTGGAGAGAAAATTGAATACGGTAGCGAATGCACTAGGAGGAGACGGTGCTATTATTATTCCTAGTATTCCGATGAATCAATGAAAATTGACTCTATGTCGTCTGGTACTCGTAGTTGTATACATATTACCTGGTATATATATATGTTGGTTCAAGCTAAGTAGATCTGGCCAGCTCATCGTTCAGGACCAGACCAATTGCCCCCGAGCGACTGCCGTCCTGCGTCACCACCGGACCGCGCGGCACCCTTTTCTCTGGCCATTTCCACAACTGTGCCAACTGTGCATCCAGCGTCCCCTCGAGGGCATCGACGATTTTTTCGCCCAGGATGGGCAGGAATTTGTACCCGTGGCCGCTGCCACCGGTGGCGAGGAACAGATTGGGATGGTCTGGGTGGTATGTGATGAGGAAATCGCCCTTGGGTCTGGTTCCGTCAGCATCGATTAGTATCAATCAGCAGACACAAACAAGACGTACGTATCAGTATACCAGCAAACCCGAGTCCGAATAAACGGTCTGTCAGCAAACGCAGGCAGCATTTCGCCCAATGCTTTTCGGACTGCGCATTCACCTTCTTGCGGCGCCGGCACGCCGTTCTGCGGTATACTCACCTCCACGGTCTCATACTGTTTGCCTGCGATAGGCACCTGCACGGCCTGCGGGTTTCGATAGCCGTACGCATGCCGCGCAATCTTAAGCTCATTGTTGCGCGGCGGGATAATAAAGATGCCTGTCGCGAAGCTCAGAATCGTCGGCATGTGCGCCAGCTGCTCCTGCTCCTCGTCGCTGATCTGGATATACGCCAGCACCTGGCCTGTGGCTTCGGCAATGCCACCTAGGTCGACCAGCTGCGGCGTCCAGGCGCCTGTCGCGAGCACGACAAGGTCAGCTGTGAGTACTTCGCTACTATTCTTCAAGGCCACGCCGGTGACTTTGCTGCCTGCATCGTCAAAGACCAGTCGTTCCACCTCTGCGTCTTGTCTGACAGTGACATTCCTCCTCTCTGCAAGAAGCTGTCTCGCAAACCGTACGCCCGCCTCGGCGTCTGCCCATCCAGAGCCTCGATTAATATAACCGCCTGCGGCATTGGTACCCCCAGCATATCGCGGCACCGTCTCTTCCACCGCAGCATTGCTCGGCAGAAAAGTCACCCGGTCCTCGCCCTCCAGCGCCTTGACATTCTCATAGCTCTCGCGCGTGTACTTTTCTGCAACAGTGTTGCCTTCCGAATACACCAGCACCAGTCCGTTTTCTGTGTATCGCCCGTCCTGACCCCATGCGGTCGTGCGCCATTTCTGGATCGCAGCAGCAGCTAAACCGGCGTATGCGCGGTTGGCATAGTCGGCGCGGATGATGCGCGACGAGTCGACAGAGGAGCCGTGCGGGTTGGGGATTGTTGGCGAGGATTCGAGGAGTGTTATCTTTGTGGCGGGGTGTCGTTCTGAGAGCGACAGCGCGGTGGACACTTGACTTGTTAGATGAAGATGTAATTTTTAGATTCTTGTGAGGGGATTGGAGTTACATCCGAATACCCCACCGCCCACGATCAGGACGGATTCTGCGAGGGCCATGTCTGGTGCACTTTTGAGTACCATCTGTCGTATGACTGGGTTTCGAATAGTGTTATCATTGGAATATAAATCTTGTACATGTATCAGCAGCCCCGGGCCGGTTCCTGGGTGCCATAGGTCGCACCGATTAACTGAGCGCCGACAACGGAGAACCCCGCGCGATCCGACTACATGGTTCCTTGCATAGTGTTGACATTGTTTCTCATGTACTGTATATATGTTAGGTATTTGGTTGAAATTAAGATATGATCCTATGCATCTGTGAATTTAAAAAGTATTGCCGAGGTCAGCACTGGACATATGTTGATAAACGGTGATTCTGTGGGTGTATATGTATTCAACATGTCTCGCAGTGCAACAAGGAATAACCTCACGCACTACTATATGCAAGGTGAGTAACTCCATCAAGCATCTAGTGTACACACTACCGGATAAAAGCATCAAAGTCTAATATATTAACGTCAAAACCCACATACATTGAATCGTTGAACATCGACAAGTGCATGGCACTATACCGCGTACAGACTAGTGCGAAATCACTTATCCCGAGATTCAACATCGGACTTCAACATCAACACCGACCAATTGACCATCAGCCAATGCTCAGTGCTGACATGGCTGCATTGACTAAGCAACCAATGCGATGAATTTTCGTCATTTTGGATAATAGAAAAGGATAGAACGTACGCAAAATGGCATATCGAGGAGCCGCAACCAAGGCAAACGAGGCGGCTGCCCTGCTGCAGCGCACCAAACCTGGCTTCAAGCCCACGAGAAAATACCCGTGAGTTTCCCCTATTTTACTACAGTAGATATAGTTATTGACACCACCCAGAACAAAAAAACCAGCAGACCCCAAAAGGTCAATACCAAGCAGTCCCTGGCAGAACACTCAAAAAGCCCAGAACAATGCATCTGCCCAGCCCAGCCCACTATCCCCACGGCTGATGACCATGTTCGGCGTGGGAATGCTAGGCATAGGCACGTACTGCGGCTACCTATATTCATCCTACAGACAAGCAGTCGTGCAATCACAGACCATGCAGGTGCCCGCCGACGTAGCAGACCGCTACAACAAAACAGCGTCTGGCTACGACGACGAGGTCGCGCTGGGAGAATGGTTTATGGGCTTGGGCAAACGACGAAAAGAGCTGATTCGCATGGCACGCGGCGACGTGCTCGAGGTGAGCTGTGGTACAGGACGCAATATGCAGTACTACCAATTAGGGGAAAAGCGAGGGCTTGATGCAGAGGGACATTCGGAGGTTCAAGGGTGTCGGTCGGTGACGTTTGTCGATTTGAGTGCGCCGATGGTTGAGATTGCAAGGGAGAAGTTTCGGTCGTTGTACCCAGGGTTTCAGCAGGCTGCGTTCCGGACGGATGATGCCCGGACGATGGTGGTGTCATCTACAACTGCTGCTGCTGCTGGAGCAGCTGGGGAGCAAGGGTGGAAGTATCAACGCCCTCATTTTGATACCGTGCTCGAAACCATGGGTCTCTGCTCAACGCCTGACCCCGTCGGCCTGCTGCGGCATCTCGGCAGCATCACGGAGCCGCAGCGCGGGCGTATCTTGTTGCTGGAGCACGGACGGTCGGATTACAACAGGGTGAACACAATTCTCGACAATCTGGCGTCCCTGCACGCGGACCGGCATGGGTGCTGGTGGAACCGCGATATTGGGCAGATTGTCGAGGAGAGTGGGCTGGAGGTGGTGGAGATTAAGCGGTATCACCTGGGCACGACATGGCGGGTGGTTCTGCGGCCTGTACAGAGGAGTTGATGTATATCTACATGTATAATTACAGTCACATAGAGCACGTACTATATTGTATACTAGAATCTATATCTATGTGGTAATGATTTAATACTAAACGTACGATCTACTCGTAGAATGCAACATATCTAATAGGGGATACATGATTATGCAGAGATGCAACACGATCAGTGGGGAAATGATCCAGAAATGATGCATGTCGCGATCGGCATGTACACAGCTCAAAGATTGGCATGGCGATAGTTGCAGTCAGGTCAAAGGAATTGAGCTTCGCCCAATGACAGCAGACGATCGCCGTGTTTGACGTCAAACCGGGTAATATCGTGCATCGTGGATATTTATTAATTAATTATTTATTTATTGGTAATCTGCAACAATACGATAGACAAGGATATAAATGACAACAACAATAGGATACGACATAATACTCCGGACTATGGATAAACAAAGTCAAGACCCGTGTTGTGCGAAGTGTTCATACAACGGGAACAGCGCGGACCGAGGCAGCTAGCGACGGTTGGAGCATTCCACGCGACAGTGGGTCCTCTCATTAATTAGCAGCAAAATGATGCATAATCCTTGGCACAATCCTTGCGGCTCTCCCTATTCGCTGAGCCCGGATGACCATATTTGGGACAGTCCCCGAACGATTCATGCAGCACATCCCAATCGGGGAGATCGACCAACAAGATGCGATATCCATGACGAGTCGACTGTATCGCGCGTAATGCAAATACCGTGGCGTCTCGTCGGCAGTGCGCTGATTGGCGGCCGGGACACCGCATCCCTTGGACCCGGCAGGCCCCACCTGTCCCGCCCCGGCGCTTTTCGTTTGCTGGTTCTGCGCGCGCTAAACTGTACTGGGCTAGACCGACCCGGCGGGCTGGCGGTGTTGCTGCACTCCAGCCCGGTAGTGTGCGCTAACCACAAACAGCATGATCCCGCCTTCGCCCCGTCGCTCCTTCTGTCTTTGCTTTGTCTCCTTCTCCTTGCTGCCTCGTCTCACGAGTTTGCCTCGTTTGTCTTGTGTTGTGTCGTTGCCGTGGCTACTGCAGCTCTGTCTCCCCTCTTCTCTCGCATCTTTCATCTTTTGTCTCCCTGCATGCATCTCTTCTAGTCCTCATTATCCTTAGTCCTATTCTCAATCCCATATCACTATCCAGAGTCCAGCGGTGAGCCCAATCTTTGCGTCTCCCCTGCAGGCTGCCACTGACGCACTGCATACACCACTAGTCGATCTATCCAGGACCTAGCTGCGCGTTAGCCTGGAGACCTGCTCCCTGACCAGTGATCAGTCATCTCCACTATCCTGCCCTTTTTTTTTTTTTTTTTTTTTTTTTGAGCTCCCTCCCCTTCATCTGCCCTCTCCAATTTTTATTTTTTTTCTTGGAATTTTTTCCTCAGGTGTCCAGCATTCCTCACTTAAGATCTCTCTACCCAAACACTTTGCTTGCCAAGTGGCTGACCCCTTCCTTGCCACAAACAATCCGGCAAAATATTTAGCACTTATTTATTATTTGTTATTCGTTATTGGTTCCTCATATTTTTCAAGAAAAAAAAAACCTTTTTTTTTTCTGCCTGTCGCCTCCCGGCGCATCCACTTCATGATACCCACCCAGTCTCAGCCTGTCTTGCCGATTTGTTCCGCCTCCCCCTGCGCCGCGCATCTTCATCTTCGCCTTCCATCCTTCTCGCTCTTCTCTTCTCTCTTCTCCTTCTCTTCATCGCGGCCCTGTGTCTTGCGACCGACTTCCTCCCCATCACAACCATGCCTTACAACACACGCCGGAAGTCTTTATCGCTGCCGTCGCTAGGCATTCACTTGCCTAACGCTTCGCGCTCGCACAGATCGCCCTCCGCATCCAAAGGATCCAGCTCTAGTGCCACAGACGAGCAGGTCCCCCCGTCTAAGAAAGTCAAGAGGTCGCATGATGCCCACTTCGCCGCCATTTCGCCGTCAGACTCTAAGCAGTCGCAGTCGCAACCTCACCTCGCGCGCGACGCCCTCGAACACACTCCGCCGCCGTCACCCGGCGATGTTGCTGCCATCCCCAAGATCGACACCGATGGCATCCACGACGACGTCGTCGTGGCCGCCATCCAGCAGCTGGAGAAGACAGGGAACAAACCGCACCTGGTGCGCGAATTAGCTGCAGTCTTGATGAATGTCAACGAAACAGTCGCCAAGTATGTACCTGTCTCTTTTGGTTTGTCGCAACCCTAGCTAATTTGTGTATAGTTCCGCAAACCCAGCTGCCCTGCTTTCTTCTCGTCTTAGCTCGTACATGAAGCGATCCTGGACTGCGCTGTCGCCGTGCCCTATGGGCAAAGAGCTCATCAACGTGCATCCGCGGAAGGTTTTCTACTACTTGACTTCCTACCCGCACCAGCCACTGCCCGAGAATCTGGACGAGATGATCGCTGTTGATGTGAAACAGATGACGCCCAGCCTCTCCAGTTGTAGCGTTGCCCAGGATGACGACGACGACGAAGAAGCGATGGCCCGGGAGCGCTCGCGACTCAGTCCTAGCCCCGAGATCGACCTATCTGCCCCTGAATTTGAGGAGAATCACGATTTGGACGGCCAAGACCCGGGAAGCTGTGACACATCCACCCCTGGCTTCTCTACCCAACGCGCTCACCGCTTGTCGCATAACCACCGAGCGGCTTCGCCACCCCTGGAGGGTGATGAGCGCGAATTTACCCAGACCGCCAGCTCTGTCCGCGAGCGCGCTTCGTCAGAGAAGGCTAGTCGGCAAGGAAGTTTGGACGTCGCCAGCGCCTCGGCCAGCAATGAAACGCAAGCCGGAGCACAGTCGTTCCCTGTCTCTCCTATGGACGAAGATCCCATGACCTCGATGAGCGAAAGAGACAACTATTTCTCGAACGGAGCTTCTCATGACCAGGGCAACGATATGGAAGATGAAACTGTCGCTGCCCTGTTTGGAACGTCGCCGTCACCATCGCTTGCTTCTATGTCGTCTGGTACGACTGCCTCATCGGAAGCAGGCTCTATCACGGATGGCCTCCAGTCTTTAAAGCAGAATATTATGGATAGCCCTCGCGGCGCAACGCCGTCTTCTGTCGTCGATGGTGACGCTGCTGTTCTTTCGTCTTTGAAGCGCTCGTTCGATATGGTCGAGACTGGTTTCTCAATCAAATCCGATATGCAAACCAAGCAACTGAGTACGTTTGACTTTGACTTTGACATGGTCATGGACTCTTGGAGTGATATGCGCAGCCCTGAAACCGTAGAGGTGGACGAGCTAGATGAAATGTTTGGGGACATCTGAAAAGACCCCCTCACAAATTATGCGCCATTCATTACCCGTTCTGCTGTCAACCATCTATAACCTATCTTTTTTTTAATCTTGTCCGGCCAACCCGGATATTTTTTCGTATCTCCTCTCCTGGGCTTTTGATACCTTGTGTTTTTGGGCATGCGATTATGTAACGCTATGTTCTGTGTTTTCTTTCCCTGGTTATTTCGTCGCCGTCTCTACTTCTCTTGTACATGTGATTACTACTACTCTTTTCACCCTTCACACCTACTCTACTACCCCTTGTGTATTTCTACAGGATAGATGTTTACATTTATCTCTTTTCCTGTTGACACGGGAAGGATACATATATACTGTACATAATAATAACAACCTGATGCTGAAGCATATTTTCCATCTCTTGCAAGTTTTCGTTGACTTTTCCTTATTTTATTTTTGTGTTTCATAAATTGTCCGATGTGACTTGAGTAGGATTGTGGAAAGAGAATTTGATACAGCGACACATGAGTGAAGAGTTGAATGATGAGACGAGACCAGACGAGATTGAGCTTTGTGATGTGATTTGATGTTTATGATTTTGTTTTGTATTTGACGTTTATTGAGCAAGCAAGCAAGCAAAGAAAAAAAGTTGGATCGTGTTTATTGATTACGAGATGAGAAATTTACAAATAGATTGTCAACTATTGGGATGTGATTTGATTTGATTATTATTTTTTAGTAACAGCTTCTAAACCTCGCCCTCTTCGCTCCCACCACCGTCGTCCCCATGATGCGGCGCAGACTCGGACGCTGGGTTCCCACTGGTGACTTCACCTTCTTCGCGATCCGAGTTGATCTCTCCTTCTTCTGCGTCGTCGTTGCCGCCTTTTGTGGGTTGTTGCTGGTATTGTTGGTGATGTTGTTTTTGCCCTCGACTGTCCGAGCCAGTAGACGTGTTTGTTGCTACCGAAGGCCTTCTGTTGCTGCGATCGCGAGAGTCGCGGCCCCGGTCCCAGTCCCGGTCCCGGTCTCGATCTCGACTTCGGTGTCTGTCGTGTTCGCGGTATCTGTCGCGGTCCCTATCCCAATCTCGATCGCGGTCGCGGTCTGAGTTGTAGTTGTTGTTGTTGTTATTATTCGTATTATTGTTCCGACTAGTATTCGGGTTTTCATTCCCATTTCCATTGCCATTCTTCAAGCCCTGGTGTACAATCTCGTCGATGCGCTGCTGTACAGGGTCAACCGAGTCGCCCGTTCGGCTAGTGACACTGCCGTTGCGACTGTCGCCAGATGCCGATGCAGGCGGCGGTCGTGGCAGAGGATGCTGGCGGCGGTACTGCTCATCCCTGGCTGCAGCAGGGATTCTCGAGCTGGGTCGATGGTGTCCATTGGGAGACGAGGGCTCCGGCGTTCGACGCTGCCGTTTCGGTGATGGTTCGCGACTGTTGTAATTATTGTTGTTGTTATTGACTCGAAGTTGCGACGAGGACTCGTCGTTTCTGCTGCCGTCTTCTTCCGGTTCTCTTGACCTTTTGCGGCCATTTGGAGTAGCACCACCACTGGCACGGGGAGATGTAGTGATGATAGGGTGCGGATTCACAATCCGCGTTGCTTCTGCCGCTCCGTCGGTGTCGGCTGGTATCGTCGGATACTGGTGTGCCCGTTTACGGACAATGTTGTTTTCGTATAGCTGGGCCATGCGACTGACAGCTTTCCGCACGTCGGCCAGATTCACGTCGATCTGCTCCCACCAGGGCCGGCCTTCCTCGTCATCTTCGAAGGCGACATCGCAGAGTCTGGCGCCAGCCCACAGCGCAGCAGCGGCAATCGTGCGTGGATAGAACTGCAGGCAGAGAACAGTATAATTCGAGTCGTTCAGAAACGCCCACGAGGCGTTGCGCAGAGGCTTGTGGTCGTTCTTGCCAAAGAAGACTATGAAATCGTAGAGGACCTTATGTGGCTGCTCAAACTGCAAGTCGAAGCATAATGCCTCTAGGCACAGATCCTCGTAGGCCAGCAGCGTGTCCTTCCACTTCCAAAACTCCTTGCTCTGCTCGTCCACCACCAGGTGCGAATTCTTCTGCGCGACGCGGCAGCACGCGATAACAATCTCCCTAATCTTCCGACAGTTTTCATCCACTTTGCTCGCCAGAAACAAACAGCCTGCCGCGACCGAATACGGGTGCATGCCGGGCCGTCGAGGCGGATGATCAACCATGCTATACCGCACGAAGAAGCGATGCATAAACACCGCCGCCGTCGTGATTGTC
This sequence comes from Talaromyces sp. R2412, assembly GCA_023626135.1. Classification (NCBI taxonomy): domain Eukaryota; kingdom Fungi; phylum Ascomycota; class Eurotiomycetes; order Eurotiales; family Trichocomaceae; genus Talaromyces; species Talaromyces sp. R2412. The sequence goes on along the minus strand of JAMAGK010000019.1, from coordinate 615,634 downwards.
AGCTGCGGCAGATTTAGCATAATGCCCACCTGCGTGAGAAAACCCACGCCTTTGCTTCGCTGTACATGCTCGGTTTCCACGCTCATGCCGTCTAGCAGTGACGGTGTCCGCAGCAGTTCGTCGTCCGTGAAGTACCATTGTTTCTGCGCCTTAATGATTACAGGATTCGACGGTGATGGCACTGGTCGCCTGGGTCGATGATGAGATGAGGACGAGGATGAGTCCATGGTGAGAGTTTGTTCACGAGTATGTGGTGTTTCTCTGTGGTTATGTCTCTGTTCAAAGAACGGAACGGGGGCCCGGTCAAATGTGCTGGCTGGTGAGAGACCATGGGAGTCGCTTCGATTTATGCGAAAGGGTGAGAGGAAATTTCAAGCATGGCGAAATGCCTGGAAAATCATATTGCAGCGCTGCGACGTGGTGCGTAGGTCGTGGGTGGTTGTCGCTATTGAAGGGTTCAAGAGGCGCGTTTGAGCAGAAAGCGTTCTTGGACTAGACTAGACGGCGGAGTCGGATCCAGCCCAATCAGTGGGCCCGCTCCATCACCGCCTTGGTTATTCAATGCTTTGTTCAAGAAGGAAGTATAAGTTTTTTTATAGCAAGGGATATTTATATAGCACGACATGTATTTATTTTTATCCAAATATCTCACAAGATTTTATAAGATCATCAAAAGATAGTGGTATCAATCCCAACCAAAACACCGTCATTGTCAACTAAGGAAATGTCAACTATACCATGTAACTCTCGCCAGCGCTATGTGCAGTGTAGATTCTGACCATAACGCAAGGCCGTGTATACTCCAATCGATGGCGGCCGCTACTCTTCTTCGCTGACCTCGCTCTCGTCTTCGCTCGACATGTACCGCTGAGTCTGTTGTATATTCTGAGTGCGAGACGCTTCTTCTTCAAAAGCAGCCTCCATCTCTGCTGCTAGCGCATCCTCGTCATCTTCCTCTTCTCCCCGGTGCGTATCGACAGGCGGTACTGGCGCAGACGGTATCTCTGCGCGGTCCTGTCGAGCGGGAGACGGAAGACGCAAATCCTCAAACTCTTCCTCATCTTCGTCATCATCATCAGCCTCATTAGCAGAGCTGTTGTTGGATGAGAAATGGGCAGGATTGACTTTGAAAGTCGGCCGCGACGGCGGAGACCCCATGTCAATAATAAGGTCTCCGTCGACGATGATGTTCGAGCTCGGCGAAGCCATTGCTTTATTCGACTCCATCTGCGGCTCTCCTCGGCCATCATCGTCGTCGTAATCGGACGGCGGAGCTGATTCAGAAGATAGATCCTCTGAATCCACGCGCTCCGCTGATTTGGGCTGCTTCTTCGTAGCCGAAGTTGTAGGTGCCGTGCTTGTCGGCGTGGATTTGGGCGCCTGTTTGGGCCGTTGCTGCGAAAGAGTGTTCTGCTGCCTGGGTCTTGGTAATGGCTTCAGGTTTGTCTTGTCAACTTTGGTCGGTTTAGGGACCTTTGCAGGCTTCGTCAAGGGCGTGTCCACCCTACTACTAACTGCGCCATGCGGGTCTGGCGTTGCCGTGGTTGAAGCCGTCGGCTTTGCATCATTCTCGGCATCAGCTTTGGGCAGAAAATGTCTAAAGTCGTATGGATTGTCCTGGTCCGCCTTTCCCGGGTTCTCATCATCAGACTCGTCTCTGGATGCGTGGTCGAGACCGTCATCGAGAGTATGTAGTTGTTCATACTGATCGATCATCTCCCTATTCTTTCCGGGAGCGGATCGCAAGTTGAAGTTCAGGCTTGTGCCGATCGGCTCCAATATGAAAACCTTGCGAACCGGATCAAAAACAAGCACCAAGTTCCTCGTGTCCGAGCCCTGAACCGGCAGGGATGGGTCCACACTACCTTTGTACTTGTATTCCAATGTCGTCTGCTCGGCATTGCCGGCCTTGTCCGTGATAGTGAGATTGTACAGATCTTGCGAGACATTCGACCGAGTGATTTTGGTTCGTTGGTTGGCCGTCGCCGACTTGCTTTTGTGGTTATATGTAATATTGACAAAAGTCGATAGATCGACGTCCTTGCCAGCCAGCTTATCACCGAGTATAATCGGGTATTCCCCGTGCTTCGTAGGGTCGATTGCCGGCGCGGCGGAGGCGGTGTTTAGAGACATGGTCACGGAAAAGATATCTAGAATAATGAGAGGCAGGATTTATATCAACTGGGGCGGTCTGGTGTTTCCTCCAACTCCCAAGGATATATTGTCCGCCTACCGCATGTGCATTTGCAAGTGATGGTGTGGATTGTGTACTGGGGCTAGGAGGAGTGACCCCAGAAGCCAATAGCAAAAAGAAAACCAAAAAAACAGAAGAATGTCAACACAGATAGCAAAGAAGTTCTCCTCGCACAGAGGGCCACGCCGCCATCAGACAAAGCGGCTGTGACAAAGATGGTGAGGGCTCCTCCGTCAACGGGCCAAAGGGAGGGGAAACGTTAAACCCCGAGCGGGTCTAGATCACCGGTGACAGCCTGACTAAGCTGACAGTGATAATCACCCTGGGTGTTGGCTGGCAATGCGACGTCTTGAGGGAAGCATACTTTTGAGGTTACAACAACGAAAAAAAAAAAAAAAAAAAAAAAACATGAATTCACAAACACTGTGTGAACAGTGTAAAAAAAAACAAAAATGAACTTCGACCGAGACGCGACTCGAACGCGCAACTTTCAGTGCCGAAAACTGACGCGCTACCATTGCGCCACTCGGCCTTTACGGCACTAATGCCAAATCTTTGGAACTAAGAGCTTGTGCAATGACGCGGCCAATCTTAGCTGCTTAGTTGTATGCTAGCATAAAGCGTAGAGCAGACTCGAGAAATCGTTTCAACTCAACAGAAACCGAATAATGCATTCATAACGCCCTAATAATAATCACAATACAATAGCAACAATCTGTGGAGCAGAATCAACACTATTTAAAATTGATATCACTATATGATAAGTAGAAAGCGCCGGTTTACTCGAGTTATGTTAGCTCGTTATTCATCATATTTCGTGACATATCGTACATGCAAAGTAAGACAATCTTAACTCCTATACATGTATCGCTCTCGTTACTACACAGAAGACACGGGAGTGCTGCTCTTTGTCACATTCGCGGCCAAAGGTCCCTGGGTAAGTTGCTCGAGCTTTCCTGCCAAATCGCGATGTTTGCGCATGATTTGCTCCCACTCGTGAACAATTCCGACTTCATTGTCTTCAGATTCTTCTTCTTCTTCGTCCACCTCTAGCTCTGTCAGAATCATACTAAAATCACCGCCCAGGCGCCCGAGACTGGCGGCGCAGTAGAGTACTTGTGTCAACAAGCTTTCTCTGGAACTTCTGTCTCGCACATTGGGGAGATAGATGCGGAGGGTGTCTGTGAGTAGCTGAACTAGATGTATCGGAAACGTTGCAAGGGCTGGTGGAAGAGCTTGGAGCGGGTCGCTCTTTTTGACTTGTTTTGGCGGTGGTTTCGTCTTCAGCCCTGAAATGCTGGCTGCCACCAATTCGTTGTCAGGCGTCTCTGTCGTGAATATATTCTTGTATAATGAGACAATTGCAAAGCTCTGTTCGCGGTATATCTCGATGTACCGTTTTAGAAACCGCTCCGTTTGTTGACCTCCAGACCACGCACTCGACTTGGATGATGTTTGTTCCGCTTTAGCCCCATCTGTTCTGCGCTTGGTTTCCTGGTCTGCCAATTCTCTTAGAGGATCGAGAGCTTCCAGCGTAGAAACCAGACTTGCCAATCTGCAAACAAGAAACAGAGCGCCAAACGCTCCTTCGTCCGGTCCAGTTGAGCCTCTCTTTCCTCGTGGGTTTTCCAGCTCAGGAGCGACTCGCCTAAGCCAGCCAACAGTCCTCATTGCCGCTGCTAGTCTGATATTTTGTGTCCTCAGTCCTGCAATAAGATTCGTAGTCATATCTTTCATCGCGTCTTCGGCTTGTAGAACAATGTCCTTGATTAACGGAGAGTCCGGATAGAGGGATTGAAGTCGTTTGATATGCGAATAAAGATCCAGCGCAGTCGAATACTTGCTCGTCGACAAACTTCCTGCTGCCGGACCCGAATTTGCTGCCGACGAGGACGCAGACGACGACACAGCAGTTGACAACAGAGCAGGAAGCTCCAATATGTCTGATATCCGGTCAACGTTCCTCGACAATTGCATGGCCTTTTTTCGACGGTCTAGAATCTGATTTTCGCCCGTCTTGGCATATCTCGTCGAGAAGCGTACGGCTTCTTCATCTAGCTTGGGTATCCCATTCTGCAGCACCTTAGCCTGTCGCGCCAACGACGGGATCAGTGTTTGGAGATTGGAAAGGTGGTCGGCCGATGTAATGAACGCCTTGTGCGAGCGATTGGAAAGAGCTTGAAGAGACAGTAGGGTTGAGTGCGCAGAATGGGAGATCGATTGAGGTTCGGTGGTCTTGAGGCTCTCGAGCGACAGGGTTGTCAGGCGGTTCGTGTACTTGACAGCGGTGGCATCTGTAGAGAGCGCCGGGCCATTGCTGCTGTCAACATAGGGGGCGAGCACCTCTAAAATCGAGTCGGCCATGGCAAGGTCAGTGTGTATGCGAGTGCAGGGAGAATGCACCGCAATGCGATGCTCCCTGGCAGAATCCGGACTTGGTTTCGCGGTGGTTTGGATGGCTACGTGATACTAAGCACGCAGTACGGCATCCGTCGCGGCCACTTACGCAGCCCCGCTGCTTCCTCCTGTGTCGCCATCGCGATCGTCCCTAAATACTGGGCATAAAAACCCTCCACTTCCACGTTTTAAATATGTAGAGTCGATATACGAGTTTGTCATTAATATCTTGTTGAAACATATTACTATACGTTTTCTCTCCATATGATATCGCTTTCCGAATCACACCGACGCCCACTTGATACACCGCTCATCTCCCATATCGGTCAAACACATGGAAAGAGAACACTAGGAAAATGGGCAAGCCACGGGTATAGCAGTTCATTCTGACCTCTTGTTTGCCAAACTTTCTCCCTAATCGAGTGCTTTTGTAGATGATCATCTTGATCCGCCATGCGCAATCCGAAGGAAACAAGAACCGCGAGATTCACCAGTCGGTTCCAGACCACCGGGTGAAACTGACACCAGAAGGCCACAAGCAAGCACTGGAAGCCGGCCGTCGACTCCGCGATCTTCTCCGACCAGACGATACCCTGCACTTCTTCACCTCGCCGTATCGGAGAACGCGCGAGACGACCGAGAAGATCCTCGAATCGCTCACATCCGATGAGCCCTCGCCGTCTCCATTTCCGCGCCACACCATCAAAGTTTACGAAGAACCGCGACTTCGAGAACAGGACTTTGGCAATTTCCAGCCATGCTCGGCCGAAATGTCGCGTATGTGGCAGGAGAGGGCTGACTATGGCCACTTCTTCTACCGAATTCCAAACGGAGAGTCGGCCGCAGACGCATACGACCGAGTAAGCGGCTTCAATGAATCGCTATGGCGCCTCTTTGGCGAGGACTCGTTTGCCAGCGTGTGTGTGCTAGTCACGCATGGGCTGATGACCAGGGTCTTCCTGATGAAATGGTACCACTTTAGTGTGGAGTACTTTGAAGATTTACGAAACGTCAATCACTGCGAGTTTGTGATTATGGAAAAGAACCCCGATAATGGAAAATTTGTTCTCCAAAACAACCTTCGAACATGGTCTGCTCTTCGACAAGAGAAAGAAGAAGAGAGGAAGCGAGAGCGAGACGCCAAAGGTTTACCGCCAGCTCCAGCAGAGAACGATGTCCCATTACGTCGAAAATGGGGCGGCTGCCCCGACGGCTGCACTCATGACCATACTGGCAAGTCAACAACCTGGCGCCCCGCGCGACAGGACAAGGTCGACCTATTTCGCGACGATGATGGAGGCGAAACGACCGATGGCAGAAACCGCAGTCCGTCAGCAGAGCGCAAGAGACCCTTGATCAAGCATTCCACAGCTGCCAACAACCAAAGCAGATCAAAGACCAACCATAATCACCGTCATCACAGTCACGATTTCGCAGCCGATCAATCTCTCGACGAAGTCATTTCCTCGCCGGCCCAGACCCCATCGTACATCTCTCTCGCCTCTGTTACTAGGTCCATACCTGAAGTGTCAGTCTCGGCCGCAGACAACAGCAACAGCAACCCGCAAGCACGGGTGAGCCGAAAGTCCAGTAAACGTGGTGGACGGTCTTCCATCTCGCCTTTACGACTAAACAGCAGCAGCAACAATAAAAATATTAACCAAAATAACAACAACAACACCGACACCGAAGGAGACCCAACCCTCCCAAACATTCACCTCCTCCGCCTCGGCGGTCGAGACGGCGGAGGCTCATCGAGCGGTGTCGACAGCCCCATCCCCTCGGATTCAGAAGAAGTCGACAGCGCCCTACCAGACGCAAGCAGATCGCTTCCCGGTAATGCTAATACGACCAATTCATCTACCCAACCAATCCAAGACGCCGAAGACGACGGCGATGACGAAGGAGCCGGGTCACGACGAACAACAGTCCGACGACACAAAACCGGCTATCACCATCAACTCAACAACACCTCCACCACTACGAACAATGCGCCCACGCACGACAGACTACTACAACAGCCCAAGGCGAACGCACTAGGTGACGCCGACTCAGTGTCGAGCGTATACGATGAAGACGGCGGACTACAGGCCGACAACGAGGAGGACGAAGATGGATCCGAGGCGAATAGTGAAATCGACCAACAGCGGAAACAGGAAGAGAGCGTTAACGAGTCTGTGTATTAAACGACTAGGAGATTTAAGATCCGAAATTGTCACGTAAATTAATGTAGTTAAAAAATGATCTTGTTTTAAGATGATACCAATTGTTGATATTATTTCTTTCAAGGTATTTATTTTCACATGTTTTTTATGTCAATCGTTGTATGTAATGAGGAAATGCAACAGAAGCAAGATCCGCAGCAATAAATAGACAATTTACAAAAGGCTAAATCCCCAGAAAACTCCTTTCCTTGCAAAGTTCACCCGAACAAATGGCGATCGAATGAGAAAAGGGAGGCCGGAAGGGAGATGAAAGTTCGATTGGTATCCATGTGTAAAAAAAAAAAAGTAAATATTGGTATTGACGAGTCATGCGAATGACCTTTCAAATTCAAAAACTGAAGGCTGCACCAGAAAAGGAGCAGAAAAGAGAAATTGAAAGAATAATATGAAACAGTCAGTAAGTGAGCTGTTTGTCGTTCGGGCTGGGCTGTTTCATCCATGTGTCATGCCGGAATCAACCTTTCCCCAGTCGATAACAAACAGTCTCGCAAGACTTGTTTCAGGAATGAAGTTATGAACATAGAAACCTCCCCACTGCCATGGCCGATATGCACCAAAATCGAAAAAATGTCAAGCATGAACGCCACGATTCTGAGCTGAAAGCAAATGCATCATACCAATCGAGTATCAAACACAAATTTCAAGTCTATGGGTAATATTCAGAATCAAAAAAGGTAATATGAAGAGATAAAGAAAATAGAGAATGAAAAAGATAAACCGGTGGCAAAAACCGCGTGTAAACAATCGTAAGTCGTAAACTTTTTTTTGGTCAACGTTTTATGCTCTGGACGACCTCGAAATGGATATAAATGCGAGAGTGAAAAATGATGGCCTCACAAGACGCTCGGCTGAAAAAGAAATTGGCGTGAAGTAAATCAAAGCCTGGTACTTTTGTGAGACACATATGACTCGAAAATTTCAGAACGCGACAAGAATAGAAATGTAGGTCGTCAAAAATCTTTTGACGGTATCACTGTCGCAGCAAAACGGCAAAGGGGTAATAATTATAAAGGCAATCGATGCGAAGAACATTGCAAACGCTTCTGTCGACGCAGGAACGAAACAGAGACATCAAAGAAATAAATCAGCCTGCCACCATAGGCTGAATGGAGCCAAAAGTGTTTGCAGGAAAGAATTTATCCTGGTACTTGAGGCAGTAGGCACAACCACAGGACGAGCCATGACCAGTCCAGACGGAGTTGCTCATAGGCACGGTATAGACAGGAGTGTGGTGGTACGAAGGTGGCTGGGAACGAGGCGGATGAGGATGCGCAAGGTATTGTTGTTGTTGCGGCATCCATGAACGCGAGTAAGGAGGAGGTGGGTTGCTGTACATCCAGGTGCCGACGTTGTAATAGTCAGGTGTGTTGGGACCACTGTGCGGAGCTGATGGTGGCGAGTACTCAGACGCAGCTGGATTCAACCAAGTGTTTTCATAGTTGGTAGTGCGCTGGTATTGCGGCGGAATTGGACCATCAGGCGACATTAGAGGCTTGGAAACCGTGTAAGGTCTGGCGATATTGGTGTCAATCGGCGCCAGTTTCTGACGGGTCGGGTTGCCTCTGATGGAAACAAGTGTCGCACGGTAGGCTTCCCAGCGGGCCAACCATACACCGAAGCCGTCTTCCTTGTTGTGAATACGCTCATGGATTTTCCACTCGAAAGCGAAAAGCCAGTCTAGTTCCATCGTGTTCAGCTCCGAGACGGGGATGTTGCTCACTTCAGCCCATGAACGGTTCTGGAAGGTGTTATCATCAAGGAACTTGCTTCCTAGCAATAGTGCAGTGGTCAGCATCCGGTAAACCTGGCCTGTGCCGGTCGCGTAGATTCCCTTGGAAGAAAGCATGCGCATTCGGGTTGCCAAGTAAAAGAGGCCCAAGAGAATAGTAGAACTAGGAAGGCGAGTCGACGAGAGGATCTGGTGAACATATTTCCGGAACGAGGGTGGAACAGCTGTTTGTCCTGGGTAGACACTTCCAAGCAAGTCAATATCATCTAGGTTGATTCCGGGGCTGCACAATGCATACATTCCCTGGGCCATTTCTGCAACAAAATCTGACATTTGATCGATCTCATAATCAAGATGGGCAGCCACGCCTCCAGTAGGCTTTTCTTCTTTGGGGCGGTGATGCTCAATGGGGAGATCGTGACGGCGATATTGAGGGGGAATGGCGCTGTCGGGGAAGGCGGAGACGTTGGACCGGATCGGGGGCAGCGAGGAAGCAGCTGCGACGGCGCCGTAGACTGACTGCTGTTGCCCCCCAAGCTGCGGCTGGGCGAGGCCATGAGACATGGCAAAGTCGCGTCCAGGGCGCAGTTGGCAAAGTGACTGAGAGTGGGCGTTCATCGGGGCAGGCTTGACGAAGCAATTTGCCTGGGAGTACTGCTCGATGAAGTCACAGCCGTTTTGGGAGTAACGAGGGGGAAAGGCAGACTGTCCAGTGACATAGTAAGGCTGGTCTATCTCCATTTTGTCGTTTCCATAGAAATTCGGCGGCGTAGGCAGGCCGGTAAGGCCAGGGTTGTATAAAGACGGCATGACGGCAGGTTGAAGAGCTGGTCGACGGCGGGAGGGCAGACGAACCAGTTGCTTTAGACGGAAAAACGAGACGTTAGCAACGACAGTGCGCGCGGACAACTGGGATGTGCAGTGTTTCGCGCAGGATACCAACCGTCTACTCTTCCGCCACTACCCCAAGGCCGGCGAGCGCTGCTCGACGAGCGGCCGCTCTGTCTTGAAAAGAAGATCGGGCCTTCTTTTCTCTAATCGACTCTCATGGATAGGAAGTGGTGTTTTGCGGTGACAGGGGTTCCTCTGAGGGTAGCTCCTGTAGAATAAAGATATCGGTTTTTTTTTTATAGATTTTTGTTGTTTTGATTTCTTTTTTGTGCCCAGTCAACGCGAAGCTAAACAAGCGATGCAATGAGACAAGCTCGGAATCGACAGTAAGGCGATGTGGCCGGTACGCAATGGCGACGTGTGTGTGGTGGACGCGGCAAAAAGCGAGCAGCAGCAGGGGCAAGTCACGGGCAAGCGAGCACGACACGAACTCCGGTCAAAAAACCACGACGAAACCGGGGACAACGGGCATAGGACAACGACACTTAATGAAAAGCTCGCTGAGGAAGACTGCACTGGTCCGAAGGGTTAAATGACGAAATTCGGAATATGCGTGATGCGTGGGTGGAAGAGAGAAAGAGAGAGAGAGGAGGGGGGTGAAGAGAGAGAGAGAGAGAGAGAAAGAGGAAGAGAAGGGAAGGAAGGGAGAGAGAGCGTCTAGTGAGTGTGAGCAACTAACACCGGCAGGCTCCGTAACAGGCGATACCGTACGGTCACAAAAAAAGTCAGCGGGCACGGGCGGCGGAAGGCGACGGGGCGCGCAGGGCGAGTCAGGAGCGGCGAAAAAAGGGGGGAGCGAGAAAAAATAAATTACGGCACCTCCGTCACCCGCGCGTATCGGGCCAAGTGGGTTTTTGTGCGACTGCGACTACAACACAATAATACCAGCACTACTACTACGTACTAACAATATTAATTAAGTGACTAGATTCTTCTGGCTCCATTATTAATCGCCTGGCCCTGGCGTCCCAACAAACCACTCCCCAGACTACGTACAAGAATAATATGAGGAGGGTCAGGTCAGGTGGCCCCCTTCAGCCAGCGACCGTGCACTGCGCTCAAACACCGCTGAATCCGCGCGGGCGTCTGGTGATTGGGCGGTCTCCTGGCCATGGCAATCACAATTAGTCCACTCGTTGCTGGGTGTTATTGGCGCAGGAAAACGTATGCCTGACCGAGAGTGTCTGGCCACTGTTGATCGATTATTATTAATGGCCAAAACCAGGCGGCAATGGCAATAACCCCTGTTGATTGGCCGGCCGGAGTCCGTGGCATTTGAGTATAAAACTGGTTTTATTATGTGATGTGTTATAAGAATATAATTATTAACTGTTCGAGTATACCAGTCGCACGTGGAGTTGCTGTCATGACGATAATACAAGTGCATACTACAGGCATAGGGAGACAATAATAGCAATGAGGAATGCGCAAATACATACAATTATACAACTGACGGGAGATGAAAAAGAAAATATCACTTTGAGCATCAACAGCTACCTTAGTCACCTGCAGGCAAGAACGGTGTACGTTGTGCGACAGGCTCTACGTCTCCCGGTCATCTGTGCAAGGCACAGGGGCAGTCATCTTCCTCGATGACTTGGGCTGTGCTTGCCACAGCACTACGTACTACGGAATTCAAATGTCAGCGGGGCTGAGATCACGGTCGCTCTTCTAATAAAAATACGCACCTCGAGAATCCTCGATGTCCTCACACGCTGCACAGCCATCCGGATCGGACTAGCACCAAAACCATGTATCAAGTATTACTACTACGTACTACGGATATGTAGATGAAACAGCTCGGTCCAAAACGGCTGCCTACAATCATCAGCCAATAAGATGTGTTTTATCGGCATGGATGAGTCACCTAGCAACGTATTATTATGCAGAGGCACTACATCTAAAGTAGTGAGCATGGGGTTGGGTTACAGCTTACAAGACACCGAAGGATTTCGGAGCCGGTTTTGCAAAGCTGCCGCCGCAAGCCGCGCATCCGTATCTTTCGTATTGGGTTTACCATGGAAATCGATTCATAGTCATTGTTAAATGTTAATGTTAATGTTAATTAGGTGCTTGGTACGTAGTAGGCTTGGGCCGCTGTGCGTGTGTCTTGTCGACTCCATATGTGTCTTGAATCTTCGGTGTGTTCTGCCAATCATGAGTGCGCAGAGCCGCCGCAGGCTACACTTCTTACTGCGTGTAGGAAAATTATTGTCAATACGAAGTATACGTGAGCCACCAACCTGTATTAATAATTTCTCAGCCAGGGTCCAGAACCGATTCAAGTGGCTGACGGTGATGTATGTTGGGAAAGTCTCGAATATGACGTCGCCAATCTATATATAAAAATTCTCGCCACATACTTTATACAGACATTTTGAATGATAACCTGCTTTTTTTTCCCCAGCAAAACGTAATATGGACGAAAAAGTACATATTACAAATAGTGGTAATTTTAACTATTATTATTTGATGTTTTCAGTCTATGTTTCCTTTTTGTCGCCTTGCATTTAGCACTTCCATTCCCCTCACCGGCTCCATGCATCGTTTTTCCGATAACGGCCGAGGGATAGCGCCCATCCCACGTCGTTGACCCCTCATTATTTCTGTTTTCTAGATTCCGTGGAACCTAAAATTAAATTTGTTTTTTTCCACTGCCGAGACACCGAGGGGCACAATGTTCTTGGTCAACAGTGTGAGTCAGAGGTATTGACGTGGACGGCGCTTGTGATTAGTGGCAACTGGTGCTGAACTGGCAACTGCTCATGTATGTACTCTGCGGACATGCGCGGAGTACCTGAGTCAGCTACGTATATGGAAGAATACATGTACTGGTAACAAGTATGATTTTTAATTGTCGTTTTTACTGCAGCACTGCCCTGGAAGTTCCATTTGATGACCTATTTACCATCAGGTAACCACTGTTGTATACACATCAATGGTTAAATAGATGTCGTCATCGATGAAATATACATGTAGACATCTCAAGGCATTCATGATCGATTAGACCATTTTTGCAAATCAAACGTCGGAAACCAAGGTGTTGCGGTCAGATGCTCAATGTCCTGGGTAATCATCCCAGTCAAGCATGCTGACGTCCAGGCAACCACTTTACTGGCTTGCTGAAGTTGAGTTTTGATGCTGAGCGCCTTGATGCTTGTGGTGCTGTGCCCTCAATGCCTCGAGGATGTCACAATCTGTGTTGACTTGTCAAATCAAAAGTAAATGAATTATCATATTATTCTACATCCAAAATAATCAGTACCATGAATCGGCAAATGCAAATCCTCCACCACAACGCCCGAAATACGCCCATCAACAAGAAGTACAAATCAAGGATACCAGGAGTAACTTTGAAGGAATTGCGCCCGCGACCCATCCGTTGTCTCCGTGCGCCATTTTGATTTCCATGCCCATTCTCGAGCTGCCGTCTCAATCAAGGCTTCCTTGCACTCTGGCGGCAGCTCAGCAAGCACCTCTGCGCTCGCAAACTCGGGATGCAGATGATCAACCATGCTTGTTATCCCGTTTGACCCGATGTCGTGGATGTCGCCATCTGGGCCCGGCCGTCCCAGAATGCTGAATTCAGGTGTCTCGTACTGCACATCCGTAATGGCAAACCGACGGGTGAACACCGAAGGAACAGGAGGAAGGATCGATGGCGTTGTGTCAGCTGTAGATTCTTCACCTTCCTCATTTCCGTTTGCCTTCTCATTACCGTCCTCACTGACCGAACCATTGGCAAGATTTAGAGTTGACAGGCCCTCGGCGAGCTTGGTAGACGTGGAAGACTCCGCGGGCGGAACTTGTTCCCAGCGAACATGTGATGGCTGCATAATCTTGGGGTATTGCATGAAATTTGTATGAACATCATAAGCACCATTGAGATTCTCCCGCCGTAGACTAGAAATAGACGCATTATAACGACTACAAAAAGTGTTAGCAAAGAGTGACAAAGATTTGCATTATAGAGACACTCACCTAGCATCGCGTGCATGTTCCACCATCCAATTGTCTCCAGTAACGGGCACTTTTCGCTTTTTCGGATCGATAACTTTTCCATTAGGCAAGGGAATCGATGGCGCCCCCGTGTGATAAACAGCACTGGCACCATGCCATGCCACATATTGGTTGCGGTTATACGGCTCACCCGGAGCTGGCAGCTTGTCTTCTGGAACAGCAAGCTCGCCCTCGACATCTCCACGCTCCAAGGCGGCCTTTTCGCTGTAATCATCGATCACTTTGCGCCCTCCAATGACGATCTTGGAGCCGAATTCGCGAAAAACGGACCGCGCGGTCACCACACCAATGGCCCTCCCTTTGTAGGAATGGGGAATGATATCTCTCTCGATCAAATCGCGTTTGGCGTCATCGTCAATAATGATTTTGTAGAGCAGCTTGTGCTTTTGAAAGAACAGATACGAGTCTCGAAATCCAATGCACCGGGCAGGCTCCGTAGACAACATGTACTGCCGATCGCCGCGACTGAGAATGGTGAAAGTGCGAACTCGATATTCCCGACCGCCCAAGAGGTTGCCCATTTTGTCAACCTTCTTTTCGCCGTCCTCGTCGTCCGGAAGGACAACCTCGTCGTTGACGACATCCATCATCGTCCCCTCCTTGTCGACAGCAACCTGGGTGGTGTGCGGGTTCCCACCTCGGCGGCCCCATCGGCCTCCGCTTGCAGCAGGGCGACCTCGCCTCCTCTTGACAGGAGTAGTGACAACAATTTTTTGCTCTGAGCCATCGTCTGGCAGGTCATAGTCGGGCCGGGGGTTCTTGGGGGGTCGACCGACACGGCGCTTGCGAGGAATGGCAGACATGCGGCCGAGCGGCGTACTTGTTTCTGATGGAGGCTCTCTGTTTGGCGCTGGGCTGGGAACAGCTTCTTCTGCCCCGGTCTCATTCTCAGCTTCGGGCTCAGCTTCGGCTTCGGCTTCACCCTCAGGGTCGGCTACAGCTTCAGGGTCGACCTCTGGGTCGTCATCGGGGTCATCAGGCGGATTGGCATCTGCGCTGGACTCTCTCGAGGGAGGCGCATCGGCCATTTCTTCATCGGAGGCGTCTGGTAGCATGGGCGGTTCGGATCCTGTAATTGTTGTTTAGAGAGAGGGAAAAACACGAACAGCAGAAGCGAGGGCGACTGACGCATTGACTCAGCAGCTGCCTGAGCAGCGGCACGCAGCTTGCGAGCCATGTTGGAGTGTGCTCAACGAAGGGAAGGAGCGATGTGCGCTGGGGTTCCTTGTCAGGGCTGTTCCGCTGTTGCCCTTTGATCATTCAGTAATAATTACACAGTCCAACGCGCCAGATCCGCGCGCGGTCTCGGCCCTGGCGTTGTTCCGGCCGAGTGCACGTGATGTCCATCCACGGACTAGCGTCTGCCAGCCCTGTGCCCTAAGCCCTGACTGGCAGCCAAACAGACAAGCTTCGGCCCTGCCCTAGCGTGACGTCACCGAGATTTGCCAGATTAGGTTGATCGCCCGGTTGTTTCATCGCGCGCACGTGAAAACGACCGATTCTCTGTCTGGTCTGTTATTCAGCAGTAGTAATTAAGTACGTACTGCTGTTATTGGAAAGCCTCATCCATGGTATGTGGCTGTCTTGGCCCCCTCGGTGTGTGCCTGATACGGCATTGCCGTGCACCATTCATTTTTATTGATTACGTATTATTATTGTTCGGCTTTTTGCCAGTTCCTGTCTAGCTGTTGCTTGTTATTCGCATGACTTAGACTGATTGATATTAGACCGGGATCATCGACCAGCGGCATGCTGACTCAGTATGGCCGGTTTGTATGTAGTACAGAGCGTATAATAGTAGGAACCAGGGTAGTACGAAGTAACTACATGGATTATATAGGAGCCGGAACATACTACCGTGAGTCTGACCGCAATTGTATCGATTGAAAGTTTGATAATTTAATAATACTTTTCATACTTTGATTGGAATACATACCCCGCGCGTGGTTCGTTGTCGCGGATCTAGCCTTTCCTCTACCGATCTCGCCACCATGCTTTATCTCTGCATCACAGATAGATGTTCCTGCCAATGGTGGAAGCAGCTGCCTGGGACAGATACAACAACACTACTACTATTAGCTGGCATGAAAGTCCGTACGTGTACTATTCTCATGTCTAGCGGGCTCTGCTCCACCTGAAGTGTTTCGTCGGCGGAGCACACCCCGCCGCCAAGTGAGGGGAGAGGACTGAAGCGCCGTTGAGGAAGTAATATACAAAGGAGATTGCAATATTCTTGAACAGAATAATATTGAACGATGATAAGAAATGACGTTTGCCCCTGCAGGGGGAGGGAACACTGCATGCATCATTAAAGACGTATATTAGGAAAAATGGTAGGCGGCATGAGATAGCTCATATTAGGGCTTGTCTTTTCACCTCATCTGATCGCCAGAAACGGACACACTGGTAATACTACTATGGTACGGCACACGTACACCATGGTTGGCCATTTAGGGCAGGATGATCTCATTCTGCACAGCCATTGGATTAGTCACAGCACAGCGCATCGCATCGCGTTCACCATACATTTGCCCATTCTGGACGAAGCCGCCTGATGCGTCGCAGCGAATCAGGAAGGACGAGAGGACAAACCAAATGCGTCGGTGGAGAAGCTGCGAGAAGGTAATACGTAGTAAGTAATAACAGTTTCCTTTTCTTCTGAGGAGACGAATGGATCTCGCCAGCGCTCGATATTGGGCAGTTCAGGCGGGCTCCACCGCGACCAGCGTCAGGCGAAGCCATAGAAGAGACGCAGTAATGATAATAATTCATAATTGTCCCTCACTACCAGCCACTAGTCGCCAGTACGGTACGGTACCGTAAGGGCTTTGCCTCCCTCGGCCTCCAGCCGATATCGCCATTGGTTACGGCTGCGTCGTTTTTCAGCCCACACTCTGCAACGGGGCTCCGCTCAGGATAACAGCACGTAGTAATAATAATACTAATAATCAATCATCCTCAGGACTTTTTCGAGGAATGTCATCTTTTTCTTCTTTCAACCCCCCCCTCCAGGACCCCTTCCAACACTGCCATCACTGCTATCATACAAAAGCAGAGGTTAATAATACCCACATCCCGAAGCCGACTGTACGTGTATTTTACTATTTTCCCGGGACCCAAGCGGCGCTAAACCCGGCCGGGCCTCTTGCCGCCGCTATCTCTGCTGCTTGCCGCTCGCCTCTTGCCTTCTCCCCCCTCCAATCCACACTCAACCTGCATCTTCATCTCTCTTTCTCTCTCTCTCTGACTTCAACCAGCTGCAAGCAAAGGGAGTCAGATAAAACAAGGGAACAGCCTCAATCTGCACGCTGGGCTTGATCGCGCCCTCACCGACGCGTTATCCAGCATCGTGGCGTCGCTCTCCCCGGTTCGCTGTACTGCGTGAGACCCGCTACTGCGAAGGCGAGTCCACCGCAGCCCAGCGATCATCCCGCATCTCTAGGACCGTCATTATTACCGGGTTTCGACTCAAGCCCGCCGCCTCCAACAAACAAGACGAAACAGCGTCTCTTTAGTCGACGTCGACTTTGTCCAGCAAGCTAGCTGTCGCTTCAGCATCGTTACCCTCGCCCTATTCGTACCCCTTCAGCCACCTGCGAACTCTCTCCCCACGGAAATTGTCGGATGGGAAATTTCCCCCCATCATGGCTGCACCAGGCGAAGCTAACTCGCATGCTGATGCCGACCTCATGAGGCAACCTGCGCTTCAGAGGTGAGTTTTTGTTTTTTTAATCTTTTATTTGTTTCCAGCATACGAAAAAAAGGGAAAAAAAAGGCGCATTCTATTCTTGTTGTAACCATCGGAAAAATGCCTCGCGCCTGACCTGTTCCTACATTTGCCGGGTGCTTGGACGGGAAAATTTTTTTCTTTGCTTTGCTTTTCTTTCCCATCTATCACGGATCCCAATCTCATCCCTGCTCAAAGACCAGAGTCAGGTCGATATTTCTCGAGCGCACAGACGCTTTAGCCCTTGTTTTCTTGCCATTGACCTGTTTCGCGGATACCCTCCACCCGCAATTTTCTTGCTTCCATTGTGCTTCTCGATAAGCAACCAGTTTGCTTGCTTGTATCCCACTTTTGGATTGGCGCCGATATTCTGAACAACACAAAGGCCTTGTCTCTTATCTTGATAACTGACTCCCCACTTTTGAATTAGCAGCGGCGGCACACAGGAGGAAGAGGGACAAGACAACAACAACTTCATTGGGTCAAATGGCACGACGCCTACTGGAATGGCGACACCCCATCCAGACCCGGCCGATAAACGGCTGCCCGGTATAATGCATTATTTTTCTCAGGTTGGTAGCTCTGCTTTCCCACTGAGTTCTATCAAAGCACGGTTGTCCAGTTCTATCACACCTGCTGCGGGTGGCCAAAATATGCAGTCCAACGTCACAACCAACGCGAAAGAGGGAGAGGGGGCCTCTGGTAACGCTTCCTTGATATCTGGCGCCGATACTGTCACAGAGCACAGCCAGTCGCAAGCTGTCGATGTGCCTGCTCTTCCTGGCACCGAGCAGCCAGAGAAAACTGAAGCCTCAGAGACTCCGAATCCTAGCTCCCTGCCCACTCCCCCTTACTCGTCTTCTTGTTCATTATCCCCCAAGGAACCCGAGGTGACAGAAGAGAGTGCTGCAGCCGCCACTGAAAAGAACGCAGTCTCTATCTATTCTGCCTTGAAGGATATGATGTCCTCATCGAGCAATGTTGCCGAGTCCCATTCTTCACGACGTCCCACATGTCGCCCAGTTTCCAGCGTGTCGGATGACCCAGTTCTTGCTTCTCACTTTTCCAACCCATCCCTTCCTGACGCCTCAGATCTTCCGCCCTCACAGGATGCCCCTCTATTGGACCATGAAAAACCTTATCACACTTCCAAGTCTTCTGAGAATCTAGCCAAGCTAACTGAGAACGCGGCCAACGCGGCCCGTCTAAAGAACACACCGCCGTTGACCCCGAGAGCCTTGTCCAACGAAAATATTTCGACGGACCGACGTTCCAACGGCTCCACCTCCGCCCCGTCAAACTCGTCGAACCAACGCCGCCTAAGCCCTGCTGAGGCATCGACGGCAGGCTCAACCGGGAGACTCAGTGACTCTCAAACGTCACAAGATGAAATTGGCGTCTCTCCCATACAGGGTAAATTATCGGTGAAGATTTCCCAAGCTCGCGGGTTGCGCCCTAGCACCGATCCTTATGTTGTGTGTGTTTTTGAATGGAATGAATACATCTCCAAAGGTACCCAGAGTGGCAATACCACCCCGAATGGCAAGGGCGAGAACAAGGACTATCTTGAAAACGATTCGGGTCGACCAATGGCCATCCCCATGAGAAGTCGCCAGAGCAGCCACAATAGCCAGCTGGACGGCCCAGAACCTCATGGCAAAGCGCCTGTGACTGATCCCCAGTGGAACCATGAAGCAGTATTGTATGTTATTTTGCTCCGTGAAACCTACCGAACGATTGATTGCTAACTGGTTGTTAAGTGACGTTTTGGGAGAGCAGTCGGAAATCGACGTGTCGGTGTATGACCGATATAACCAAGAGGCATTCCTCGGTTACGTGCGAATGACTCTCAACCTTCGCGAAGAGAGGTCTAGCCTAGAGGGTTGGTTCCCCTTGGCTGCACGAGGACAGGGTGATTACCAAGTCTCGGGCGAGATTCATCTGGAGATGCATTTCGAAAAAACTGAGAGGAAACAAGTCGGACCAAATGACTTTCAAATCCTCAAACTGATTGGCAAAGGCACCTTTGGACAAGTTTACCAAGTCAAGAAAAAGGACACTCACCGAATTTATGCCATGAAGGTTTTGTCCAAGAAAGTCATCATCCAGAAGAAGGAAGTTGCACATACATTGGGCGAACGTAACATCCTTGTGCGAACGGCCATGGCAGCTTCCCCTTTCATTGTCGGACTCAAGTTCTCGTTTCAAACACCCACAGATCTGTACTTGGTAACAGACTACATGTCCGGTGGCGAGCTATTCTGGCATCTTCAGAAAGAGGGCCGTTTCCAGGAAGCCCGAGCAAAGTTTTACATTGCAGAGCTGATTTTGGCCTTGCAACACTTGCACGAGCACGATATTGTCTATCGTGACCTGAAGCCAGAAAACATCCTGCTTGATGCAAATGGCCACATTGCTCTCTGTGACTTTGGTCTATCCAAGGCGAACCTCACAAAGAATGACACAACCAACACGTTCTGCGGAACTACCGAATACCTTGCCCCAGAGGTGTTGTTGGATGAGCAAGGCTACACCAAAATGGTCGATTTCTGGTCTTTGGGAGTTCTAGTCTTTGAAATGTGCTGTGGTTGGAGTCCATTCTATGCAGAGGATACACAGCAGATGTATAAGAACATTGCATTCGGCAAAGTGCGATTCCCACGAGACGCGTTGAGCACAGAAGGTCGCAACTTTGTCAAGGGCTTGTTGAACCGCAACCCGAAGCATCGTCTCGGCGCCAAGGATGACGCCAAGGAGCTCATGGCACATCCGTTCTTCCACGATGTGGACTGGAAGGCGTTGGGTCGTAAAGAAGTAATCCCTCCTTTCAAGCCTAAGCTGAAGTCAGAATCGGACACTTCGAATTTCGACCCGGAGTTCACGACAGCGCTGGACAACTCGTCGTCTCTCAACGATCGGGCCGCGGCATTGGCGAATGGATTGATGCCTGGCTCGACACCTCTGTCACCTGGTATGCAGGCCAACTTCAAGGGCTTCACTTTTGTGACGGAAAGCTCTATGGATCACCACCTTCAAGATCATGGGGATCGGGTGGACGAAGAAATGAAAGACGATGACAACTGGCATCGACAACATCGGTCAATCGACTCGACGGACCACCGTATGAGCGGCGTTGTTAAGGAAGGCGAAGGGGGTGTCTTTAACAACTTTGACATCTAATTTTCGTTTCATTTTATGATTACGAGGAGTCCTTTGTTTTTGCATATACGCGGTTCTCATGCATTCCAGGAGGGTGGTCGAGTTACTCAAATTATATCCGATGCGATCGTCCGAAATTTCGAAGTATCCTGCCATGAATTTTTTTATGTTTGTTTTCATTTCGGATTTACGTCCGATGATTTTCCTCTGGGTCTCTCTTTTCTTAGTTGATAAGTTTCCTCGTGCATCCTCTTGGGGGGTTTCAACGAGCATTGCATTGTGGGCACTATTCTTAGTTGCTCTTTTTTTCTTCAGGTCGTTATATATCTTTTATTTCTTGGGCGCAGATGATTTCACCCAGGTTCATTCGTATTCTTGTTCAATTTCATTTTTCTTTTTCCACCATACAGCATTTTATTGGCTACAGAAAAGGCGAGCTTCAGATACTCGTTTCATCTTCATACATTCTTATCTGCATATCCGGCACGGCAGGCTTGTACAGATTATTTATGCAGTACAGTTCAATTGAGAGCATACATTGGGTTCAGGGCCTTGAAGTAATAAAGTCTTGAATGTACAGAAGATATTTTTTCAGAATACAGATGTACATGTAGCACTACGCAGTAATTAATTAATATATTACCACAGGTTCTACATGTAGAAGTCCCCTGTACCCTGTAGGCACGTCGCATGATAAACATTACGTGCAGTAGACCATAGATCAGCACTTGGCGAACAAGGTTGGATCGTCAATGTAACTGTCCAGGTACCACGTTGTGATATCATGGAATGATGGAATGTGTCCAAAAACACAAATTAACACAGCGACATTGTTTATATCTTTTATTGGAGTGTAATGATAAGTAAGTTACTAGTAACGATAATCATAAATCGAGATTTAGATCTTGTACAACAGCATAATTGGCTCAAAAAAAAGACAGAAAGTGGGAGGGTCCATCGGCAGTTACTTCAGCAGTCAGTCAGTCAGCTTCTCGCTTGCGGGAGATTATTATTACTACGTATCGGTGTTGTTAATGTTGATATAGATCGGCGCTAGGCGATCTTGTTGTTTGGATTGGTGGTGTGCACTAGACAGTGGAGAGATGGGTGAGACATTATCTTCATAATTTCCTACAATCTTTTACGTATACGATAAGACACAGCAGCAAGAAAATTAAAGCAAATTAATAGACCAGCCCAGCACTGAGTCCTGAAAGAGCACTTAGTACGGCATGTACGATACGTCGCTAGGTAGCACTCTGTAGCTAGGATAATTATATTCGTATGTAGCATCGTGGTTGTCATCTACCCACTGCACACTGCACATAGACTCGGCATTTTAACTTGGCGCCCTTTCCGCCCCTTGGCCGTTGGGCGTGTTTGTCAGAGTCGTTTTGTTACTGTCATAGATGATGGCTGGGTATGACATGTTGTATTCTACAGAGCATCTCAGCATACATCTCCGTATAGAGTAATTAGTAATTACGGCGTAGAAAAACCTAAAGAACCTCCACGGAAAAGTGACTCCGTACTAGTCAGCCGGAGAATTTCGTACGCACCCCAGACGCGGAGAAAAGCGATTGGCCAGAAATATTTAATTACGAGCTTTAGCTTTTTTCTATTAGACTAAGACGACGCTCGACGAGAAAAGGGGCTTGCCTTTAGTTTGCTGATTGCTCCCTTGTGTTTCACTGTTTTTGGGAGGAGATTCCCCTTTAGGGGCAGCGACTATCCAAAAAGGGGTAGACGGGCTACTCCATTTTCGGACTTGGCGCGAGTCTTGGCGTGTCGTGGTTCCTGAACCCACAAAAAGAAAAAAAAAAGCCCAAAAAAAAACAAATGTTGGATCCACTATGCTCCACATGGTCCAACCGACCGTAGCCAATGGCCATGCATTTCATGGCTTGTTTCCATGGTCCGGCCCTGCTAGCGTGGCCTCCGCCGGTTCGCCGCCGTATTCTCTCCCGAGTCCCATGGCGACAGGGGGCCACTGTAGGTGTGTTGCTGGCTCTTCACTGGATGCGACAGAATGATTATTAGTATTGTTGTTGTTTTGGAATTTGGGCCTGTTGGGGGTGTGGAAGAGGACCTTATTTGAGACATGACGACATATACTCCTCTCTTCTCTGGGCCATTTGTGACTGACTGTTGTGATGACTGGTTGTCACTGTACGACTGTGATGAAAAGTCATCGTGGCCACGGCTGAGTCTTGGCCTCAAAAAAGAAAACAGACCAAAAGAAGAAAAAAAAAATAAACCGCGCAGGTGCAAGGACAGACGCACAGAGCACTTATTACTCATTTGAGCAGTGAATAATAACAATTCTTGACAAGAACGCCATCACCAAAGGAGACCTAATTCTCCCAAGTAGGACTAGGAAGCCCATCATGCCTGTGCTAGGGTTAGCTGCACGAGGCCGCTGCCCCACTGGGGCCCCACCTGTGGCCGCCCCCCCTTCTCCACGGCACGGGCCCTGCTGGACAAAGAACGGCCAAAGCCCTCGAGAGTGTTGCTCGCGGAGCCGTCTTGCCTGACCCCCCTGTGTGTCCTAGTTATCTGGCCCTAGCCGCGGCGAGGACGTCGTGGCGTGTGTTTTGTTGAGCTGAAGCCCGCCAGGCTGTTGAATTGCGATGAGCACAAGGGATGGGGGAGGGAGATTGATGCTAGATAGACTGCTAGAAAGTTGCTCGTGCTCCGTAGTGAGAAAGCTCAGAAGGGTGACGGCCAGCGATCGCCCTCGCTTGGTTGGCCAGCTCATAAAAAAGTAGTCCATCCTGGGTTAGTTCGTCAGAAGGGTGCTAGTCAAGGGAAGTGGTACGTACCTTCCCTGGTACGGTACACCACCTGCGACTCCGTACTCACTCATCCTCTCTCTCACTCTCACTTCACCATTCTCACTCTCTACTACTCTCTCTCCTCTTTACTGAATTATTCCTCGCCTTTAAATTCCGTTTTCAATACAGCCGGTCTTTGCTGAAAACACGACTCTCGCTTCATTGCATCGGCTGCCTTCCAAAAGGAGAAAGCAGAAAGAATCGCTTCTCCCCCTCAAATGAGGTGTCCCGTCTCCTTTAGTACATCATGAGTGTCACAACCACCACCTCGCAGTCGCCTCCCGTGACATTTGATGACATGTCTCATGTCTCTGGCAACTACAAGCAGCAGTACGCCATTGCCCTCGAGGACATCCCGCCCCGGAGCCCGTCGATATCCTCCTACACGAGCAACTACAGCGCTTCCACTGCCCCCACTGTCTACTCCGTCGCCTCGCCGACCACCCCCAAGTCGCCATCCTATCGCCTGTTCACGCAGTCCTCATTCCCGGCCTCACAGCCTCCGAACTCCCTCGAGCGTGCCGTTGAGCGCCTGCCCGCCGCTGTTTATGCTTGCATCCTCGACCAACTTCAGACCCTGCACGAGGGGCCCGCCTCTCACCAGTTTGGCTGTGTGACATGTTACCAGCGGGATCTGCATTCTTTGGCCCTGACCAACCGGTCGTGGGAGAGGGCTGTCCGAAGTAAACTGTAAGACCTGATCCGGTTTGTATGAAAAAGTTTTGTTCCCTGCTAAAGCGCTTTTTTTCCCAGCTACAACCGAATTCACATCATGGGCGCAGACTCGCCGTCGCAACTGAAGAAATTCCGCTTGAAAAAGGGCAGCCGGCTTAAGCTCTTGCGCCGCACTCTGCGCGAACGGAAACTGCTTGCTAACCTTGTTCTTGAGCTGCGTGTGCCAGAATTCGATTTATTGCCGGTCAACAACGGCAAAATCAACCCGCAATGGGAGGAATACCGGAATCTGGTCGCCTCGGTTGTCATGGTGTGTCCGAATCTGGAGAATCTCGTCGGCTTCCACATGTCGTTTCACCACGAGTTTGATCGCCTCACGTACGCCTTGTCGACGAGGAGGCGTCTAAAGGAGCATAAATGGCTCCTTGGGGAGCCTACCGATACGAGCGCTGAGCGCTCCCGCAGTGGATCGCCGCCCAAGTTGAAGACTCTCGACCCGCAACAGTCCTTTGAATTCCTAAATTATCACACGTCGTGGAGCAACCTTGAGACGCTGATGCTACATTCACTAAACTCGAGTGGATTCCTAGAACATGGTACTTTCCTGCGGATTTTCAATTGGCTGCCCTCGCTTCAACATCTTTGCATTTCGTCTTTCGATAGTGATGCTTTTACGGATCGCACCCTTCAGTTTCTTCCGTCGCTCTCATCTCTCCGGCTGGAGAAGCTAAAAGGAGTTACCGACGCAGGTATCGCACAATACATTTCCCGTCCGGAAGCTCGCAGTCTTCGGTCCCTGGCCTTGATTGACCAGAATATTGGTTCTTTGTTGGTGGTTTCGAAACTGCTCGCATCATTGCAGTATCTCGAACGGTTCAGCATTGTGCAATCAACGCGCACCCCCAACCTTCCCTCCGGAGGCATGATATTTCAACCAATCCTTGCTTCTGCCTCGCTCAAATACCTTCACTGGGACATCACTGGCCCGGATTCCGCCGCAGCACTCGGAAAACTGGATTCTATGCCTTATGTCATGCCACATAAGCCGGCAAACTCACCCAACTACCACCTTGCTCAAAGCATCCTTCATTCGGGATTCCCCTCTCTAGGTAAACTGCGAGCGCCTTCCGATATCGATCCCCCAGGCATTCTTCAGTCTGTCTGTCAGCCGATTAGTCGTGGACAGGCCTTGATCCCCTCGGATCGATATAGCTTGCCTAGGAGCTCCCACGGATCTATCAGCACGCGGCCGATGGCTTTACCCGCCGGAAACAATTTGACTTCTGCACGTATCCGCGCCCAGACATTCATCGATATGGCCGCCAAGGACAGTGAAAATGGTATGAAAGTGCTCGTCACCGACTATTCCGACTCATATCTTCCCGATAGCGCGGTAGATGCACCGTCCGACGACGAGTCGGAGGCAGAGAGTGACCTGTTTGGTGGTGCCTCGCCTTTTGGCGCAAAAGTGCAACCTTTGAATCAAGGAGAGAACTCGGAATTTCCAAAGAAGATGTTCGAGTTTCGAATGCCTGCAGTGATGGGCGTAATGAGGGGATCGACAAACCCGGACGACGCGTCTATACCTCGATTTGTTCTCCAACCAGATGTCCCCGGAAATGACGCAGAAGGCGGCTTGTTAGGATGGAAACATCTCTTGGGCCCAGAGTCATCCACAGCGCAAAATCCTGCAACAGCAATCCTGAACCGAAGCGGCAGCGACCTTAGCATGGACCAACCCATATCTCCCTTGACTACGACATCGCGATTTGGCGGTTGGGGTGGATTTGGAGGGCGATCATCGGCTGCATCTGTCACGCCAGCTAGCCCTCCGACTCCAATCACATTCTCTTCCACCACGAACCTGCCATGGACACGAGATACTTGTAATGGCGCGTGGAACTCGGGCCATTCCAAGGACTGGTGGATGCATCTCGAACGTGAACGACAGACAGATTCCGATATCATCGAATCGAAGCGATTTTTCTGATCAACTGCACATACGACTACAAAATCACATCTCATTTTGGTTAACTTTTTTTTTATATATGGTTTTTGTGAATGGGCTACCGGGTATACCCTTACAATTGGAGGCAGGCTGGCGTTTTTTGGTTCTTGGATTCAATCCTTACAAACTTTCTTTCCTTCTCGCTCTCTCTCTTTTTTTTCTCCTATCTTCTTGTCATTTCAAAAAGATGTTTAATATCTATCTGCACTGGCCTAGTGTACAAAATCTGCATGTCACTGCATGTTTAGTTCGTTTTGTGATAGTATCAATGGGTGGACACATTGGGACGGATGTATACATATATATATAATTAATAGGCTGGTCCTTGGACTATATATTGACTGTATAAATGTTTTATTAATTATCGTGTATGTAATTTTTATGCTGCTAGCTGACTTTGATATGGGGTATGAATTACATATGTAAAATATGGATCTACCGAATGTAGGTAGGGGTATGCGTCTGGTCGGACTTAAACGTTGGTAATGCTAGCAGCTGCGAAATAAATGAATGCACCCTCATCTTTATATTCATTCCTATGAACCCTCCATGCCGGCCAAGCCCAGATTATTAACAGTACATAGAAGAACCATCAATCATGACCCAAGACGGAAACATGAGCGGGTACTGTGCGAAACAACCACAACCAGGGCTTCTAAAATGTAGTAGTAGTCGTAGGCAAAAGGAAAAAAAAAGAGTAAAGAAAACTGAACTAAACATAGATGCCCATGTTTGTGTCCTTCTTCTTGGCTTGCACCTCGGCAATGGCATCGACGTAGTGCTCGTGGTGGACCTTGTTCATTCCTTTCCTCAATGCAATCATACCAGCTTCAACGCACACGGCCTTCATCATCGCACCGCCAAACTCGTCCGTACTGCGCGCCAATTCGGCCCAGTTGACGCCGTCGTCGGTGGTCATCTTACGCGAGTGGATCTGCAGGATTTCGGCACGCGCTTCCTCGTTGGGCAGAGGGAATTCGATCTTTCGGTCAAGACGGCCAGATCGTAGCAAGGCTGGGTCGAGAACGTCGACACGATTGGTTGCGGCGAGGACCTTGACGCGATCATCCGACGCAAATCCGTCCAGTTGGTTGAGGAGCTCAAGCATGGTTCGCTGGACTTCACGGTCTCCAGACTTTTCCGAGTCGAACCGTTTCGTGCCGACGGCATCAAGCTCGTCAATGAAAATAATCGACGGTGCTTTCTCCTTGGCTAGAGCGAAGCAGTCGCGAACTAGCTTGGCACCGTCACCGATGAACATCTGTACAAGCTGTGGACCGGCAAGTTTGAGGAATGTTGCGTTCGATGAAGCAGCGCAAGCACGAGCAAGCAGTGTTTTACCCGTACCAGGAGGACCGTACATCAGAGCACCTATACTAATTAGACAACGATCAATTTTAAAACAAAACTTGACGTACCCTTTGGAGCCTTGATTCCAATCTTTGTGAATTTCTCAGCTTCTTGCATGGGCATGACGACAGCCTCTACAAGCTCCTCGATCTGCTTGCTCAAACCGCCCACATCGGTGTACTTCTCCGTAGGCTTCTCGTCGACTTCCATAGCCTTGACACGACTGTCGTATTCTGCCGGCAGAGTGTCAAGGACCAGATACGAATCCTTGTTGACACCGATAAGATCGCCGGGCTTGAGTTTCTCGTGGTCGACTAAACCGATGAGTGGGAGGAAGATGGTTTGACGAGTGGATGTTTTGATGACTGCCGACTTTCCAACACGAGTTGCATCCAGGTCGATGTTGGCACCCTCTTCGGCAGCCTCGGCCTCAACGTCGAGATCTAGAAGCTCAACGACGTTTCCGACAAGGTATGGTAGTTGTCTAGGGTTATCTCCGGTTAGTGGCGCCAACAAGCTAGACCCAAGACTGATTCATCCAAGATGGCATTACCTGTTGTTTTCAATCTTTTCCAAATTGTCTTTGACCTTTTCTCGCATCGTATTTTGCTCGTGCGTCAACCGTTGAAACTCGCTCTTCATGATTCGTAGTTCGTTCTCTAGAAGTCGTCGCCTCTTCTTGATGTCTTCTGTGCTTGCCCCAAGGAGTTCTTCATCGAGAAGGTCATCACCCTCGTTTTTCTTGGCATCCTCCATTTCGGCATCGCCATCGCCACTGGGCTTCTTCCCGTCACCTCCATCGCCCTGCTGTTGCTGCTGCTTCTTGTCCTGGTCCTCGCGCTCGAGGTCATCGAGATCTTCGAGGGTGGACATGATAAAAGAGTAGGAGAGAGTGCTCAAATTAGGGCGTGGATGTATAGATTAACGGAATGGTATGAGAAATGGCAAGGAAACAAAGTTGAGTGATCGCTGTGATGGTGGTTGGTATTACGCCGGAGGCCAGTGTCGGGCGAGCTCTAGCTTGTTAAGCAAGACGCAAGCTGCAGCCGCCTAGCCTTTCTGCCTGAGGCCACAACATCACGTGATATTGCACTACGTCTAGTCGTATTTACGATACATGGATACACGGCCTTATCTTATCAGTCACGCAGTTCCCCTCAATCGTGTCGATGAAGTTTGGTTCTCGTATTTGGCCACAATCCAGTGTGTGAGAGAAGGAATTTGTAAAGGAGTAGAGACTTTGGCTTTTATCCAAGGCAGTGGTCAGCCATTGACTTTTATACACCGCTCTCGCCTTGTGATTACACAGTCCGCTAATGTTTCATCCCACCATGGCATGGCAACGCCTCGGTTCAGGAGTTGTAGCCGGGAAACATTCGTTATGTCTGCAAAGATCATCTAAGTGAGTCCTTCTCCAGTGAAGAAAGACTTGGCTGACGGTTACAAAGGGCTTTGCGAATTACTTCACGTTTAATACCGACAAGACATTTTCATTCAGTGTGTATCAGCTGTTCCCGCAGAGTGCATGGTCTAATCCAATGTTTTGATAGCCCATCATATGCTCAACAGCAGATACACAGAAATCTAAGGGAGCTGGCTATACCCCTAAGCCGATAACTCCAGTGCAATCGTATAAATCAACTTCTGCACAGAGACTGGGTTTACATACGACTCCCGTGAACAATAAAGATGTGAATCTTGAACCGCATGGGCAATTGTAAGTCAACAATTCAACAACCTTCGAAGCTATTGGCTCATTATAATACAGTCCCCGTTTTTGGCTGAGGTGCGTCAAAGTAATCTATCGAATGATGGATGCTAAATTGACTTGCCATAAGGGAGAATTGCCAGTGCCCCCATTGCATACACCCGATTACACGACAGCGAATGCTTGACACATTCTCGGTAAGATGCAACCGAGAGACTTTTTTGAATAATAAATAAGTAACGTTGGATTTTTGCAGCTGCCAGAAGACATTCAAGTGAAATCAGTCGACATCGGATCTGAAAACGTTTCTGTAAAATGTGCGTCTACATGTCTCACGTATCTTTGTGACCAAGGCTCAGATATCAGCATGATTAGGGTCGGATGGACATGACGCTATTTATCCTCGGTCTTGGTTGAGTGACCACCAATTGCCTCCTGCTCTTGAACCGAGTCAAGAGGTTCTTAAATTCAGGTAGACTCGACACATAACCTTCGAGACAAGGGTTCTGACAAAATTGTTTACAACAGGGAATTTCGTTACGTGTCAGGTAACCAGATTCATCCAACCGTAGAATATCAAGATGTCATGGAGACTACCAAAGGCCTCGCAAGTTGGTTGAAAGAGATTGTATGGCTCTTTGAACATGTTTTACTATTCTCAATACTCACTTTGACTAGGTTACCTACGGCTATTGCATGGTGCGTGATGTTCCATTGGAACCTGAAGCGACTCAAGGTCTTCTCGAGAGGATTGCATTTATAAGGCATACGCATTACGGTAGGAAGACATTCTACTTCATACGTATCCAAATATTAACAACAACTAGGCGGCTTCTGGGACTTTACCTCGGACTTGACGTACAAAGACACTGCGTATACAACCGACTCGCTTGGTGTCCATACAGACAACACATACTTCTCCGACCCGGCCAGACTACAACTATTCCACCTTTTATCCCACACTGGCGGCGAAGGCGGTGAATCTCTCCTTGCCGATGGGTTTCGGGCAGCAAAAGTCATGCTCGCCGAAGATGAGGCGAACGTGAAGACCCTTATTGATGTTCCGCAACCCTGGCATTCGAGTGGCAACGACGACGTCTGTATCCAGCCTTACCAGCTCTTCCCCGTTTTTGAACGGGACGAACTTAGCGGCATACTTCAAAGAATTCGCTGGAATAACTATGACCGTGCCGTGAAAGTCGATTGGGAATCGCATGTCGCAGAGCAGTGGTATACCGCAGCACGGCATTGGAACAGTATCCTCGGCCGAGAGGATGTTGAGATCAAAATGCAGCTCGAACCGGGAACTGCGCTCAGTATGTGATTATGCTTCTATTTCGTACTTTTTGGCGATGCTGACTCTGGGCAAAGTCTTTGACAATTGGAGAATCCTACACGGTCGTACAGCTTTCAGAGGGAAGCGTAGGATGTGTGGCGGATACAGTATGTTCGATTTGGCCTGTCTAGTGTGTGCGTGTACTGATATATTGGGTACAGTTAACAACGACGATTTTGTCTCTCGATATCGCCTATTAAATGACGGCAGGGAGAAGACGCTGAACAATATAGGCACGTTTGATGCTCGACTCACACCCTGATAGTATCAGTTGACTACAACCTGGAAATTATCAGTCTACATAAATCCAGGTGGTCATTAAAGTATCTTGTTATATGTTCAAATATGGCTTTACTCGATTGATGTAAATAAACAAGGTCTATTTTCTTGAGACCTCGGCGGCTGTATCCTATTTATAGTTTACTATTCCTGTTTCCAGTCTTCACCAATGCGCGTCCATTGCTCAGTACCGTCTTTCCCTCCTGGTTCTTCGTCACAAAGCGGACCTCTTCAAATCCATCCTTGTTGGTTTCCCCAGTCTTCCACATCTCCGTGGTCAGCTTGTCGCCGGGGCGGACAGGAGAGGCAAAACGAGCCTGAAACTCTCGCAGGTTCTTGGGGTTGCTGCCGCCGAGTTCTCGAAGAACTGCGTGGGCTGTCGCATTCCAACTGTACAAGCCGTGGATGATAGTGCCGCCAAAGCCCATCTTCTTGCCGGGTTCTGGCGTCGCATGAAGAGGGTTGTAGTCGCCGTTGAGACTGGTCACGTCAATTAATTAAACCATAAAAGAACTTTACATGGCTGATGCTTACCGGTAGAGGAGGGCAGTTTCGGCACTGGTCTGGTCAACAGACACAGTATCTGGTTTCTTGCCCTTAGGGGGAGGATAATTCACCGTGCTGGGACCTGAATAGCAGCATGTTAGTATATAATGTACGCTCCTCGATATGCAGAAAGGTAAAAACTTACCCTTTGGACCGCCCCAGCCTCCCTGTCCGACATAAAAAGCACTACCAAGTGCCTTTGAGTAAACCTCCTCCGTATCTTTATCAACAATAGTAGTTTCCGTCTCCACGACCGACGATTTGCCCTTATCGTAGACACCGACAACCTTCGTCCGGACCTCAATAGTCTTGCCCTCAGTGGACGTAGGCAATTGCTTGAAGAACGTAATCTTACGTTCGCCGTCAATCACGCGCGTAGGGTCGAACTTGGGGACGCCGGGGATCGGTGTGCTCTTCTGAGCCGCGTAGAAGTCGATGACATCGGTAGTTGTTAGTTTGAATGCTGATTGGGAATATTAGTTGACTGTCCAAGTATCGTCTGGTATGCGTGGATATGGAGCAAAGTCCTATCGACTTACGGAGAATGGTGACATATGAAGGGAAGACGGCAAAGTCTGGATGGAGTTCCTAAAACACTGTTAATTCGGGTTCTAATCAGAAGCAACAGTCTGACTTGCGTAGAGGAAATGCAGTTCGTCGGCCTTGCAGCCAATGCTGTTTGCGAAGAGGAGCGCATCGCGCTTCAACCAGCTCACCTGCTGGCGAGGATATTCGAAGCCGACTCCGGGTCCAGACATGTTGTATGTAAATAAGCAACAATTAAACAAATTGGTTTATAATATATGAAAGTCTGGAAATATTTTGAAGAAGAGATAAGAACAAGTCAGACGGGAGGAAGGACCTTTCTCCGCATTTCCCGGACTTAAAATAGCTTCAGCTTCAACGTCAGCCGAAAGCCGAGGCACAGTGGACCCCGCCGTTAACTACCCAAGAAGTTGACCGATTACTTTTCATCAATAATAAATAAGCCATGACCATATAACAAACAAGCGTCTAGTAGATTCCTTCAGGGCTACATTTCTATCGTAAGTAAAGTACTTTTTGTTTCAAAACTATATGGTGCAACGGTGAAGTAGATCTATGTTCAGCGTCGACTCGTGGGTATCTCACTTGCAAATTCGAGGAGCTCATTATCATCATCTCTTCGTGTTCTCTTTTCATCGACCGAATGTAGCTCCTCATATGCCTTTCCACACACACACCTCTCCCGTAACGCCAGTAATGATATAATGACGAAAACGATACAAAGTAAAGCCAACGAGCAAATAAACAAAAGAAAAGGCAAGAAGTGAAAACGAAATGGTATGCATCGTCGCTCTGAGAACGTCAGATTGAAGAAGTGTCCATGATATTGGCAATTAGCACCTGTAAGTGGTTGTCAGCACTGATCTTCAGTCAAATCAAGAACCAGATGGGCCTACATTTTGTACTCGCACTCGCCTTGAGCAAACCGGGTCTGGTCCTGTGTCTCAAGGGTGTACGAAAGCTTGATATCTAAGTCGCGCTTGTTCTTGGAGTTGGGCTTGTTTTCAAGGAAACCATTGATGACTTCCTCTTCTTCGACGGTGAGAACGTCGCGCAAGTAGAACACTGTCTGTTTCCAGTGGGTGTATTTGGCATGCGGGCCAGTGGAGAATGTAATCGGCTTATGGCAAGCGGCGAATTGAATATCAAACCAAGCAATAACAGCGTGGACGAAATCGTTGCGCTTTACGGGCAACGAGTACGGAACCCTGAAAGCGAGGTCGGCCGTTGTGACAGTGTTGAGATCCAGGGTGAGAACGGCGCAAGGGTCGGTAACAACAGCCTTCAACTCAACGGTGTCAACAAGGGGCTCGCTGAGGGCAATCTCCTTCATTGGACTGTAGTTGAAGCCGTAAACGTTATCCCAGACTGAGATTGTTAGGACTGACTATTATCATTGGTGTGCCGGATATACTCACAGCCAATCTTATCATCCTTGTACTCGCCATCTTCAATAGCGGCGACGTAAATGGTGGCCTGGTCTGGGAAGATCTTGCCGCCAGGGGCAAGATAAGTATCACGAGCATAAAGGACAGTGTCTAGCATGGACTCGTAGAGAAGGAAGTATCCCATCCACTCCGAAATGATGATATCAACCTTGGGGAAAGGAAGAACGACCTCTTCCATCTTGCCCTGCAACAAGGTGATCTTGTCGGCCATACCGTTGACTGCAACAATCTCGCGAGCCTTTTCGATGATCGAAGACATGTCAACACCGATAACATGCTTTGCGCCGGCGCGAATGGCGAACCTGGTTGACGAAAACATATATCAGCAAGTGGCCGTAGTCAAAACGACGAAGGAATAACTAACATGCTCAGGATACCGGTTCCGCATCCAACGTCAAGAACGACTTTGTCTTTGAAGATGTGCTTGTTCTGATAAATGGCATCACGATACGATCGAGTACGCACGTCATCTTTCTGTAAAACACAAAATTAGTTGGTGAGGTTTAAGTCTGACAAAGAACGGGCCATACCAGCATTTCTTCATGGATGCCTTTACAACACAAGAAATCTCAATCAGTGGACTGCCTGGGAGAAAAGAATGAAGTGAAAAATACCGTGGTGATCATAGCTATACAACACACAACTGTCAGCCTCTCTTCTAAACAGCAACATCCAAAATTCCAATGAAATTGACGAACCTGGTAAAATATCTAACTTCAGCATGGTCAGCGCCGACCATACGATCGGCACTGCTTGTAATGTTTGCAGTAGCTGGATTGGTAGCCATATTGATGACACGCCGAGAGAGTCTGGAAGTCCGCAAGAATGAGACGAAACGGTTATTTTCCCAAAGGCAAGAAGCGGTGCGTCCAGCAGCTCTGAATAAAGATTAATTAACAAATCTAATAATTTTTTTTGTAGCTGGAGCCAGCCCACTTCGGCCCATGTCCCGCTAGCCCTAAACGGGTCAACCAAATCACGTGAAATGCGGGGCTTGCTCCATGTCACCGGCCCAATCAGAGGCTGCCGTCTTCGCTGCAATGTAGAAATGCCGAGCCAGGGATCGGTTGTTTGTATTGAGCTAGAAATATTTGGGTTGCGAATTTCTATGCTGATCATCGATAATCAGTTGACATTTGTACTTTATGCTGCGCCGAGCATGATCGTCAGCGGATTAGCTAATTATGTAGGATAGGCGCGCGCCCAGCCTAGCCGCGACCACCCGCGCGCGACTAAGTAAGCATTCCTTCTTCCCTTTTCCCTTTCAAGACGTCAATATCACCATCAACATGGCAGTTTTACGGTCTCCCATCCTGGTATTGATTGTGGCCCTTCTGGCGGGCCAGGCATTGGCCTCGCTGGGAGACCGATTACCGGATTTCAAAGAGTGCGTCCAGGTAAACACACTTCCCCTGTCCCTAACTCGCTGGTGTGCGCTGGGTCTTGACAGCAGTAGGTTTGCAAAGATGCCAATTGCCAAAACGGGGGCTCTGTCTTGCGTGAGTCGATAATTTGATGCATCCTTTTGGCGCTTAATTACTGACGTTCTTGTGTCTGCGAAGCACTCCACCTTCGTCTGATGCTGTGGACGTGCCCGGCAGAATGCGACTACACCTGTCAACATGTCATTACAGACGCCAGACTCAACCGAGAGTTTCCAATGCTACAGCCGGTCGTCCAATTCCATGGGAAATGGCCCTTTTACAGAGTGCTGGGCATGCAAGAGATTTTCTCTGTTTTCTTCTCCTTTCTCAACTTCCTTGCTCATTACTACGGCTTAAAGAAAGTGACTGAGCGCATCCCGGCTTCATACCCGCTTCGCAAATACTACGTTGGTTTTGGATATTTCGGAATGGCTAGTTGGGCTTTCAGCATGATATTCCATGCACGAGACTTTCCGATAACCGAGAAGTTTGACTATTGGGGGGCCGGCGCAAGTGTTCTGTACGGCCTTTTCCTCGTGGTTATTCGGGTTTTTCGCTTGGACGATCCCAAAGACCGGACCAAATCAGCTGTCCGCCGGTTGTGGACTTTTACCTGCATCGTCTTGTACGTTGCTCACGTATCTTACCTCACATTCTGGTTATGGGACTATACCTACAATATGATTGCCAACGTTATCGTTGGCAGCATTCAAAACTTGGTGTGGATAGCATTCAGCATATATCGGTACATGAAGGAACCCAGGAAGTCATGGACTTTATGGCCCGCCATGGTGGTTACCTGGATCATGGTGGCGATGAGTCTTGAGCTATTCGATTTCCCTCCGTGGTGGGGGTTAATTGATGCTCACAGTCTTTGGCATCTGGGCACAGTAATTCCGGCAGCTTGGTGGTATGCGTAAGTGTTTTCCGGATCCTTGTTAATTGTAAAATGGGTTTACTAAGAAATGACTTGCAGGTTTATTATCAAGGATGCGCAGGATGACATGAATATGCAGAGGCTCAAAGCCTGAGTGTAACAATAATCTACTTTGGTATCTGGATACCATTTGTCTCCATGTATTTTACTGAAGATACTGCAATTTAATTAACAATTTGGCTCAAGTCCAGCAATCTGTAGCAGCCCGCGTGTCGAACGGCGTACCGGCCGGAACTATTCCACTGCTCTGTTCAAGGAAAGCCTGCATCTGGTGAACCCATTCTCACACATAATCCCTGTTGGATCTTTCATTTTGCAGCTCAATAGAAAAGCAGTGTCAGTGAAAACTCGGAAGATAGACCGCCGCGGGAAATATGTTGATTCTTGGCATTGCTATAGTTACATTGAGTCACTTTGGACTTCAAAGAATCCTCACAAAATGATTTAAACATCAGTCTCTCGAAAATAAACCTAAATAACCTCATGCGGGTGTAATTAGCGACTTCCTTGGCCTTTGTTTGATAGCCCCCGCAGACCCCTCGCGGAGATACATCCTCCGCCACGAATTATCTCCACTCGACTTATATCTTGGTCACCAAAGCTGTTAACTAAATACCCTTAAACATAAAACTATTCAAAAGTCTTTGAGATTTTTTGAGTGCCTTGGATTATCCAGCTTTCCAGAGCGTACTATACCAGTTGACAAAATACTGAGCGAGTTTCACATACGATGGCTACTTCCGACGGCTCAGTGCAGCTCTCGGTATCGTCATTGCACGACTTCGCTACATCAATACTGCAAGCTGCTGGCGTTTCTTCCGAGCACTCAAAAGTAATTGCCGATGCCCTCGTACTCGCCGACCTCCGAGGAGTAGATACCCATGGCATCAATCGCATACCAGCATACCTGACGCGGGTGAAAGCCGGCGTACTCAACCCAACCCCAAACCTCGAATTTGTCTCCAAAACGCCTGTCATGGCACAACTAGATGCCCAAAACACGTTTGGCTTCCTGGCTGCCAACCTTGCCGTCGAGAAAGCCGCGGAAATGGCCAGTGTCTACGGTGTTGGCATCGTGGGAGTCAAGTCGAGCGGTCATTTTGGGATGGCAGCGACGTATCTCCTCAAGGCTATTGACAAGGGTCTGGGAGCAATGGTTTTCACCAATGCATCGCGAAGTATGCCGGCGTGGGGAAGTAAGGAGCCTCTTCTGGGTACCAGTCCCTTTGCTGTCGGTTTGCCGGGGAGAAATGGAGATCACTGGACGTTGGACATGAGTCCGTCTGTAGTAGCTAGAGTGAGTGATAGATATTCCCCCTTTCGATGAATACATAATGTTAATCTGTATTCCTCTAGGGCAAAATTCGCAAAGCTCTGCGCCGCGGGGAGAAGATCCCAGAGGGCTGGGCATTGGATGCCGAAGGAAATTCAACCACCGACCCAGAAGCAGCCATGGGCGGCGTGGTGCTCCCCATTGGAGGTCCCAAGGGCTCCGGTCTTGCGATGATGATGGACATTTTCGGCGGTCTTCTCACTGGGGCATCCTTTGGCGGAAATGTGCACGACGCGTACAAAGTATTAGATCGTCCGCAAGGCGTGGGCCATTGGATCTTTGTGTTCAAGCCAGATGCGTTTCTGGATAGCATGGATGAGTATTACGATCGGATGGAAATTGAGTTGAAGACGGTGCGAGAAAGTGCCAAAGCGGCGGGCGTCGACCGGATATACACATCGGGAGAGATTGAGATTCTTAGAGAAAAAGATCTCCGGACCAAGGGAGTCTCTTTTACGGCGTCAGAGGTTGAAGTCTTGAATAAGACGGCGGAAGAATGGGGCTCTTCTGCTCGACTATAACATTTTGGAGTTTCGTTACTGTAGATTTATGAATAGAATAGATCTGTCAACAAGTGTATATCGTGGTATTCAACTTCGGATGATCAGGCTTCGAGAGAATAGATTACCACCGTCAAGAAAAACACATCTGTACACAACCAGGGTACCTCAAAATATCATTGATAGCCAAGGCATTAATCTCTCTTGCATCAATTGATCATTGATGTATAAACCGATAATTCTCGCGGACATTGTACCCCGCAGACAGACGGAGGATGAACCTCCGCAACTAAGTACGACAGCATCAGGACCAAGGATTGGCTCATTCCCTAAATTGACACAATTGGGACTCATATTTAGATGTAAGTAAATGTTCCTATCATTTATATAAAGAACCGGATCTCTCGCTGCCTACGTACCGGGTTTAGTGACCTTCCTCGACAGCTGCACCAAAATCAATATGACGAAAATCAAAGTCAAAAATCCAATTGTCGAACTAGATGGTGATGAGTTGACACGAATCATCTGGAAAGACATCAAAGATCGATTCATTCTTCCTTACCTCGACATTGATATCAAGTACTACGACTTGGGCCTCGTAAATCGCGATGCGACCAACAACCAAGTCACAACCGACGCAGCAGAAGCAATCAAGAAATACTCGGTAGGCATCAAATGTGCCACCATTACACCGGACCAGGCTCGCGTGAAAGAATTCAACTTGAAACAAATGTGGCCCTCGCCCAACATTGCTGTGCGAACCGCGGTGGGCGGCACTATATTTCGAGAGCCGGTGATTATTCCTCGTATTCCTCGTCTGGTGCAGGGCTGGAAGAAGCCAATAATTATTGGTAGACACGCCTTTGGTGACCAGTACCGAGCCAAGGAGCGCAAGTTTGAGTCAGCTGGGAAGCTCGAGATGGTGTTCACGCCGAATGATGGTGGCACTCCGGAGACCATAGAGGTCTATCAATACCCGAAAAATGGTGGTGTTGGTCTCACAATGTACAACACCACTGAGTCGATCCAGGATTTTGCGCATTCTTGCTTCCAATTTGCCCTGTCTAAAAAGATGCCGCTGTTTCTAAGCACGAAGAACACCGTCCTCAAACAATATGATGGTCATTTCAAGGAGACATTTGCCGAAATTTTCGCTACGCAGTATCGTCAGGCTTACGAAGAGGCGGGAATCTCATACGAGCACCGACTGATTGATGACATGGTTGCACAGATGATCAAGAGTGACGGCGGCATGGTCATTGCTCTGAAGAGTAGGTTAATAAGCATCCAACAGTCTGAAAGACCAGCTAATAAAAATCCAGACTACGACGGTGACATCCAATCTGACATCGTTGCGCAGGGGTTTGGATCTTTGGGTTTGATGACCTCAATCTTGGTCTCCCCGGACGGCCGCACGTTCCAAACAGAAGCCGCACACGGCACGATTACACGGCATTACCGCGAGCATCAACAGGGTAAGGAGACCTCGTCAAACCCGATTGCATCAATATTTGCGTGGACGCGGGGATTGGTCCGACGTGGCGAGCTTGACGAGACCCCTGATGTGGTCGAGTTTGCCCAGACGGTGGAAAAGGCCTGTATTGACACGGTTGATATTGATGGGATCATGACCAAGGATTTGGCTTTTGCGTGTGGAAAGACAGACCGGGCATCCTGGGTGTTTACGAGGGAGTATATGGAAGCGGTGGAAAAGAGGCTTCAACAGATGCTGGCCACAAGAGCATAGACTTGTCGTTGAAGTCGTTGAAGACAGAGAAACGAATACATTCGAATGACATAAGCAAGAAACAAAGCATGATGCCAAGATATGCTAGCCAAATAAAGTTAGTGAAGTATTGTCCAGCGAGGAATTCTATTGGTCAGCCCTCTACAGTCCAGTACAGTTTATTGTTTGTTCTCTTTTATTCTTGCTTCCATGTCGAGTAATAATTAAGTCAGTAGTGAACAGCCACTGCTGTAAGAATGATACAGATAACATGAGTCCCACACTGACATTCTTACGGACAGCTGTTCTAACTATTCTCGACCAGTTCTATATAGTTGTGACTGACGCCTCTCAGCAAGACAACACAAATGACCCGGATTCGATATACGAGCTATCGGCTAGGTTTGTAATTCTATACTAGCATCCAAGGCAAAAAGCAAAACAAAAAAACAAACCCTTATTGATGCTGTTTGTGTATGGTACACTGAACAGTGAATACTCGACGCCAAGACGGGCAACCGCGTGGGCGCGCCTTTCCCTGTTTGGCGCGGTTGCAGCTGCCCCTCTGCCCTTGCCCTGCCCTGTCTTGCCCTGTCTTGTCCCCCCGGTCTTCCTGTCTCACTTCAGCCTCCGACTTCTCGTCGACCTTTCTTCAAATTTCTCCTCTCACACTCTCTCGTCCCTCCCTCATTCCTGTGCTCGAAAACCAGCTGTGCTCGCAAAGCACTCGAACTCCCGCCGCAATGGCGTCTCCAGCTGTCCAACAGGCCATCAAAGAGGCCGCTTCGAAGTACCAGATCCCAGAAGGCCGCGTTTTCGAGTATGGAACTGCAGGAGTATGTACCCCAATGCCATTTTCACCAAACAACTATGCTAACTATAATTGTATAGTTTCGTATGAAAGCGTGAGCATCTCCTAGTCGACATCTTCCCCGCGATTCCTCCCTGCGGTAGCTAACCTGGCCCCACGTTTCTCAACAGAGACCTGCTCAACACAGTCGTTTTTGCTGTCGGTCTCCTCGCCGGCCTTCGATCCAAAAAGCTCAACGGCCAATGGATTGGCGTCATGGTCACCGCCAGTCACAATCCCGCCGAGGACAATGGCGTGAAGCTGGTCGACCCTATGGTAAATCACCTTCTTCCGGAAGGACTTTGGGTTCAAGCTAACGTGGGTTCATTATAGGGCGAAATGCTTGAAGTCAGCACCCAGCAGACCCCCTTTCACAGTTTCCTGTCACTGACCGTGAAGCTAGGCCGAGTGGGAAGCATATGCCACGAAGCTGGCGAACGCGCCCCTCGACAAAATCGCAGACGTCTACGATCAGTTGATCAAGGAGATTGACATTAACACGGCCAACCCCGCTCGGGTCGTTTTTGCCCGCGACACGCGCGCATCGGGTTCTCGACTCGCTGGAATCCTAAGTGCAGCACTTACTGCTACTGAAGTTGAATTCACCGACTTCAAATTCATGACTACCCCTCAGCTGCACTACGTCGTCCGCTGCAAGAACACCCTTGGAACACAGTACGAATACGGCGAACCCACGGAAAAAGGCTACTATGAGAAGCTGAGCGAGGCCTTTAAGAAGGTAATGAAGAATGTCAAAGTCCAGGGGCATCTCACTGTCGACTGCGCGAATGGCGTCGGTGGACCCAAGCTACGTGAGCTCATCAAATTTCTTACACCGCCAAGCCAAGGGGGCCTCGACATTAAGGTTGTCAACGACAATGTGATCAACCCAGACAGCCTAAACTTTGAGGTGAGTAATTGGTTTTGCTTGGTAATGGCAGCAGACATTGACAGGAAACTCTCAATCAGTGTGGAGCCGACTATGTGAAGACGAAACAGCGTGCCCCTCCTTCCTCCAAAGCGGCACCTCTTGAACGGTGTGCGTCCCTTGATGGTGATGCCGACCGTCTAGTTTACTATTTCCTCGACGAGAACAACGTATTCCGGCTCCTTGATGGCGACCGCATCGCGACGCTTGCCGCATCTTTCATCGGTGACTTGGCGCGAAATGCAGGAATCGCGCAAAAGCTCAAAATCGGTGTCATCCAGACTGCGTATGCCAACGGAGCCAGCACTGACTATATCGAGAAAGTGTTGAAGCTTCCAGCCGTTTGCACAAAGACCGGAGTAAAGCACCTCCACCACGCTGCTATGCGATACGATGTTGGCGTTTACTTCGAGGCCAACGGACACGGAACGGTCACCTTCTCTGAGGAGGCACTCAGGACTATCAAGAACACAGAGCCTCAGTCACCGGCACAGCAGCAAGCTCTGGAATCGCTCAACGGGTTGACAGACTTGATCAACCAAGCAGTTGGAGATGCCCTTTCCGACATGCTCCTCGTCGAGGCTATTTTGGCGCACAAAGGATGGACGACCAAGGAGTGGCTTGGTACCTACACCGACCTCCCTTCCCGCCTTGTGCGCGTTGAAGTAGCCGACCGCTCGATTTTCAAAGCCGTTGACGCCGAACGCAAGCTTGAATCGCCGGCAGGGCTGCAGGACAAGATTGACGCCTTGCAGTCTCGCTATAACAAGGGCCGTAGCTTTGCGCGAGCCAGCGGGACAGAAGACGCCGTGCGGGTTTATGCAGAAGCTGCCAGCAGATCCGAGACAGACGACCTAGCCACTCGGGTTGCCAACGCCGTCAAAGAAGCGGGTTCTGGTGGCGAAGCCTGATCAAACAAGCTATTTCAAAACGGATGCCATTTTCGGTTTAATGAATTATCTATCTGGATTGTAGACATACAGCATTAGCCCAAGGCAACGGGGTGCTGTCGTGGAGGAAAAAGTTGGTGGTTTTTCTCATTTCTGGAAGATTGCGGATATGGATACGCATGAAAAGTAGTTGTTGCAAGCTGAAATGCCGTAACGAATTATTATCGTTTTTGAAGACCAGAAGACACTTGAATAAAACATTCTAGACATGTTGTACGTCCTCTGGAATAGAAATGCTGTAGCAATAGCAATAGTGAAGGACCCGCAAAAACAACCTTAGCGCCGCAAAATCAACGGGCCGGCAGCCTCTTCCCCGTTTTTATCTTATCGCAGACATCACCGGCAGAAAAAAAAAAAAAAGAGGTCGTTTGAGATTTCTTCTACATACATTGCTTTTGCAAAACTTCGTATCCATACAATGGCAAAACGCCGCACGAAGAAGCGCACCCAGGTGCAGGGCAAGAATGATTCGGCCAAGCCCAAGAATGGTGCGTCGGCGACGAGCCAGACTCCCAAGTCGATGGTAATTCGCATCGGTGCTGGAGAAGTCGGATCGAGTGTGAGCCAGCTGGTCAAGGATTTCCGGACAATGATGGAGCCTGATACAGCCAGTCGTTTAAGGGTGGGATTTTTCTCCTTGAATATGTGGACAGAAGAAAAAACAAGTGCTAATTGCAAGAAAACAGGAACGAAGAGCCAACAAACTTAAAGATTACACTTCGATGGCAGGCCCATTGGGCGTCACGCACTTGGTCTTGTTCTCCAGGTCAAGCACCGGAAACACAAACATGCGCTTGGCCCTCACCCCTCGGGGTCCGACTATGCACTTCAAAGTCGAGAACTACTCTCTATGCAAAGACGTCGCAAAAGCCCTGAAGCACCCGCGCGCAGGCGGCCAGACCCATCGAACACCGCCGCTCTTGGTGATGAACAACTTCAACACCCCGGACGCCGACGAGAACTCGAGGATCCCCAAGCGG
The DNA here is from genome assembly GCA_023626135.1 of Talaromyces sp. R2412. Lineage (NCBI taxonomy): Eukaryota > Fungi > Ascomycota > Eurotiomycetes > Eurotiales > Trichocomaceae > Talaromyces > Talaromyces sp. R2412. Next base: position 572,934 of record JAMAGK010000019.1, on the reverse strand, counting down.
CTTGAGTCGCTCTCAACCACCATTTTCCAATCGCTGTTCCCTCCCATCAACCCTCAAGCCACCCCTCTGACTTCGATCCGCCGTGTTATGATGTTGAACAGAGAGAAATTATCAACAGATGGAGGCGATGAGGATGAATACGTTATTAGTCTCCGGCACTACGCGATAGCTACCAGGAAAACAGGCGTCTCCAAGCGAATCCGCCGGTTAGATCCCACGGAACAGCGCAACACGGACAGGAAAAAGGGTCTACCGAATCTTGGAAAATTGGAAGATGTCGCTGATTATCTGCTGGACCCTACGGGCGGCGGCTACACATCAGCCAGCGAAACAGAGCTCGATACAGATGCCGAGGTTGAAATCACCGAAAATACCACCAAGAAGGTGCTCAATCGGCGTGAAATGCAGCGCATGAAGAACGCCGAGAAAGGCGAGAAAGGCACAGAAAAGCAGGCGGCAAGCAAGCCAAATGTGGAGAAGCGAGCGGTGAAACTGGTCGAGCTGGGCCCCCGTATGAAGCTGAAGTTGATGAAGGTTGAAGAAGGACTGTGTGGTGGCAGAGTCATGTGGCACAATTTCATTACCAAGTCTGAAAAGGACGTCAAGAAAATGGACGACGAGTGGAATCGGCGGAAGAAAGAGAAGGAAGCACGGAAAAAGCAGCAAAAGGCAAATATTGAGAAGAAAAAGGAGGAAAAAGCGAAAGCCAAGGCTAATGGACAAGCTGTTGATAATGAGGACGACGAAGACGTCAGCATGGATGACGATGATTACGATGATGAATGGGAAAGTGACGAATTTGACCAAGACGCTGAGGTTGAGGAGGACGAAGAGGAATAGAAGCATACAATTTTAACAGGCCACAAGAGTTTAGTGTCTACAAAAACTTTCAATCCATCGTCTCATTCATTTCATATTGTAGGCTAGAAAAATTCTTAACTCTTGGACTGCTGAAGTTTTTCATCCACAATCCGGCCCACGATCTTCTCCAGTATAGCAAAGTCACCTCCGGTGCCTTGGTTGAAATATGCTTGCACGCTCTTTTCCACATACTTCCCAACCATGTCGATTTCAACGTTGACGTCGTCGCCAGGCTTCTTCGCGGCCGTGACAACCTTCTCCTGCGTGTAAGCAATGAGCATGACCTCCCAATACCCATCCTCGCCATCGACGACCTTGGTGACGGTCAGACTGGCTCCATCAAGCGTTATAAAGCCCTTCTCAACAACATATCTCAGGATACTCCTATCCCGCGGCTGCAGCCGGAACGTGAGCGCGTTTCCATCCGGGGTGACTGAGACCACCTCGGCGACTGTGTCCACATGGCCCTGGACGAAATGTCCGCCCATGCGCGTCTCTGACGACACGGCTCGTTCAAGATTGACTTTGGAGTTTGTCTGCAGAGATCCGAGATTGGTGCGACGAAGCGTCTCGGGGGCAACGCCCACTTTGAACCAATCCTTGTCGAAAGCGGTGACGGTCAGGCATGTTCCTATAATAATCGAACAAAGTGAGTATTTTTAGATCTGAGAAATATAGCGGAAAGAAAAAGCACACCATTGACGCTAATGCTGTCTCCCAAGTGCACGTCTCCAAGAATCTCCGCGCAGTCGCCGATGGTGAGCGACGTTCCCCCGCCCCCGCTTGCGCTGGTGTCGAGAGGCTCGAGGGACGTCACCGCTGCAGTGGCTGTTCAGTTTTCGGATCTTTAGTATGATGGATATGGGCGACTCACTCCCGATGGTTTCGACGAGGCCAGTAAACATGGTCGCGCTGTGTTGTGGATGAAGGTGTGAGGGAACAGTTCAGATGATTGTCAAGGGAATAATTATGGGTACGGCCAGCCGACCTCGGCTCTCCTCCGCACCGCTGCTTCTCCGCATCGCGCCTGCCGTGACGCTTCGTTTTCTCACCTTCATCTGTTAACTTGTATATATAGAAAAATGGCAGCTCGCACATTTCTGTCCGGGGGTCTGTCCCGGCTGAAGACTTCTTGTGTATCGCAATTCACAAGGAATCAAGTTCAATGGCGGCACATGTCAACAGCCCTCCCGGCAGCAGGAATCCTGCCCTTGGAGGGTGTTCGGGTTCTCGACATGACCAGAGTCCTTGCAGGAGTGAGAATCAGCAAGTCAATTGCCGTCGTATTCCTGCGCTAATCATTAAGACAGCCTTATTGCACGCAGATTTTAGCAGACCTTGGGTATGCCCAGCCAATCCTTGCATCTTTTCTAGCCATTGTTGACTTGGCCGCAGAGCAGATGTCATAAAAGTCGAGCATCCGCTGCGAGGCGATGATACGAGGGCTTGGGGTCCTCCATTTGCCAAGTATCAGGATGAGTCCAAAGAAGGACCCGGTGAAAGCGCGTATTATCTGGCGGTACGGTCGATTGCTATTTTGTATCTGTTTTTATTCTAATTATATTTTTCTCCAGGTAAACAGAAACAAAAAGTCAATCGGCTTGTCGTTCCAACACCCCTCCGGTGTGGATATCCTGCATAATCTTGCAAAACAATGCGACGTCCTCGTGGAAAACTATCTCCCCGGAAGTTTAAAGAAATACGCCATGGACTATGAGACCCTCAGCCAGATCAACCCAAAGCTGATATACGCAAGTATCACCGGATACGGCCAAACGGGACCCTACAGCAGCCGGGCTGGGTACGACGTCATGGTAGAGGCTGAATTCGGGTTGATGCATATCACGGGCTCTCGAGACGGGCCTCCGGTGAAAGTGGGTGTTGCGGTGACCGATCTTACCACCGGCCTTTATACGTCAAATGCTATCATGGCAGCTATTATCGCACGGGGACGCACTGGCAAGGGTCAGCACATTGACGCTTGTCTAAGTGATGTCCAAGTCGCTACACTTGCTAATCTGGCGAGCTCGGCCCTGATTAGCGGCGAGAAGGACTCTGGGCGCTGGGGGACGGCACATCGTATGTTGAAATTGATATTTCTTTCTCTAAGTATACTGACCTTGCCGCAGCTTCTATTGTTCCGTATCGAAGCTACAAGACACTAGACGGCGATATCCTCTTTGGCGGTGGAAATGACCGACTCTTTGGCGTTCTTAGTGATCGGCTACAGCGTCCCGAGTGGAAGACAGACGATCGATTTGTAACAAACAGTGCCAGAGTTAAAAATAGACTCGAAATAGATGGCATGATTGAGGAGATCACGAAGCAAAAGACCACGAAAGAATGGCTCGACATATTTGAAGGCAGCGGCATGCCCTACGCTGCCGTGAACGATATCCAGGGCACACTTAACCATGAACACGGTGAGCTGAACAATCCTAGGCTTGGACAACAGAATCTAATCTTTGTTACTCTTGCAGTCCGAGCACGAAACATGGTCACCGAGGTCGAACACTCAACATGTGGCCCCATCAAGGTTGTCAACACTCCCATCAAGTACTCTCACGCCAGACCAGGTGTCAGGACACCACCGCCAACTTTGGGCCAACACACTGATGAGATTCTCCGCGGCCTTCTGAATTATCGAGAGGAAGATATCGCCTCGTTGAAGCAAGATGGTGTCATATCATAGAGTGACCGACCAACTCGGTATATAGACAACAACTGGGGAGTTCCTGTGACTTAAAAAGATGGCGCAAATTCTATCCCTAATATCAAATTCTTAGACGTTTGGTCTTTTGGAAAAACTATCAACATATATATTAACGATATCATTATCAACTGTAGAGTTTAAGAAATATTCAAAATCAAAACTTCTTATTTACATGCGACACATAAGTAATAAAAAAAATAAACCTCAATAATCAATTTATGAACTACCGATCGGCATTTTCTCTGCCTATAACCCTGGATTCAAGCTATTTCTCGTAATGATGCATAGATGCCCTAAAACTAATATGTGCTACATGTTTTCACTGCAATAGAAGCTTTAAGAGATCTTAAGCACTGCATCATCTGGTGCTTCAAGTTGTGCCAGTCCCTTCTTAAGCTGCGTAGCAAATGCAGCTCCCAAGGCGCATCCAAACTTAAGCTTCATACTCTCATCCCATGTAGACTCTGCATCTATAGCGTCCTGACTGACATGCGTGATCCTTAGATCTAGAATCGCTTGGTGACCCCTCTTGGCTTCTCGCAATCCAACTGTTGTGTGTCTACCGTCATATAACACACCAAGCCCGCGGTATGCTGTTCCATCTAGCGAATCAACAATCTCCAGACCAATTTTCCACATCTTGGTGCCATCCTCGGTCACATATGGTGGCCAGGAGCGAAGGTCTAAAGATTGGTATATCTCAAAGGTCTGCCATCCTTTCTGTTCAGCGTCAACTACTTTCGTTGTGATACACTCTTCGTTTAACAATAATCGGACTGTGAATTTTCTGGTCGGCCCCGAAAGTGATACATCATGAAGATCTTCTTTGAGACCGAGGAAATGTAAAGAGTGTACCAAAAGGGCCGCATGAGTATCAGTCGGACGTAAATCTGAGGATGCGAATTTTGCGCACCAGCCTGTTTGGATTTCATGGTTGATATTCTTTCCTAGCTGCGCATGAAGGGATTCAAAGGCATCGACAATTGCCTGGGGATTCTTGGTCGAGGATAAGGAATGGAAAACATCGCTTTTACCAGCCATCTGACTGAGAGCTTTCCATGCCTGAGTCTTGAGAGTTTCCCAATTCGCACTGATGACTGTGTCAGGATGGACAAGGAAATATGCGATGGGAGCAATATCTGTGTCCCCTTTTTGAAGAGTGTCAAGAGCACTTTCAAAGAAGGTCATGACATAAGGAAGCCAGTCAAAAACAGGGCCCTCACTAGCCACGTCGAGTCTCTTTCCGGAAGCATCGGTTACAGTATAAATCACTGGACTTTGCGAGGGACTCTTAAAGGTGTCTTGTGCGAAGACGAGATCGTACAAAACCTCAGCAACGTCGCTGAATCTACCGTCATGTTTGATAATGCTCTCATCAATTGGAATCTGTGTTGTGCCTACAGATTTCCAGCATGGATTTACTGCACAAGCACTTTCGGGATCAATGAACTCAAAGAGGATCTTTCCATTGCTTTCCTTAACCAAGGGATGAGTACTTGTGAATCGTACATTCGTCATGCCGGAAAATGAGTAAAGAGTACGATGGAGCCTCTTGGGTTGGCTGACAAGAGCAACAGTCATAGGGGCTCTTTGCAGTTCGCCCTTTTCAAAGATCGCTCCCAAGACTTGGTCCCCTGGCCGGATCTCGGTTATCTTTCTGACACTGTGCCCATCGGCCATAACGACGAGTGTATCGCTGTTGAAACACGAACCGCTGGGCTTCCAATAATCGAACCAATTTGCAAAAATTGCCACCAGACGAAGAATAGCACCTCCGCGCATTCCTGGTATCCAAGTATCAGCCTGAAGGTTTTGGGCCCGAAGGTCACTCCAATCCAGGTAGCTGCTTGCCAGCCATCCACTATAAGACGTCCACTGTTCGGCGGTAATGCGAGGAAATGCAGACCGGTCGATGGCATCTTCACCGGTGGTCAGGCTTCTGTAGACATCACTAACTTCCTGAAGAGAAGCACCACAGGCAAGGAGCTTGGTGAAGTGTAGAAAAATCTCCATGCTGGGATTTGGCCAACTGCCCGTTCTAAGCTGTGTTTTTTTGAGAACTCGGTATGGTCTAGAAAGAAGTAACGAGGTATATTCTTTGACGAGTTCCGCGGTTGGACTGATCCCATACGCATGGCGGAAATACTCAGCGTATAGATATGTTTTATCTTGATCGAAATGCGTGTTGAGAGAAGCAATGGCAGAGTTGAATTTGCCATCGTTGAGCTTGCCGCTGTAATCGCTATATCCGTTGTAGAAGCACTTTGCCAGCAGTCCGTAGCTGCCCTCGCCCTTATATATTGAATCGCTCATCTTCTGCATGTCGAACTGTTTCGGAGATTTTTGCATGTTTAGTCCAGGAAAGATAGTCAAGTAGACGGGGTGGTTTATCCATGTCCAGGTATGTGTTTTTTGCATGAAATTGACTACCATCAGGACCACGGGATGTTCATGAAAGGAGGTTGTACTTTGTATTTCAATTTGTGTTTTGCCGAACATGTCGCGGATCCTGGGATCCGCGGAATGTAGGGAGTAATAATTTTGAGACACCTTCGAGTCCTTGGATAAACCAGCAGAGCTGTATTTTCCTTCAACTAGCTCGTCGTAACCAGCAAAGTTGTGGAAGTGGGATCCGGGAACGGATGACATGGTTGATATCAATGTAAGAATTCTTGAAATGTATGTTCTGAATTACACTAAATGCTCCAAGCGGAGATGAAGAATTGGGTTTCATCTTATACTAGTTGACAATGCTCATGTAATGCTACGTATGTATCATAAGTAATTTAAGGTGAAGATTGTAGTCACGTTTACGGGGTGTCGTGTCGGTTTCAGAAGAATAGACATTCGTTAACTTGCGTTTCTAACGACGCTCAGAAATTTTGTGACGTTACATTGTGGTCGATATTGCGTTCATAGAGGTCATGATAGTGTTCGGGGACCGGTCCGAGCCTAAAACTCTAAATTGTCTTTCCAAAAAAGGTAACCCCAAGTCGATGACGAAACCCGGGGTATTCTCCTAATCCTTCTACGGAGCTCGACTGGCTGAACCATGCAAATAATTTGCTTTCCTTGGATTGGTGTCTGGCAAACCAAAGAATCAGTCTTATTCAGCTGCGCCACACCACTGCTGGCCTTTGTGTGTCTTAACAGATCCTTGAGTATCAATGATGTAATTGGACGAATGGGGAAAATTGTGAATAATATCAAGATTCATGTGATACATGTGTCAACTTGTATAGTGAAATTTGGGATTACGACAAGAATTCTTGAATGTGTATACTACAAATGGACATGATTTTCGCCATTAGACCGGTTCTGCCAACTTTTACGAAGTATCATTTTTCAGAATACTTATCTATACCCATGGAACCACAAAGAAAACAAAGAAACCTACACGTATTCAAGGAACCGTGGCGTCAAATGGTAGTTGGAGGTATTATGGATTTCTTTGATGTACATAAGTGTATGATGCTTTGCGTGTCATAGAGCGCAGTGAATCAATAGATACCTCTGCATGCGGTATTCTGACTTGTGTCACAACATGTCATCAATGATTATTCGACATGATTTTCGTTCTTCGGGCACGAAAAAACCGCATTCATGAGGTGTAGGTAGTTTCCACATGCGGAGCTGTCAAAAAATCTAGAACTGAAATGACATCTATCATTACATCAAGGACCACTAATTTTATGAGCGCCTGACATCTAGGAAATATTTCCTCAATGAACATAAATTGGGCTTTTGAAGTAAACCAAAATGTAAAGATTCAAGCATCATCACCACTTCACTCCATATCTGTGTCCATTTCAACTCATCTCATTCAAGAAACCAGCTTACTAAACATACAAATCAAACACCAAAAAAAGGCAAAAATTTTATACTAAAAGTATCCACTAAATCCAAGGAAAAAAAAACCACTAACTAATAACTAATACCCCCAAAAACAATCACAATGGCTGTTGTACTCCCCCATAACCATACCCATGATGCATTTCTTACCAATGACCCCACCAACCTTCAAGCAAATCTTTCCCGCCTCTCTACAACACGTCTGCACCGTACTAAACGCAATGAGCTGTATCGCTCCAAGCGCGATGCTCGTAGGCTCTCTCAAGGAATGTCTCTTCCTATCACAAGAGCGTCCTCTCCCAATCATATACTGACTGTATTCCAATAGATGTCCGCGACTTCCGCCAAAACAATCCAAACGGTCATGGATTCCCCCACGCATACAACATTAGTTTCAAAGAACCGACTTTTGATGACCCTACGGCATCTTGCTTGGATAACGCACGGCTGACGTTCGACTGTTTCGGTGACCACTCCGGTGGATTGAGCCTGAACGGGCACAAGATAGATGCATCGTGCGTCTCATACAGACCCGGAGCCTATGCCTACACTTTCAACACAGATTTGTCTCTTCCAGTGGACGGAAAAAAGAAAAAGACGACAGTTGGCGGGTTTTTTGATCTGAACTTGGCCAGCCCAGCAGGAAGTCTCCATGTCAATGATCGCGTTTTTGCTGTGTCACTAGAGCCAGCGCCTATTATTTTCAACGCCAAAGTGTCAGCAACAGCGGGAGCGTATTGGGACACTTCACAGAACAAGCTTGTTTGGAATAAAAATGACAATGCGTGGAAGAATGCGAGCTGGGAGCCCAACATGCAGTTTGCCTATCGATCTGTGAAGATTGATGACCCTATTGAAACCAGAGTGGTGATTGAAAATTACTTCACCGATACATGTAAGCCCAGCACGGACCGACGAAGCAAAAGGAACCCCTGCTAAACTTGTGGAACAGCTTCAAGCCCCCCGCAAAAATATGATCTTACTGTGAACGAGGACGGCAACTTCACCTCTACTTTGAAATGGGTTGATGGACAATTGGTTCTGTCAACCATAATTCTCGGGAAGCCTCCTAGTCCTCCTCCTAGCCGCAAGAAGTGTCAAGTCAAAAGTGTTTTCCCCTCCGTGCTTGTTCTCAATGTGGCGACGACCGGCGGTGCCTTTACAGGTGCGTACAAAGATGGGGATGGCAACGTATACGCAATCCAAGGAGAAGCCGTTGACGACGAGATCGACTACTCTCTTCTATCTTCTCTTGCATCTGTTCAAAGTCGACCTCCGGCAAAGAATATATTCGACTTCCTTGAGTACACTGTACCATATGCCTCAGCACAGAGTCCATCTTTGAACCTCCAAGCAATTCTGGGCAATGATACGATGGTTCCAGACAAAAGTGATAGCTCAAAATACGTCGATTCAGTAGCCCAGGAAGCTATGAAGGACTTTTATAGTATTATTGTCTACTACATGGATGATGATCTCCGACGTCTTTTCATCAGCGCAACACCGCCGAATCTGATCCCCAGGGTCAAGGCCATTGCCACAAATGATGTTAAAAAAAATGAAGCGTTTTACAAGAAGCTACAAGTTCCATATTTGACTTCTCTTCTCGCAGGCTCCAGTACGTTTGACCCTACCCAGCGGCCGTTCTACTGATTCATTTCATATACACCAGTCTTTATCAACAGTATGTTGGAGGATGCTGACGCTCTTTATAGCATTGCCCGAAGGAAAAAACTGCAACGGAGCAAGGGCAGAAAAACTTATGAAAGCTATCCCAACAGAAGATCCAGTATACAAAGAACAATCATCAGCACTCTATCAGTTTCGATATCTCGAAAAGTTCCCAGATACACAAACATTTCTTGACGATCAACATAACAACGATTATAACTCGGAGATTGATAAAATTGCGACAGTGATGAAGTCTAATTTGGCTAAAAACACGAAAGGCATAGATCAGACCAATCCTAATTATCAGAAAGATCTCAAGAAGGCCCAAAAGGACATCGACAGACTTGGAAGCTGGGCCAAGGAACGAAATCTCTACTGGGCATTCCGTTTGCTGTATTGGGTTGAGAAGGTGTCACTGCCTACCTGGTACGCGACGTATACGTCTGGAAACACCTCTTCCAGCATTGGAATGACAATAAAACGCATCAATGGGCTTTTCGGGGTTTTGGAGAACAACCAAGTGAACACTGCTAAAAACGGAACAAATTTCATGGGTGCATTCAACGACGCAATCCGCATGTTCCAGATGACCTCACTCATCCCACAGTTGATCGACCTAGACGGCAACAGTAGCGACTTTGACTCCCTTCTCAAAGCCTGCTTAGAGCAGTTCTGGAACAAATATCACAACAGCAGTGATACAAATCTCGCAGAGCAAGCAAACCATGCAAAAGAGCTCTTCCAGAATGACGAGTTGCGGAAAAAATTCATATTACCCTTTGTCAAAGCCCAAAGATTTGCCGGGTCTTTAGGATCGTGGGGTATTTTGGTGGAAAAATGGACCAAGTTTGTTGAAGGAAGCAAGTGGTTTCAAAGACTAGGTGCTGCGGGTGGTAAATTGCTCAGTCTCTTCAGATACGCGACTGCTGCAAGCTTAGTTATCCTGCCACTTATCCCAGGGGCATGGAATTGGATGTCAACAACAGACAAGGTCCTATGGGGAACGTAAGTATTTTGATTTCCGGTATTTCTATCATTGAAAAACCGCTAATGCCAATTTTGACAGTGTCACGGCTGGCCTTACTGCTAGTATTGTTGTAAAGGTTGCCCAGGGCGTGGTGCGTCTCGCCTATTTGTGGAGTGATATCTCGGGATGGAAAGACGTGGTCAAGACTCTTATGGGATTTGAAGGCGCAATAGACAAAATACCGAATGCTGCCGACCAAGTGAGTGCTTTAACATGAGTTCTGACCCTCCAGTTTGCTGATGATACTTCTTTCGCTTGAAAGATATCAAATACTTTCGCTAAGTATTTCACACGAACTGCAAAGCAAACAGTGCAGATTATGGAAGAGGAAGCAGCCGGAGGTGTCTCACAATTTACTCGGTTCTCTAGATTGTTTGGACGCAATATGGGCGAGATTCTCGGCACAGTGATTGGGTATGTGGCGAAAAATGACTGGTCATGATGCATATGCTGATTTGTTATGGACTTGTAGCCTTACACTGGCAGTCGTCAGTCTCGTGCTCACTTCAATCGCCCTAGCAAAAGAAACAGAACCACTTCTGATAGCCGTTGACATCTTAATGATTATCTCAGCATCAATCCAAATCCTTGCAGTGGTTGCTGGTTGGGTTGTTGCGTCAGGAATTACCCGTACGTGATTGGGCTGTCCACAGATTGAGTCTTTCTAACAGTCCCTTATAGTTTTTGCTGGTGCAGTGTCTGCATTGAGCCTGGTTGCTTCATGGGGAGGACCAATTGGCATTGCCTTTGCTCTCGTCGGCATAATTGTGCTGATTGTATGGATGTCCACTCGACGTAAGGACAACAAGTATCCCTCTCCCGAGAAATTCAACTAACATGAACTAGCACCCCCCGAGAATCCCGTTGAAAAGTTTGTCAAAGATCACGTCAAGCCAAATGGACTGTATATGGATTATTTGGCTATTGACTACTTTGACTCGGTGGCTGCAACTGATACAGTTGCTTCGCGCGTCGGCATCACTTTCCAAGCAAGCGCAACCGCTTCCCAAGACCCTGCCCAACCAGATGAGAAAGTATTTCTGCGTCTCAAAGTCAACAACGAGAAAAAAGTTGATATCGATTATACCAAAGACCTAGACTTCACAACGGACACCGTGTGGAGCTTGCAGACGGATGCATACGGTAATACACGGATCGCCACGCAAAAGTACATAGAGCAGGGAGAAGGAAAGGGCAAGTTACGTACAGTGTGGTATATTGCGACTGATGATAACAACAACTTGTACGCCCGGCGTATGCCAAACAAAAAGGACAACGTGGAATATAAAGCAGCTCTTCCACGGACCCAATGGACGGCTTCTGTTTTGGCGAAACCGGCCACCACGACTGACAAAAACAGCAAGACAATGATTGCAACCCAAGCTCTTTGTCGGCTCTCACAGACAATCAATAACAAGACTAGGTATCTTGTCCTCAATTCAGATCCTGATAAGAAAGTTCCAATCGGTTTGAAGATTGCGGACAGTCCCTCGGCCGGCTCAGGTAAACGCTATCTTGCAGACTGGATGCTCACATCTGAATCTCTTGGACCCGTTCCTTTTAAATACCAGAAAAACCCATGGACAGTCTATACGAATCAAAAGGTGAGCGCAGTAACTCAATTACGCCACTTGGAAGCTAACCATGTACAGAATGAACGTAATGTTGTTCGATTCGAGGAATCTTTGGCGACCAGTACCGGATACAAGTGGTCTATCGACCCAAAGTTTGACTCTGCGAGTGCCTTTGAATTGGTAACCGCCGCCGGACAAGATGAAGGCATGATCAGAATGAAAGCTGGTGTCACGCCTGTGGTGACCGCTAAGGAGACCTACACTGTCACTTGTCAACTGATGAAGGACGGTGCTCCGCATGGACAACAATTTGCCAAAATAGCCATTGAAGTCAAGAAGCAAGATGAAGAAGATGATGATTCGTCCGATTGAATGAGGATGTATATGTGACGGGGGATCCGGTGGCAAAAGTCATCTTTCTTTCTCCAGTTGTTTGTTTTGGACTAATTATCTTTGAGCTTGAGTGAAGTGAAAAAAGCTGAAAAATATTGAAAACGGGTGGAAATAAAATATCCATCTACATATGTAATTGTCTAGCGGTGGAAATTGACATTTTTTTCATTCTCTGTTTGTCACAAGCAACTGAATTATGCATCTGAATTATGCAACTGCATACAAACCCAGGTAGTGAGTGTTCAAAGTTACTTGTCACAATATTATAGTTGCCAAAACCCGACTCTATTAGTTCAATAATTGTCTTGAAAAGACTTGGAAGTAGAGGCATAGACTCCATATTAGATTAACGCCGATACGCAACCAAACGCTTCTTTTTCTCTACCTCCGAGCGGGGTTCCGTGTGGAGAACGAAGGCTCGAGCATTTCAACGAACTTTCCAAGGCTCTGCTCAGGCAGATTGAACATGTTTCTTTGAATATCAACATCATTTATGTTCTCTAGCTTAAAGTCTCGGACAAGGGTACCATGGCTGCAAACATTCGCACCTCGTCGATCGAGACATTAAAATCCGTGCGTATCCACGATAAAGACCCCTCTTCGCGGTGGGATATCTCCTTCACACGCAATGGCGGAATGGCGATAAGCCTCTCCAGTTCAGCCATGACAAAAGAAAAACAGGAAGAAAAAGAAGAAGAAGAAGACAGTGATGCTCCTCTGGTGCTTCCGGCACTGGTCCATCCGCACATTCACCTGGACAAAGCATTTATACACGGATCTACAGAATACTCTGATCTTCTACCGGTTAACGGCACATTCGAGGAAGCACTGCATTTTACTACACGGGCTAAGAAGCGGTTTCACTACGCCGATTTAATGAAACGTGGAAACCAGTTGATCACTGAATCTGTTGCTGCCGGAGTCACCGCGATGAGAGGGTTTGTAGAAGTGGACTCGACTGTAAAAATGACATGCTTGGAGGTGGGGAAACAGCTTAAAAGGGAATGGAAAAATATTTGCCGGATACAGCTTGTTTCGTTTGCACAGGATCCAATATTCTCCGGAGAACATGCAGAGGAAAATTGGAGGCGTATGGAAGACGCTGTCAGAGACCCCGAAGTGGACGTCATCGGCTCAACGCCATATGTCGAGGCAACCGTCGAGGCGTCACGGAAAAACATAGAATGGGCTATTGCTCGTGCATGGGAATTGCAGAAGCATGTTGACTTTCACATCGACTATAACCTCAACGAGAACAGCGAGGCCATGATTTGGCATGTCCTCGATACACTGAAAAAGACCGGGTGGACGGCATCAGAAACAAAGGCCCGAGTCATGCTGGGACATTGCACTCGATTAACGCTTTTTTCGGACGACGAATGGAGTAGACTGGCCTCGACAATTCACGACAACGATTTGCCTGTCAGCTTTGTGGCGCTGCCAACAAGCGATTTGTACATGGCCCCGTTGCCGGTTGGTGCAAATGCTAAAAGACCTCACGCCCGTTCAAGGGGCACATTGCAAGTTTTGCATATGATACAGGACCTTGGCCTGGATACCGTGATTGGGGTTAACAATGTTGGAAACGCATTCACGCCATGGGGTAGCGTGGACCCAATATCCTTGGCCTGTCTAGGCGTTGGAATATATCACGGAGGAAAAAAGACAGACGTGGAGATGCTCTATGAATGTATCTCAACTCGAGCGCGCGCCGCTATTGGAATAGCTGAGTCTTCTGTTGATATCGGTTTTAAAAAAAGCCACCAGGGACATCTATTGATCCTACCAACTGTGGACCAAACAGGTTTTGGGCGATCTCGGCGCAAGCAGACTGTAGCAGAAGTTGTATGGGATCCACCTGAAGTGTCAACCAGAGAGGTCATATCGAATGGCCGACTTCTTTCGAAAAACACGACAAAGAAACAGCTTTCTAGTATAGCTGTTGAGTCAACCCAGGACAGCTGAATGAATTTCCATCAGTGAAGAAATTCTTGTATGATAAACCATTAATCTCTGTAGAAGCAAAGAATATCTTTTTAAGCTGTGGCTGAGATAGCAAGAGAGCTTTTGGCGAGCGGGTTTCCTTTAGCATAATTGTGAATAGTGTGGCTGAAAGTAGGACAAGCAGGGTCGTCCAACAAGATATCAAGATCATCCTCCTCAGGTGGTAAACAGAATCCGTTTCCTGGCTGGGGATACAAACGGTGTTCCTCAACTTCGTATTCAGAGCCAGAGTCATCAGAATCTTCGATGCGACTTTTCTTTCGATGCCGCTTTTTGGAGTCATTTGACTCAATTTCTACCGGCTTGACTACTTGCTCTTTCGCAGCCTCCTCTGCAGGAACATCGGCCGGTGGTAAATCCTGAGGTTCATGCCGCAGCATCCCTTTTAGTGGTGACATGGCAAACTTTGATGTAGCTGATTCACCCAGATTTTCCGGAAAGAGTGGTAAAGCTGGATTCGACTGTGAGAGATTCACCAACATTTCTACAAGAGCGGCGTGAGAAAGACTAGACAGGTAGCCACGTTGCTGTTCCGTTGTGAAAACTTCCCCTCCAACAAGAGGCCTCGACAGAGTTGGCGAGGTTGAAATGTCATTCCGGCGTAGTTTGAGCTTTATCAGCGCGACCGGTTTCGAAGGGCGGCATTCAGCACAGAACCATTGTGCTTCTTCGACCTCGATGAGTTCTTTGCCTATGGGGGGATTGTGGCAAAATTGATGCCATGCAATATTGCATTCATCACAAAAGACAATCATATTGGTAGGAGGGCTATGCCCCCTCTGGCAGTGCTTGCAAGTGATATTGATATCTTTTCCGTTCTTTCGATATACTTTTCTCCGTCGTTTGACAACGGGGGTGCCAGCAGCATTCGGACTGCCTGATGGCGACGATATTTTTTCTTCGGGCAAAGGTACAAAGAATGTAGGCCGATTTACCTGTCGCCCGGATTTTGTTTGTCTTGCCATGGGCACCATGTCGTCCGACGAATCGTCCGAACTCGAGTCTCCGGCTTTGATCTCATCTTCACTGCCCCGGACACGCTTCCGCTTCCTTGAGCGCGCACTTGACTTGACCGGGGTTTTGCGTACAGATGTTTTCAACGGAGTCAATTGATCTGCTGTTAAAGTTGAAAGCGGCAGGACAACAGCGGACGACGATGGAGGCTGCTCTTCTACAGTTGGCCGCTTTGCAACGGGCAAGTTGTTGAGTTTCGGTGCAAGATTGATGAAAGCTGGAGCCAACGGTCTCGGCTGCAGCGGTGTTTTGACTTCCTGAGTAATCTCTATTGGTGCATCCAACGCAGCAGCGGTAGCATGGTCGTGAGAAGGAGAAGGCGCAGGAACAGGCGCCAAAGGACGAGGCGCAATAGTTCTGTTGCGCAGGACTGGCATTGGATACAACGAGGATTCCGTATCAGGAGCAGGATTCCAGGATGAATTTCGGGTCGCTCTTGCAGGAGAATCACGCAATGCCCTGTCCGGCTCTTCTGCCTTTGTCTGCAGGGAAGAAGCACCAATGGAAGCGAGGACCTGGATGGTGGATTCGGATAATTTTGGGATGGGCGTGACTTGAGAATGAGATGATTTAGAGGTATCGGTGTCACTAAAGTCAGGCCCTTGGGGCTGACTCGAAGAGACGCTGCGTTGGGTGGTGGCTGGAGGATGCTGACTTGATGCATCACCTGGAGTCTCTGACGTGGAAGATTCCGCTACCTGCGAAACCCTATTGCGCTGCGCATCCATCCTGCGCACTGGGTTGCGATTCTGACTCGACAAACTATGACCTGCTTTGACGTGCAGGAATCGCTTTTGCAGGAAATGAAAATCGGAAATCTCGTCTTCAAGATGGCCGATTATTAAGCATTCCCTTACTGACTCTATTTTCGGGCCTTTGGCGGCGCGTGCCTAACCTAATCGGAACTTCATGTTTGGATCTTCACCATTGCACGAATCCAGGCAGTAACTTCCTTAGGCACTCGGCTTTCCCTGTGGACTGCAAACATGGCGGTGCTGTAGGCTTGTTTCGGAAGTTTGCCTGGAAGAACTTGCTGTGTCTGAGCTTGCTCATATTGACGTGGTAACAGCACTGAAATATTCGGGTGTCTTTCGGCTGTTTGCCTACTGGCTTCGACTCAGATTACTATTCGATCAACAATAATCTTGCATCTTTTTGTTATGCAGTCGGAAGACTAGAGTCTAATCTCAGAGATAATTCTTCGCTCTCCGATTTCCTGGTATACCGAAAAGTGTTACTCGACACACTCGTATCAGTATATCAAAACAACCAAATCAGTCAACATGAACCAGCCAGCTGCCATGCGCAAAATCACGACAACACCACGCATCCTCAAGCCTCAAACGGCCAAAACGTGGTACCAACATATCACCATCGACCTCCTGATCAAAGTCCTCAACCAAACGTTCCTGCACCCGTTCATAGCATGGATCATTGTCCTGTGTCTCCGCGCCCAAGTGACGCCCATCGACCACCCGGCATGGATCATCGCGCTCGGATATGCCATCTTTCTAACTCTCTGGACCGCAGCGGCCATGCTCAACCGCCGTATTGCGTACGGCTTGCCGCGCGAAGTTGAGCCGAGCCATGAGATTATCGTGATTACGGGCGGTGGGAGCGGGCTTGGCCAGCTTATTGCCCAGATCTACGGTATGAGGGGCGCCGGCGTTGCGGTTCTTGATGTCAAGGAGGTGAGCGAGGTGGAAGGGTGGGATGAGCTTTCTGGTGTAGACTACTATCAGTGTGATGTGGGTGATCGGAAGGCTCTAGAGATGACGGCTAGGAGGATTGAAAACGATGTAAGTGGTAATGTCCATCTTGATTTGAAAGTTTGCAATCATTGTGTTGCTACGCTAATATGCTAATCATATCTCATAGTTGGGAAAGCCCACAGTGCTTATCAACTGCGCTGCCGCAGGAATACATGGAGTACCGCTCCTCTCACTAACCCCGGAAGCGATGAAGAAAACTATGCAGACCAATTTTTTCGCCCCCTTCCATGTAATTCAGGTGTTCTTGCCCGGCATGCTGGAATCAGAGACTGGCGGGGTTGTGGTCAACGTCAGCTCAGTTCTCGGGCAGCTTACGGCTGCTGGCTTGTCCGATTACTCTGCTAGCAAAGCCGCCCTGAGTGCGATGCATAGGTCGTTAGAAGCCGAACTCCGAGCCTCAGGCCATGACGACAAAATAAAAACACTGCTGGTAGAAACAGGACAAACTTCTACACCTTTATTTGACGGGATCCAAACCCCAAATCAATTCTTTGCGCCTGTTATCGAGCCTATCCAAGTGGCATATGATATTGTCTCGGCCATTGACAATGGTGACAACGGCGTCATCAGAATGCCTGCCTTTGCGAAGTTGGTGAACTGGTATGCCGTGCTGCCTGCTTCCATTCAGAGGCTGGCTCGCTATCTAAGTGGGATAGACTCAGCGGTCGCAAAGGCGTACACCGGGCAGATCCCCGTACCGGATTATTCGACGTCAAGTGATGAAGAGAGCGAAGCCGAGATACCTCGCATAAAATAAGCTTGTTAGACTAAGGGCATGCCCTCAGGCGGCTGGGGCGGTCCCGAACTTTCTCTTTTTGGCTAAGAGAACGTCGACTCTTTATTTTTCAGTTGTTAGAACAACCTTCTCGCGCTCGGCACGATGAGGCATGCTGCCTTTCTTGCTGTGTTTGCGAACGTTATCTTCCCTCCTCTTGATTGCTGCAAGCTCCTCTTTCTTGATTTCACCAGCCTTTTTAATGGCCTTGGGCACATGGCGATGGTTCTTGATCCGTCGAATCTCAGGCATATGAGAGTATCTGCGGACAAGGGCCTGGTCGTATTCAAGCTTGTGACGCTGCTTAGCACTCTTCACTCCGGCACGCGATGAGGCGTTGGTGCGCCATATACGGATGTTTCCGTCATCGGATCCGGAAAGAACGTAATTGTTATCAGGAGTGAACATGGCGGAGAAGACCCTAAGCGAAGAGTATGGGTGAGTGAAAATTGAGCTGATAAAGTGGTACGGAATTACAGTCTACATACCTTTGCATTCTCTGCATGTGATAGACATCTCTAGAGCGCCCCTGGGCTCGGTTAAACAAACGTATCGTACGATCGTAAGACGCAGTAACCAATTCCTCGCCAGTAGGACTGAACTCGACATCCATGACAGCAGCGACGTGGTCTTTGTAAATATTCAAGGCACGGTCCATCTTCCTCATATCAAACATGTATGCGTTGTGGTCTTCATTGGCGACGGCGAAGTTGAAAGCTTCCATCGGGTTCCAGGAGATAGCATTAGAAGCCAGATTCAAAATCACCTTGGATACTGGCGACGAAGTCCGTAGATCGTACATGACAATTGATCGGTCAGTCGCAGTAGAGCCGAGAATTGAAGTCTCTGTTTGGTTAAAGGCAAGAGATGTGATAGTGTCGGTGCTAGTTGGCCAATGAAGAGTTTGAGATGCGGTTGAAGACGGACGTGACAGATCGTAAATGGAGATGACAGACGACGAAGCCGCAAATGCAGACTCATTACGGTGATGCGAGAGCCCGGTGAAGGGTGTCTGTCCAAGAAAAGTTGCAAGCGGAGGAGCCTCTGGGGTGGAGTTGTAAGGATCGAAAAGTTTGATGGTCTTGTCGCTGGCACAAGACAGTAGTTTGCGATCTGGAGTCCAGCATATGCCCTTGACGATATTCTCGTGTGCCTGCGTATTCCACACCTCTTCTCGAGTTTGCATGTCCCACACTTTCACGATTCCATCGCCTGAACCGCTTGCAATTCGTTCCAGAGAACCGGGGTCCTTGGCCATGGTGTAAACTCCGTCGATGTGTCCACTGCCCAGTTGGCCAATAAATGGTGCAGCAAACATCCGGTCCATCTTGATCGCATTCAGCGCTCGGGTGTACTCTCGTGCTCGTTCGAACGGATGCTGCGATGGATCAAGATTTCTCTGCTGCTTGGCCACCGTAGAGCCTGGCGCCTGCTGCGAGGCAGCGGAGCGCGACAAAGCCTTTATTTTCTGTACACACAGTCAGTATCATATTTTAATGAGAATTCATTAATTAGCTCCCACCATTTTGGCCGTTCAAAGGAAAATAACTGATCGTGGAGGAGAAAGTAAACTTTTTTCCCTGGCGGAGACTAATAAAAGTCTTGGGAAGGAGCCACCGGCCGACGGTGATTCGCCGGCCCGCCGCAGGGCAAGAGAGCTCGTTAGCCCCGGCGACGTGACGCTCGGTCTGCCTAAAGCTGCCGTCAACCTCGAGCTTCCCATCCCAACAGCATCAAACGCAACCAGAAACCCATATCCCTCATCAATAGATTCAATCTATCTCCTTCCGTTACCAACCCGCCTTTGACTTGATTGTGTACGCCCAGGATACGCTGCTCACCATGGCTTCCACGCCCGCCGCGCAGCGGATTGAAGAAGCCAAGGCCATTGCGCCCAAAGACCCTGCCAAAGCAGAGCAGATATACAAGGACATCCTGTCTTCGGGTATTGGCAAGACCGAGTCTGCTTCGAGAGACTATGAGGGAGCTTTAGTGGGACTGGGAGAGCTCTATCGCGACAATAAAAAGGCCCATGAGCTGGCTGACCTGATCAAGACGAGCCGCGATGCGTTTTCTTCTTTCGCGAAGGCAAAGACAGCAAAGCTTGGTAAGCAGAGTTGAAGAGGCCTGGCACATCTACTTTAATAACTGATAATTTGTGTGCTGTAGTGCGGCAACTGTTGGATCAACTCAGTGAGATCCCCAACACAGTTGAGATCCAGGTCGCTGTCATCAAGTCTTCCATAGATTGGGCAGTCTCGGAACGACGCTCTTTCCTTCGACAGAGCCTTGAGACCCGCTTAGTGATTATCTACATGCAAAAACAATCCTATTACGATGCCTTAACTTTGATCAATTCCTTGCTCAAAGAGTTGAAGCGGTTGGATGACAAGGTCGTCTTGGTGGAAATCCAGCTCCTCGAATCCCGTGTCTACCATGCTCTTGGTAACCAACCCAAGGCCCGCGCTGCCCTTACGTCGGCTCGAACGTCCGCTTCCGCTGTCTACACACCACCCATCCTCCAAGCCGGCCTTGACATGCAAAGCGGAATGTTGCATGCCGAAGACAAGGACTTCAACACTGCTTATTCATACTTTATCGAAGCTTTGGAAGGATACAGCTCTCTTGATGACTCCGAGAAAGCTACCGCAGCGCTACAGTATATGCTGCTGTGTAAAATCATGCTCAATCTTGTTGACGATGTGACGAACCTGCTCAGCTCGAAGCAGGCACTGAAATACGCCAGTACACGCCTTGAAGCCATGAAGGCTGTGGCTCGCGCTCATGCAAACCGATCACTGGAGGAATATGAAAAGGCCCTTTCTGACTACCGATACGAGCTCGGCGGCGATGTCTTCATTCGTAACCATCTTCGTCGGCTTTATGACGCCATGTTGGAGCAGAACCTGATCAAGGTGATCGAGCCATTTAGCCGGGTTGAGATCGAACATATTGCAAAGATGGTCGGCTTGGATACGCAGCAGGTGGAAAGGAAGCTGTCGCAAATGATTCTGGATAAGGTCATAATCGGCGTGCTGGACCAGGGTGCGGGCTGTCTCATCATTTTTGAAGAGACAGAGAGGGACAAGGGCTATGACGCAGCACTGCAGACGCTTGAGAAACTCAACAATGTAGTGGAGGTGCTGTATGCTAATCAGGCGTCGATGTTGGAGTAGAGTTCACACATATCAACGCAAGGTTGACGTGCTGTTCTCTCCATACGAACCCATCTTGGAACATGTAATGTAGCTCTAACAAATACTACGCAACACTTATACTCGCAGATACTCCCGGAAAACATGTAAGGTAATTCCTGTACATTCAATAAAAGTTGATTCCTATGGCTTTCCTCATAATCTTGGGCGAGTGGCCGAATCGGGTTAGCGCGATGCCGTCGCGAATTAGCAACCGATCGCGACTTCGACCAGCATCTTCCATGAACTAACAGGGTGAAGCAACCGCTGTCCAAACCACGAATTACCTTCATCGCCAGTGATAAGCGCTCTGCAAATAACCCGACGTGGCGATCTTTGTTTAGTGATTTCTTGAAACTGTCGCCGTCATGGCTATGAACGCCCCAATGCAACCGAATTTTCCTCGCGGCTACCCTCAGGGCGCGCAGCGTTCGCCTGCCACGCCTCGTCGCGGTGGTCCTGGAGGTAGGGACATCCCTTAAACTTGATAAACGACTTTGAATGGTTTACATGGTGGTTACTAACATATCGGCCTTGCGTGACAGGACCCGTTATGCCAATGGCCCATCCCCAACAAGTCGCTCATTCCCAGTACATGGCTGCCGCTCAACAGCGTATGCCAGCAGTCAACGAAGCTGCTATAAGACGCAGTCGGAAGCCCACGGATAAGAATATCCCAGACGACATTGAGGATATCATCATCGGCAACGGAGTGCAAGAGTACAAGAAGCTGCGGGAACTCGAGAGGCGCCTGGATGCATCTATGGTTAGAAAGAGACTAGACATTCAAGATTCTCTCAGTCGGACAGTGAAGCGATATCGGACCCTCCGTATTTGGATTTCGAACACGGTTGAGGGCCAGCCCTGGCAGAAGGGCGAACAGAACGAGGAGCCGCAGGCCGACCCTGCCAATCCGGGATCCGGACGCTACAAGGTCCGGATTGAGGGCAAGCTGCTCGACGATTATACCGACCCCACGATTCCAGCAGAAGACAGTGACGACGAAGATGAAAATGATGCAGACGCCATGCAGGAGGACGGCCAAGCGGCGGGCGGATCAAAGCAATCAAAGCGACAGCGCTCTCGCCAGAGAATGTCGCATTTCTTCAAGTCGATTACAGTTGATTTCGACAAGACACCAAACTTGAAAAAAGTCGAAGATGTCTCCTCTATTGTCTGGGAAAAGCCCCAGGTTCCGCCAAATGCTGGTGCGGTGCCTGAGAACGCTGAATTTGACTCGATACAATTTTCCCGTGGAGCCCAGGAGAATGTCAACATCACCGTTAGCTTGATCAGAGATGAGGCGCCAGAGCGGCTCAGGCTAAACAAAGACCTCGCCGAGCTTCTCGACGTCGAGGAGGAATCCAGGAGCGGGGTTATCTTGGGAATCTGGGATTATATCCGGGCTATGGGTCTCCAAGAGGACCACGAGAAGCGCCAGGTGCGCTGTGACCATCGCTTGAGAAAGGTATTGTGCAGATTGTATTCAATTTATCAGGAGATCCGTTGATTAACTTTGTCTAGATCTTCGGCCGTGATATCATATTCTTCCCCCAGGTCCCAGAAATCGTGAACACTCACACGACGCCTCTCGAGCCCATCAAGCTTCCATACACCATCCGTGTAGACCAGAGTTTCCACGAAGAGTCAACACCAACTATCTACGACATCCGCGTAGCAGTTGACGATCCGCTCCGCCAGAAAATGCTCGCTTTGACCTCCAACCAGCAGTACGCAGCCTCTCTACGCCAAATCGGCGTGCTCGACGACCAGCTCGCCCTTATCATCCAGGCTATCATGCACTCCAAGGCCCGCCACAACTTCTACACTGTTTTGAGCAAGGATCCTGCCACTTTCATTCGCCGCTGGCTCACCTCTCAGCGCCGAGATCTCGAGACCATCCTCGGAGAAGCCACACGCGGCGGTGGCGAGGACGGCAGTGGACCTGAATTCAGACGTGGTGGTACTGATAGTGCTTGGAATGCTCCTGTGGCCAGAGAAGCTGTTCGGTACATGCTTGCAAAGCCCGACCGTGCGCATCGATGAAAGAGTCTACTCGGATTTCCTTTTTCAACCTTTTACTCTAGAAGGGAGGGTAGATTCACCCTATTTTCCCTTTTATTGCAATGATTTGTTTTCTCTTGTAATGGCTACGAAGTTTGGGCGCGTAGATGCAGGGCACTTTGAATTTCTCTTTTTTTTGTTCCTTTTGATTGTTTGAATGTTTAAACTAATTTCTAAACAGCTCTAAGAGTGTAAATTAAACTATACGCGTTGTATTCATACTTCTGAAAACTTGGTACGAGAAGTTTAGGCGACTTGTGCAGTTGCAGTGTTCAATAAATTAATAGAAGCCACTTCCTCTCAATCTATTCGTCCTAGGAATAAATAAGTTCCACACAGACAAGGTCTCGCTCTTCTCTCTATTGCTTGTCACGAAGCTGCAACACGTTTCAAGAGGCAGTCATCAGTTCCGTTTAGTCAATGAATCACCGCCCTCAGTTGCTTGTGCGCCTGTTGTCACGACCTGCTCAGCTCTGTCTCCTGTTTCGAAATAGCCCTGCTCTTCTTTCAACTTCTTAGCGGCATCCAGAATGAGATCCGGCTCTGAGGGTTCAGTCGTCTTAGGCGGGACTTTGACCTTGGCTGCGGGTTCTCGGAATCGTTTCATCACAGCATCGATCATCTGTGAGAGCCAGTACCAGTTCAAGAAATTCAGAGCCAAGTTTGCTGCGACGTATACCAGGGGCAGCCAGTACGGGAGCCCGCTGTCGATGAAATGATTCGCGAATCGGGCGATCTCTGCGTTTGCCTGAAGACAGTCCTCGTTTGTGCACAGTGCTCCGTCTCTGATTTCAAAAATGGGTGCGTTGGTAGGAACTCCATCCAGAAATGGCGAAGTCGACATCGAGCGAGAGTGTTTCCAGCCGAGCCACATGTCCTTGTATACGACAAAGGATTGCCAGGTTCCCCATACCAGACGGCAGGAAAAGAAAACACCAATCAACAGCATTCCGTTGTACCACTGCAGCTTGCTACCGGTCATTTTGACTTTGTCCAAAAACCAGTGTATATTGAGGAACGGGCTTGAAAGTTCGTAGAGGATGAATGTTGGCGCATAAAAGTTGACGAACGGTCTCTGTTGACATATGAAGGTTAGAAAATTGGTCGAGGTGAGCAAAAGTAGATGGCGATACTAACAAATCCGAGAATATAGACGCAGAAAGCGCTAATTCCATGAAGCAACATGCCCGGCCCAAACAGGTTGACATGAACCGTACAGACAATCACGTCATAGAGGAAGTAACCCGTTGCGAGAGCCTGCATCAGACCGAGGGCGCCTGTATATCCATGAATACGCTCATGAAGAGTCATTTCTTTCCTCTCGCCATCTGCAAACATGACCCACAGAGCAACCCCGTTGACCAAAAGGCTCTGCACGAGCGAGACGACATGGATGTCCCAGTTCAGTTGGGTGCGGGCCGGTAAATGCGAATAGTGTCGAGGGAAGAGTGCCCGTGATAGACGCGGCGATATGTAAGAGTGGAGGGTTTGGTAGAACACAAAGGCAAGAATAATCTCATGGACATGGTAAGGCAGAGAGTATAGCTGCATGGAAGCCGCCCATGGCGTCACCAATTCTTGCAGCCATCGAGGCGGCGGAAACGGGTCCAACATGCTGTCCGCTCAAAGCTCCTCCTCCTTTGTTGTGCTATAGGAAGCGAAGCGTATGTTTGCGAAAGTCGTCCAGGTCGAGAATAGACCTGGAATTGATGTGCCCAGCAAGATCCTATAACGAGGCCGAAGACATGTCCGCCGATGCGGGATAACAGCAGCAGGCAGTAGTAGTAGTAGTAGTAGTAGTAGTAGTAGTAGTAGTAGTAGTAGTAGTAGTAGTAGTAGTAGTAGTAGTAGTAGTATTCCAAGGGGATCGATAGAAGAAGGATCCGAGGGGCTATCACAGCATTAAAGCAACGCCGAGAGCTGCAGAGTTCATGTTCAGCACGCTGGCTGTTGTCTGAGTGACAAGGTCATTGAGATGAGAGTCCTGACAGGTGATGGTGACGAGGTCAACTGTCAACCGATCTGTTGGGGCGCGCGGTCCCCGTTCCGTCTGTGCATGTGACCTCTTGCCCACTTTAACGGCCGAGGTGTCGATCAGTTGATCAAGTCTGCCCTAACTGGTGACTTCTTGCCACTGTTTACTATTTAATATAATTACAGTTTTTCTCTATTGGTAAAAGGTTGGGGTCGAAAATATGTCATGCGGTTTCATTATCATTCGTTACAGCATCTGTGAAATAAGACACATACAAAAGTAGGAAAATACAACAAACAATAAGAGATAAAAAAAAAAAAAAGAGAAAAGAGGAAAGAGGAAATAAAAATACGCCCGAGCTTGAATATTTACGAGAAGTGAAACCCCCAAAAGTAGCCAATGTAGCCAAAACCCCTTCGTACACCAGCGGAGCGGCCTCTAAGCAACAGGGAGAGGAGTGTGTATATCGCTTCCTAATCCACTGTCGGCAGGTCCCGGATTTTTGAATCCTGGAGGAGGCTCAAGGTCTGATAGATCACCAATATTGGCGTGGTCTTCTTGTTCATCCACTGTAGTTTGGTAATCTTCGACGTCATCTGGGTCGTGCTCTTCATGGTTATCGGAGCGCTCGGATTCACTGTCAGAGAGGTCGGATTCGTGTTCTTCTTCGTCATCTTCCTCAAGAATCGACCCCGCGTGCTCAGAAACTAGCCCGTTGATAGAGCTCGCAAAGCTAGGCTGGCGGTTTCCTGATACCGTGCTTCCAGTTCCGTAAGACATGCTGTCCGTGTATGTTCCACTGTAGCTTGTCCGTCTTTCAGTCCCAGTGTCGCTCTCGGCACCGCTATTGTGTTCCTCCTCTTCTGCAAAGGTCTCGTTCTCCTTGTTGGCGCTGTAATCTCGCGTGGTCCAGGAAGTCTTGCGCGACGGCAAGTTAGAACGAACTGAATGGCTCCGTTTGAGGTTAGACAGCCCTCCAGTACTAACTGGTGCCGTAATTTGACGATCAACCGACCCTCTATTGCCGGTTACATGACTGAGACTCAGAATTCTTCGTTCCTTACTCACGCTAGATGGAGCAATCGATCCGTCACGGCTTGGAGGTTTGCCAGGGGTTCGTCGCTTCAATGCCATCTCCACGCCATTACTAACTAGCCCGCGAGTGTCTCTAGCAGTACTAGTAGTGCTGGCGCGACTCGTTTTTGTAGCGGTGCTCGCGTAACTGGATACTCGCTTGAGGCCCATACCGTGTTTGCCGCTGTTGCGACCAGTTTCCTTCAAAATCATAGTACGAGCATGATCAAAGACTCCCGCGAGAATTCGCTTTTCCAATCCTTGCGCGCGTTCTTCAAACAACTCCATTTCGCGTTGCCGCAGCTCCAGTGCAGTCGCCAGGCCAGAAAGCTCGTTGCTCGTTCTCATATTTTGTTGCGTTAATTCTTCTTTTTCATGCTTCAGAGCCTGAATCATGCGGAGAAGAGACTCTTTCTCGTCAGTCAAGTTCAGAATTTCCGTTTCAACCTTCTCTTTCTGGGCAAGTCGTTTCTCAAGCGCATAGCCCGCCTCTTCCGTCTCTCGCTTCTTGCGCTCATAATCTTCGATCACGAGGCGCGATTGGCTAGCGATCATCTCCGTAATTTCTCGTGACGTTCCCATAACCTGCGCATGAATCTCATCAAGTTTTTCCATGCTTGGCAATGTCTTGCTTGCATTCTCAGTGTGGCCCATAATCAAGTCTAGCTTGCTATGAAGTTCTTTATCATCATACTTTTCAGGCACAACGATTTCTCTAGGTTCAGCAGGAGCAGGCAAAGCAGGTAGTAGGTTCGGGATAATGGAAGGAATTGCTGAAAGATTCGACTTGAGCTCTTCGCTGGTTTGCTGAGAGTGCATATAATGCTGGCTGACAATTTCAAAGATATCCTTGATCGAAGAGAGAATTTGAGGGTGATATTCAAGGATCTGGTTTTCAACGCGATCCGTTGCTGCAGATGTCTTTTCCAGCTCAGCCTTTGACAAGTCCCCTTGTTCTTTGAGCTCGGTGTGCATTGCCTCGATCTTGGAGCATGATTCGTGGACTTGGGTGAAGAAGGTTTTTGTGTCGTCGCTCATTCGCTCGCAGGCCTCGGTGACGCTGTTTCCCAATTCGCCGATGATCAGCCTGATATCCTCAGCGATATTCTTCGTATCTGTCACATGATCCGTGTGGGCTACATCTCGCGATTCGCTTTCGGAGAACTTTGCGTCGATAGAAGCCTGTAGCTCGTCGTACTTGCTAAGGATCTCGCCAATCTTCTCATCCATCTTAGAGCCGATATCTGCAACGACGGCTGCACGGTTTTCATCTTGCTTGATCAGCGCCGCTGCATCTCGCTCCTCGGTCTCAAGTTTGCCGGTCTCTTGTTCGCCGCGTGCACGCTCAAACTCCCTGCTGATGAGTTCGTTGATTTCCTTGATGCTCTCGACGGTAGTAAAGGTTTCCGAAGCAATAGCCAGTCCCTCGAGGAGAGTCTTCAGCTCAGATAGGCCTTCGTGGCTTCCGTCTAGCTTTGTCTTTAGCTCATCACCCAGGTCGACAACGACATTCTTCGCTTCTTCAATCTTCTCAGCGAGACCTCCATGTTCAACTTTGCGTGCGTCGAAGGCTTGAGCAGTAAGCTCAGCCTCAGAGTCCACTTTCTCCTTGAAAGAAGTAACGAGCGCGGAGAGCTCTTCGATTTCAGATTTTGTGGGTAGTGTTTCGATATCGGGGAGTTTGAGTTCTTCGATGCTTGTTTTGACGTCGAATACCATGGCCTCAACCGTCTGTAGATCACTCTTCGATATCGACTCCGAGCCTTCTTCCGCGCCTTCTTCAGAGGCCTTTGCTGGGTTTTTGATCTCGTCAACAGCGACCCATAAGTCTTTCAAGAGAGACTCAAGGGTTCCAATTTCAGATTTTGTAGGACCTTCGGTCTCTAGACGCATGGAAACTTCTGCGACAGCATCTTTCAGTTCCGATACCAAAGCTTCCAACGCGACCATCTGTTCTGACTTGGCGAGATCTTCAGAAGCAGAGGAAAGATCAATATTTTCAATCCTAGCAGCTGTCTCCCGAACGATGGCTTCGATAGCATCGGTGTCTGTTTTGCGAACAGTGTCGGGATCGACTGGGATATCACGAGTGTTCACTTCGGCAACAGAGCCATGGACTTCCCGAACAGCGGCTAACACTTCGTCCAGGTGCTCTCTCTTCAACACATCTTCTTGGTTGAAGGCAGGAGGGGGGTTGGATTCTATTGCTTCCATTTTGATCTGAAGCTGCGTGATCAGAGCTTTCAAGCCTTCAATGTCACCACTCATGGAGTTTTCATTGGAAAGCATCAGCTCTCGACCTCGCACAGTAGAGGTCTCTTCGAATTCCTTTTGAGACTCTCGCAGTGCCTCCATTTCTTGCCTGATCGACCCCAATCCCTCTTGTAAAACATCAAGGAGTTGGGTGTTACTTTGCTCATCTGATTTGCTCAGTAACGTGTCTAGGTCGGCTCGAATGGTATCAATGCCGTCATTGAATGCTTCAAGTAATTCGCTAGTGTTTGACAACACGCTTTCATTTCCATCTCGTTTCTGCCCTGTCTCCGCTTGAAGATTGTCAAAGCTTTCGCGAAGGGCAGCTATGATTTCATCTTTATCGGTAGGGCCTGACTGGACGACGCTCATGCCGATGCTTTCGCGGATGTTTTCAAACTCGTCTCTTACAGCTTGGACAATGTTGGAAGTGTCCAGCTCCTGAGTCTTAGTCGAATTCATTTCATGAATAGCGTCAATGATTTCATCCTTATCACCCGAGGCTCCGTTGTGGACGAGGAGAGTGCTAAGAGTTGACCGAAGATGTTCGAATTCCTTTTCCATAGCATCGAGAAGCTCCGGAGTATCTGGATTGCCACGGGTTGAAGAGGAGCCGGCTGCTGCTTCGTTTATAGTGTTCTCCAGGTCTGCTTGGAGCAGTCTGAAGCCTTCCTTCACGGTTGCAATAATTTCCTCCTTTCCAGTAACGTCCGATGCTCTGTCAACGTATGACTCAATCTCACCGCGTAGATCCTGGAGTCCGTCTTTCATAGCATCAAGTACTTGCTCAGTGTCTTTGCCATTTGCAGCAGAGTACTGTTTGAATTCGTCCTTCATGCCTTCAACGAGTTCTCCAAGGCGTTCAAGAACTTGTTCGCCGACGTTGAAGTTGGATGAGGCGGCTGCTTCTTGCAACCCAGACGTTACAGCGTCGAATAAATCGTCCTTGTTCAATTCAATTTCTCGACTGATGGAATTTTGACTCGTCAACCCTTCTGTAACCGCACTCAAGACGTCTTCCCTGGTAATTCCTGGTTCCTGACCGTTGGCAAAAGAGGGATGTGAAGCAAGAGCTTCGCTGACAGCAGCGAATACATCCTCCCGAGAAATATTAGTTTCACCTGCTTCTTTGGCGGCACTATGATAAGCTGCCAGGCTATCCGACACAGCTTCAAAAATATCTTGGCGGTTGATTTCAGGATTGGTCGCGGGGGTCGGCTCGTACGGTGGAAGTGCTCGCTGGCCGCCGTCCATCGCTTCCATTACGGCACTGAGGATTTCATCGCGCGTGATATTAGAGCTTGACTCTTCCCGTGATATGTTTTGTTGGCCGATTGCCTCCATGACCGCTTCAAAGACATCTTCACGGCTGATGCTTGGTGCAGCTTCAGCTTCTGATCGGCTTCGCTGTCCTTCCATCGCTTCAATCACAGCACCCAGCACCTCTTCGCGGGTGATGCCAGTGGTGGGATCCGACGATTCGCGGTGGCTCATTGCGTCTAATACGGCCTCAAACACGTCTTCACGAGTGATGCCGGCTGGGGAATCAATATCAGTCAACTGTTTCTGGCCAGAAATTGCGTCTTGTACGGCCGCGTAAATATCATCCTTGGTGACGTTCGTATCCGGGATTGTCAGTTCAAACGACTCGAGACATTCTTTGATAGCGGCAGTCATTTCTTCACGGGTAATTCCTGGAGGGCCTTCAACTGAAGGTGGAACAAAGCTTTGCATTCCAGCCTGGACTGCAGCTAAAACCTGATCGTAGGTGACAGCCTCCTCGTTCTGAGGCTTATAGTCCTTAAGGCCTTGGCTCAAACATTCAAGAATTTCCTCTCGCTCAAGTCCAAAGTTCTGCAGCTCGATCTCCGGCTTGTATGTTTCCCACGCCTCCCGAACTGCATCTAGGATGTCTTCCTTTTTCATACCGTCGTTGGTAGGGTCGGAAACGGTTTGTTGAGGTTGAGGAAACTCCTCAAAGGCGGATCTAACAGCATTGTACACTTCGGATGGATCGTTATTGGCGGCCGTAACAGACGAGGAGATAGAGCGCCCATGGTCGTGAATCATAGATTCCATATGCTCTTTCAATTCCGCAAGTCCACTTTGGACAATTTCTTCGACTTCGTCGGCTGCCAAAGGGCGTTCGTTGTTTTCATTAGACTTTGAAGCTGCGGCCTCATCTAATTTCCTGCCAATTTCTCGTCCCATTCCTAGTACTTCGCCACGTAGTTCCCGAACGAGAGCTTTGATCTCGTTTGTCAAGCCTCCTCCTTCGGCTACGCTATTCTTCACTCGCCGGAGAAGATCCATGACATCTTCACTGACGATGCTTTTCTGACCGGTAGTTTGAAGGTCGGTCGAAGAATCGTAGCCCAAGACAATAGGACCAGATCGTGTGCGCTCTACAGTAGGTCTCTCTTCTGAAGGTTGAGGACTAGATCGCACCAAGGCTCGGGCTGTTGGGTTTTCTTTGACGACGTTTAGAATTTCTTCCAACATCTTGGTGACATTCTGGTCAGCATCTTTGTCAGATCCATCCTTGGCTGGTCGCTTCTTCACTTCGTCGACAAGTTCCAGAAGCTTTTCTTGCGCGTCTTTAGTAGCCATCTCTCGCAGGACTTTCTCCAACAAAGCAATACTTGCAGAACCATCACTCAGGGGAGCGGGAGATACAGACAGGTCCTTATCGAAAGCGGCAGCAAAACTTCCGGGGCTGGGTATTCGTGGTAGGGTATAGGATTTTCGAGAGTTGGGCGAACTATCGTATGGTTTGCTGTCAATACTATATCCACTCCTGGTCGAGGCAAAAGTTGCGGACCTTGTGCTCGCGCTATCGGTGTCGAAGAGTTTGGAGCTCAAATTAGTAGCCAGATCTCTGATACTCTTTCGAATATCTTCGTCGCGACTGTTTGTCGCGGCCTTGAGGCTGAGCAAATCGGTCGCATTGTCTTTACTGCGCCTACTCAGTTGAGACATTTCCTTTTGTAGGCTAGTTGCGATAGCGGTAAGGCTGTGTATTTGCTCAGAGATACCATCGAAACTCGGGTTTGCAGGAGGTGCTGGTGCTGGTCCTTGCAAAGCTTTAAGCTCGTCACCTGGCAACTGCATATTCTGAATTGCGCGCATCGTGGCGGATGGTGGAGTGCTTTCGCCCAGTAGCGGTTTCATAAGATAACGACTTGAGACATAAAGAGATGATGGTGACTCGCGACCAGAGTCATGGCTTGATGATGTGCCCATCCTGGTCGGGCTTTTCTCGGGAGACCTGTCACCAATCTCAAAAGTTGGTGTTTGTGTACGTCGCTCGGGCGACTTGTTTTCGAGGTAATTGCGGAATTCTGAGCGTGTATCACTGGTTGGCTGCAATGACTGCATACGTCTATGCACTCCTTTTACCAGAGACTTATCAGGTGACGACTTGGTAGGCATTGGGTTTATTGTGTATGCGCTTGGGGCATTTTCGCGCATCTTCTCGGCGAGGCTCGCAGTAGCAGCCTGAATGGCCGGAGAAGCGCTGGCTCTTGTTTTCGGGCTGCCTGTACCGGGATTCAACGGCAGTGGAGGAGGAGCGCGTTCAGGATCCGAGCTATCCCACCTGCAATTCCAAATCCTTGATGTCAGTATCGTACAATTGTCGCGGTGAAGATTCACCACTTGAGCGGTTATCCAAAGGTGCCGGTCACATACATTGGAATGGTTAATAATTTCCCGAGTTCGGGATTCGATTGATGTTGTTGACTCTTAAGAGTATGGTCAATGTTCTGGTGGGACCCCTCAGAGTCGCTGGAGGCCATGATGATAAGGTTTTCGCGAGAGGTGAACTGTACACAGATTGAGGAATGTGAGAGGAGTGAAGAATGTGCAG
Source organism: Talaromyces sp. R2412 (assembly GCA_023626135.1). NCBI lineage: Eukaryota > Fungi > Ascomycota > Eurotiomycetes > Eurotiales > Trichocomaceae > Talaromyces > Talaromyces sp. R2412. Next base: position 540,850 of record JAMAGK010000019.1, on the reverse strand, counting down.
GCTCCTAACGGAGACAAACGAGCATGACCAGCAGGGAATCAGTAAAACGACAACAGCAATGCTAAATTCAACTCAACAGCAACAAAAAGACACGCTGGTTGGATGTTCGTCTCAGACGAAGCAAAAGAGGAACGAGTTCTCTTGGACACTAAAAGGGCTTCGGGAGAGGAACTGGCGAGCATTAGTTTATCTAGCTCCGGTGGATCAAAACAATGGAGCCCAACTCGAGCGAACAATGGTAGCTAGTGGAGCAAGTAGAGGGCTGCCACATCATCTGGGCGTGCACTGTGCAGTTGTGTCGGGCCTTGTGTGTGTGTGTGTGTGTGTGTGTGTGTGTGTGTGTGTGTGTGTGTGTTGTCGAGGTTCTCTGTAGCAACGGGGCCTCCGCCTGGCAACGGTAAACAAACATGCGTCACAGGCGCGGGTCACGCGGGCGCTAAGCCGGATTCGCACAACGGCCTGGTTTGCTATCACGTGGATGAGCTAGCTGTATTAGGAGTAGCGCGCGTGCGGGAACCGATCGTTAAACGAGCCAATCAGGGCAGGCACACAATGGACCGCGCTGGCCTTGCCCTAGAGCCCTGCCGTGCACCGTCTTTCTAAGCGAAAAAAAGAAGTCTAACGCGGCATCGACTTTCACCTTGTCCCGATCGCCCAGCTTCGACAACACCACCCATCGACCCTAGCTACCGCTCACAGGACTTTCGCCATGAAGTGTGAGTCGCGTCGATTCATTTATATTCTTGTTTCGCCAAACTGACAATGAGAAACAGTCATGAAAGTGGGCCGTGTGGCCATCATCACCCGAGGCCGTTACGCCGGAAAGAAGGTACGACTACATTGTTTTTTTATCGGATGGACTTAGTGAATTGTGTGGAGAGAGTCAACATTGAATCGAGGAAGAGGCGGAAATCGACAATTCGTGGAATGGATGAATGCATGGCATGAATGGTCAATGGTCAAAGCCGCTGACATGGAATGAAAATGTTTAGGTTGTCATCATCCAGCCTCAGGACTCCGGCTCCAAGGCTCACCCTTTCTCCTACGCGCTCGTCGCCGGTATCGAGCGTTACCCCCAGAAGGTCACCCGCCGCATGGGCGCCAAGAAGGTTGAGAAGCGCAGCCGCATCAAGCCTTTCATCAAGGTCGTCAACTACAACCACCTGATGCCCACCCGTTACACACTCGAGCTCGAAGGCCTCAAGGCTGTCATCTCAAATGACACTTTCAAGGAGGTTTCCCAGCGCGAGGACGCCAAGAAGACCGTCAAGAAGGCCCTGGAGGAACGGTACACCAGCGGCAAGAACAGATGGTTCTTCACTCCCCTGCGTAAGTGGACTGTAAATCCGTTACTTTGGGAGGCTGGCTAACAGAACATGTATAGGTTTCTAAATTCGTCAATTTACGGTTGTTATGAGGTGTCTGGTGCATGGATCGACATAGCCAAAAGAGTGGAGGGTGGCATGGAAATCTTCATCCCTCAGTCAAAATTCGCCGGCAGAAGAGCATCGACGGTTTGTCTGAAAGAGAAATGGGATGTGTCTGAATATACAGTCCACGATTAACGGACTCATGTTGAAAAGACAAAACTTACTTTTTTCCTTTAAACCATTTATTACGAGGGAAGCCGTTACCATTTTGGCGTCAGTGTTCTTATGAATGAAAAGTCACCGTGCATTTCCAAATGTCCACTCGTGACTACAGTGACTGTAGACAAGATGTAAACTCGATTTTTTCTACCAACATTCGTATGATGTATCAATACCATGATAGACATCTTTGCCCAATCGGATGGCTTGGAACTTATGTCAAACACGCCGACGCTAGATCCTATGGGAAGTGTCTTACAGGTAACAGGCATGGAACCTTGACTGGTCTCTATGGTGTCGTCCAATGTGCTGTTCCTCCAACACTCGTACCCAACGAGAATGATGATCCAAGCTCTCTGTATGCAAGTGTTACTATTTTCGGACGCGCTAGCTACTGCAACTATGTTCGGTGAACGACAAAGTTTAACAATCAATCATTCAGGCATATTCACCGCCTCTCCATCGACCAGGTATGGCGTACAATGTCCTATGGAAAGCAAAGCCCTGCTCGTATCAAGCCAGTCATCTTGGTCCTTAACGGCCTCGTGCCAGTCTGGGTCTGCTATGATGTCCCTAATCGCTTGCATGTTCGGCACCGTATACTCGATGAACAAGTCAAAGTCGGCAAAGTCCCAGCTGGGGCGAATCTGGGAGATTTCCTCTTTCAGTGTTTTGTTAATGGGAGCCGGTGTGACAAACTATAAAATACGTCAGAGGGTAGGAATATCATAGTTTTTTGATTGTCAGAAGCACTCACGAGCGAGTAGCCAGTGGCGCCGTGCCTCTTGAGAACTGGTATGGCAAGGGGGACATGCTTCTCGACCATCCACTTGACAAAGGCTTCATGGGTGTGTTCTGGCTTCCGGTAGTGGGTGATTGTGTATTTTAGAGGCTGGTTTTCAGGGACTTCAGCCATATTGTCAGTGTGAGGATAGTGGTCGCTGTTTCAAATGTTTTGATAGTCTTTCAGTAAGGAATTGATCACATCTGAAAATCAATGATGTCTGAGGACTCCCTCCTATTTATGTCTCGCTCAGTAGTTGCTGACATCAGCTGGTCACCTTCGTATATTAAATACGCTATTAAATACATGTACGTCTATTACTAGGCTTTTAGTGTGGAGGTCTCAGGGAGCAGCACAAGACAGCCCGAAACAAGGCCATGAAGCTGCTCACTGAGCACCTCTAGGGCTCGTCGATGGTGACCCGCATCTTTTCGACCTGAATTATATAAACTATTTCTCCTCCCAATTTTTACCAGACCTGTAACTTCAGCCTCGGGTATTCTTCAGGCTTCCATAAGCCTTTAAGACCACCTAGGTGATCCGATTTTGGTAAATAATAATGAGCCGCTTAAGAGCCATATTCAGAAGGATCCCCTCAGCTGAAGGATATTTAGGCAGCAGGGACAATTCCAACTGTAATTTAGTTTATTACATAAGGTGAGAAGGTTTCACCATATCTGATTATAGCTTCATTACAAACAGTCTCAACAAATCATCATTCATTTCTAAGAAAAAAAGTAATCTACATATACCGTGAAGGTTCTATCGCTTCTCTTAATAGTAGCGAACCCTCGCAAATTGATGTTGAAGAAAATCTGTTGACCTGAACTTCAGTCATACAGATCAAATTTTACATGTAGATAGTGAATGGTGAACATAGGGCGTTGACTAAATCGCCCAGTTGGGATCCGGTCCCTCTGTTGATGCAGACGCACAAGACGCCGTCTTCTATATAAATGAAGGCAACAACTTTCTCATCGTCCTCGATGTGATGGACGACTTCCAGCCATTCAACAGTACACGGACAGTCCAATTGGCGGCGAGTCAAAATTTAACTGTTACAATGACACTGCCATACACCACTAGTAGCCTGTTTTTGACTTCAACTCGGCCGATAATTTGACAGTCAATGGCTTAAGCAATACTTTCAGCGTTTGCTATTTCGAGTAATTCCACTCCACAATCCATATCGGATCAACCGCTGGAAAGAAGGACTGCACAGCTCTTGATGACCCGATAGTAGGTTCGCCTCACTTCCCAGCTCTCGAATTGGAGTTCTATATGTGGAAATATTGTTTTATACAGATCAAGCAAGTTTCTTTCGGCGCCAGCTACATATATATTCAAATGTTGCTATAGAAGCGAGCTGATTGCTCATTTTGCCAGCTTTACCTCCTCAACTATGTTCGAATGTTCAATGTTATCAATTCTATGTTCCACCCAATCCCTTATGAAGCACCCAATGCTCCGCAAATATATATCGCAAGGTCGGCAAGAACTGCAAGTTCGGGAATCTCTTCCTGGAATACATTGGCATATTCATCGACCTTTTCACAAATTGCGAATGCTGCTGGAAATACCTCCTCCCATTTATACTCCACGATAAAGGCTTGCGTATACTCGGTATAACCCGGATCGTACCAATTCATCGTCGAAGAGTTGGACGAGTACATCATCTGATAGTACCAATCATATTCTGTCCCAAAAGAGTCATCTTCCTCTTTTATAAAAGATACGTTATTGCCATTCCCACTTGCAGTGGTTGCAACGTAATGGGCAGACGCATTGACCAGGTGTTCGACATAGGCTGGGTCAAACTCGTTTTTGTTCACGGTGACGAGAACCTCGCCCTTCTTATTGTACCAGTATCCATTTTTTTCATCGGCAGGCCCATATACATCGTGGATAGTCATAGTCTTGGTATTACAGGCACTCATGGTGCTGGTGAAGGTTTTGGGTCCACCCGGTTTTCCAGCATAAAAACTATTAAGATCTTTCGGGACTCTTTCCACTACCGTCGGTAACGGGGATGCGGCACAGGCTTCCATCAATACCGAAGAAACAGAAGTATAGATGTCTGTTGACGACATTGTTCCCCAATTGCATGGAGTTTCATCCTGTAAAATAGTCACCACCGGTTTCAAAGAAGTGATTGTGGTGCTTGGAGCTAGACAAGACGTGGCATCAAAATCTGTTCCAGGTGTAACAGTGGATTTATCGCACACTACCACGTGATAGTCTGACCTGGTTGATGTGTACGGTGTATGCGACGTTGTTGCCGTCACGGTGACCACTGGTGGCTTTGACGTAGTGGGATGCGTCGTGATGGCCACTTCTTTGCTAATGGCTTTGGCATCGTCTATCAGCTCCTGGAGGTTGTATTCAGGAATATAATCTGGCCCAATGATTGTGCCGACATCACTTGGTGTTACGCCTGAAAGTTCCGGGCAGTCGGATAAATGCGAGCAATAATGCTGAGAGTCTGGCGGAGGAGTGGCAATGGCGCTGGGTTCCACGGCATAGGACTTGTCCATTAAGTTGTAGGTGAGGTGTTCCAGAAGATAGAGCCAGTCTTTTTCGCTTTTGGATGTTGATAGAGGCGGTACAGAGACTGAGGTAATAGGGGGTATGGACTCGGCATCGCAATATCCAGCAAAAAGCAAGCAGCAGAAGAGAATTGACTTGAGTAAAGAAGGATTCATGGTGAGCTTTTTAGTGTTGTCGGTACTTGAATTGGGATTAGCAGAAGCAGAGGTCAAAAAAAGCGTCAGCTGGTAGAGGTCATTTTCGTAGATGCGTTGCCAATGTGTTGTGATGGGACTAAATGAAAGTTCGATAATACCACCGCATTACTCAGTACTGATCATTGTATAATACTCGGAATAAAACGCATTCATGAGACTGTCTTGTATAAATCGGTTAGAAACAAAGAAACAAGAAGTCACATACATATATCAATTATGGAACCAGTATCGCCGTTGTAATGGGCTACTACTTCTTTGTATGCTCGGGTAGATGAAACAGATGGCTCGAAACGCGACGTTTCAGGTGCTAGACGCTTGATTCTACACAAGACTCGTTTTTCGTGCTTATCCACCGAGAGCTGGGATTTCTTTGTGAGAACCGGCGGCCTGCTGACTCGTCGGCGAGCTATACTAGACTTTGCATACATAGGTGGTTGGATAGATTTTCTCAAAATAACTGATCCCTATATCCCTTCAATTGTTTGAATTGACCTATATTTCTGAATATATCCGTACATTGATATGATCAAATATAATATAAACGTTTGTTATCCGATATGGTGACCATCCACCAGATATGTTTCCTTTTGATATTCTCGCAAATAACCACCATCACCCATGGACTTCCCACAGGAATACCGGTTTCAAAGTTCATTTCAAAAAGAGACTTTGTATGGCACAACAATTGCCCTCCGGAGTATTACGACCTTGTCGATAGTACCTATACTACGGCTATCCAAATTGTCAGTGCAAATATTCCCCCTTGTTTAGTAGCCAAGCTAAGAAACAGCGACAGGCATCAAAAGCGGCAGGCAAGATCTCCGATTTACAAAGGTTTCTGAGCACTCATCCCGAAAGACAAGATGCGAACCCCAACCAGCGTGTCATTCTACAGACGTTTGAGGCCGTTTATGGCAAAGTGCTGTGGGATCCAACGGAGCCGGACCACGAGTTCAACAACGGTGCTGCTGATATAAGAGTAACTCATATACTGGGTTGGTGTTTTACTGAGTATTCTTGAAGCCGTGAGCTAATTCAGATCGGGACTGGTTTTCCAGATATGGCACAGAAGATTGCCAGCCTTCCTCATGATGCTGCTCTCAACAGCCAGCTTGCAGTGATGTGCGACGAGAGATTCTGGAGCTACGACTTTACTAGTAATGAAGAAAGTATGAGCGTTTAGGCTTGTATAGATTGTAGAAATACACTGACATGCCCACAGAGTATTACATGGATACCCGGCCAGTAGAGTCCGGCGGCGGCCGAGTCATGAAACTCACCAACGGTAATGCATGCGTAACACACGGAGCTGCAGGCTATTCATGGTCGAGCAGGACCCATCTCTGGGACAATATGGTGCTTTGCCCAGAGCCATTGGCACTTTGGGTTAAGCAGAGTGATTTCTCGATTCAAATTTTCAGTCGAATAGACTTGCGCTCCTCTTATGGCAAGCTGGCTCTCGAAGGGATGATGGGGATCTGGGGCGAAGGCACAATGCTTCATGAGCTATCGCATGGACATTATATCTTTACTGGGACGAATCTGGCTACAGGTACTTTTTTTTGTTTAAAACGACCAGTTAGTTGACATCTGGAGCTCCTACTGACTTCCTGTCAAAAAGTCGACAAACCTTGTTCATCAAACCCAAAGGGTGCTTATGGATGGCATTGTATTACTGAGCTTGGCAGAACGAAGCCAGGTGATGCGATACAGAATGCTGGTAAGTTTGCCTTAAATTTTTATGGAGTTGTCGGCTTATATGATTTTTGTATAGACAGTTTTGCCTTTTTTTTAGTGGGTACGTTATTCGTTCATGTATTTCTCAGTCCCCGGGGAGTAGAACTTGCTAACTCCAGCAGCATTGTACCTGGATAAAGCCGATTGGCATACCGGTTTCGCAGAGCCTTTGCCACTCCATGGTGAGCCTACAATGTCAAGTTCTCCAAAACAGAAGCCAAGCCCAGGCCACAGACTAAAAAAGAGGGGGCTCTAAAGAAAGATTCTCGATGGTGTGTATATTGAGCAGTGTTATAGGTGCTTGTTAGACGAGTGTATTATCAATTGATTAGCTGTCAATATCTACATTTTCATTTAATCTATATGCATGTATCAATTGATCAATCCAAGCGTTCGTGATAGGCAGGGATCGGCCCGATGTTCTATAAATTGCTACAAACTCGCCACCCTCACATGAGAAACATTGGAACACCATCACCCAACAATTATTATTCAAATGCGCTTTCTGCTTGCAACCTCGGATTCTGTTGTCGGTATTTTATGTGGCAAACCGAAGTTCGTATCAGATGTTTTCATAGTGATTGCTCGGCCTGCCGATGTGGGTCTTGTTGAGAACTATGAATATGATTTTAGAACTTCACTCAAACCTCTGCTATACATGTAGTATCCTACGTGTTGAATATAATAATCCGATAAGATAAGTTCGTATCCGGTGTCGCCAAAAGCGGAGAATTAATCCATGGCTGCATGCAGACATTCGCAATATGCATATGCGGGCGTCGAGCCGTTGACGTGCATTCTTATCAGCAATATCAGCATGATATGTCGTGAAAACGGTCAATTTGTCGAGGTCAATGTTGCCACTAGGTAGTTTCATATGTCAACCAGTTGTATAGTTGATGTATCGAGAATGTATGAACCGGAGATGATCGGGCAGATAAGAGCGCACTGTCCGTTTTCGGCGTCAACAGTGCAGGCCGTGGTTACTTAGTAGTACTACTCTGGTATGTAGTATTATTCTATATTATTATTGGGAGCATAGAGAAGGGAAAATTATCCTGGGTGAGTCTTTGCAGTCTAGCCCAGCCTGGCCCCACTGTCACATGCAAATGCGCGACTTGCTCAACACCAGAAAAAACAGTGAATAGGAGATACGGAAGACTGTGTTTTTGATAAACTGCTAAACAATTAATGAATGATTGATTGTAGATTTATATTTGTATAGATAAATACGTATATTCACAAACATAAAGACCTTTTTTCAGCAACACTCAGGTCCCTCGAGATAGACTTTGACCCTGCAGTCTCAGACGCAAGGTGTTAGCTGTTGAGGAACCAAGCGCCCAATAACAGGGATAAGCCGGAAAACGCTTGTGATGAGAATTTTTGCGCAGGCTAGTTACCTAGCATTTAGCAGTGCTAAGTAACTTTCTCAGTAAGTAGTACTCGTAGCTTTCACATGCAAAAGGCAACGCCTCGCGCTGATTGGCCGGAGCGGGGCAGGCTCGCCTTTTTAAGAGTTTCTTATCATTGACGTTGCAGCACATCATCGCCGCTGCTCACTTTTCTCTCTCTCACTTCGCTATTCTTCAGACTCGTGCGTCTCCCCATTCAACCAAAATACCATCGCTTACTGACTCCTATCAGCTACAATTAGCTTGATGCCTCACGCAGAGCGAGACACTATGGGTGAACCTACAGTCAACGGCACGAAGCCTTCTTCGCAATTCCTTTCCGTAAGCCACCACAGCACATGCCATTCAGGACAGTACTGATTTCATCTCTGCAGCACCTCACCTCATACCCTTTGGTCTCCGACTCCATCACCACCTTCAAGAACAACAAATACGGCGCCAAGTCGCTCAGCTACGCCGACCAGGGTTACGCGTTTGCAAAGCCCTACCTGCCCTACCTCTCCACTCCATACTCCTACGTCGCTCCCTACGTGGCCAAGGCCGACTCCCTGGGCGACCAGGGACTGACCCAGGTGGACACTCGATTCCCCATCGTCAAGGAAGACACGGAAAAGATCCGCGGTACCATCCTCGACACGGCATACTTGCCCGTGCGTCTCGCCGAGGAAGCGCGCCAGCACCTCTACGACACCTATGGCAGCGAGTACAAGAAGTGCGGCGGCGATGGCTACGTCGCCAGCGGCAAGGCCGTGGTGACCACCAGCCTGGTCCTTTCCCAGGAGTCGCTGGCCTGGCTGAGCACTGCAATCGCAGCCCAGAAGGAGCATGCCAAGGAAGTCGTCAATGAGAAGGTTAACAGTCAATAGAGTCGTGATACGGGAGTGGAAGATACCAGTAATGATATTGTTTTGTTTTTTGTTTTTTTTTATTCTTCAAAAAGCATGCCACAAGTGGCGAGGCTCTTGTTTCTTAATGCTTGGGTTCACGGCAGGCAGCTTTGATTCTTGTTATTTCGCGAAGAACACGAGCGCTGGGATGTTCTTTGTAGGGTGATGGTTTATATTGTTACGAATAGACTCGTACATTCATTTCTTTAACAGCTCACTTGGTATTAGTATCTTAAACATGATATCAGTTCCAATTAGGAAATTCCATGGAACAGGAAGCGTCATAGCGCACGCCAAGACTTGAAGTCCCGCTAACCGGACCCGGCTTAGGCGATCACAAACGATGACACATATTTTGAATCTGTAGCAACATTGAGAAATATAATTAATACTACGCAGACACCAACTCGCCCGAGAAATTGTCCCCCAAACCCACTCAGAAAACAGCCTCGCCATCCCCAGAAAGCAGGATAAATCGCGCAGCGGTCCACCTGACCGCGTCTAAGCCTCTGCGACAAGCGACGTCACAGAAAGAAGCTGGTGCGGCGCGTATTACCCGTATAGTGTCTACAGCCAATCACACGGCATGCCGTCTCAACCGAAAAGAGTTACGAGCTACCACAAGCAGTTAGCGCGGGCTGTCCGGAGGGGGGCTGTGCTGGCTCACTATTGGCTGAAGCTGCTACTAAGGCTCTAAGCCATCCGCCCCAGGAAAAAAGGCCCACTGCGCTAAACCGTAACAGGCCAACAGCACTGTATTTTCCCCGTAATCTGCCAATCTTGGGCGCAAGACCTGAGGAACCATGCGACGTATATAAGACTGTGGTGCAACCAGCGTCGCTATTTCCTCTGTTGGTTTCCATCCCAACAACAACACAACATTCAACTTCCCATCATCACAAAGTACATCACAATGTCTGGCCCTTCAGAGCTATCCCACAGCGTGTCCACCAACGGCAAGACTGCCGCCAGAAGCCCTGAACGCCGCTTCCAAGAGAACCTGGTCCAGGTGCAGCCTGCCCGCGTAGAAGATCTGCAGCCGCGATATGCCCAGCAGATCCAGCACGATGATGACAACCCCGACGCGCATGGCTGGTATGCCGGCTTCAGTGAGTTTGGAGCTCTTGCTATTATTTTTCTGGCCTATTTCTAACTTGCGCAGTCCACTCTCTTGGTAACTGTGCCGGATTCCTGGGTGCTGCTGGATGCTGCATATGCCCGAACCCATTCAAGAACGTCAAGCAGGGTGAAGTCGGCCTGGTGACGAAATTCGGCCGGTAATAATACACCCAAGCTTTTTCGTATATTTAAAGGCATTGCCGCTAATCAATCCTCCTAGATTCGAACGCTCCGTCGACCCCGGCCTGATCAAAGTAAACCCCTTCAGCGAGAAACTGACCACCGTCGACGTCAAGATCCAAATCGTCGAGGTGCCGCGCCAGGTGTGCATGACCAAGGACAACGTCACCCTGAACCTGACCTCGGTCATCTACTACCACATCACCTCCCCACACAAAGCCGCCTTTGGTATTGCCGATGTGCGCCAGGCCCTGATCGAACGCACCCAGACCACCCTGCGCCACGTGGTCGGCGCACGCGTGCTACAGGATGTGATCGAGCGCCGCGAGGAGATTGCGCAGTCGATTGGCGAGATCATCGAAGACGTTGCCGCGGGTTGGGGCGTGCAGGTCGAGTCCATGCTCATCAAGGACATCATCTTCAGCAACGACTTGCAAGATTCGCTGTCCATGGCCGCGCAGTCCAAGCGTATTGGTGAGAGTAAAGTCATTGCCGCGCGCGCCGAGGTTGAGTCTGCCAAATTGATGCGCCAGGCTGCCGATATCCTCTCGTCTGCGCCGGCCATGCAGATCCGTTATCTCGAGGCAATGCAGGCCATGGCCAAGTCGGCTAATAGCAAGGTTATCTTCCTGCCGGCCCCGAATCAGTCCATGATGAATCAGCTCTCTGTCGCGGATGCGGTCGGCGAGGGCCCTAGCAAGTACCATCAGGGTGGTCAGGGCGGCTTCGAGACTGGAAATGAGCAAGATGAAGGCTTCCAGCGTGCCATCAACGCGCGTGTCGTCGAGAGCATTTAGCTTCATTTAGCTTCACTTACATGATCGAAGGGGAGCAGGGGGAAAATAAACGAAAAACAGAAAATACTTTTACGACTCGCATGCCTTTTAACGATACCCTTTGCTGATTGATGGATATCTTGTGCTACTTTATGCCTAATCTTTTGATGTCTATTTCACGTGTTTACCAGTCTAGCTTGATATTAGTAATTTAAGATACTCACTTTGAATGAATAAATTGGATACCTGAATTTCTAATGATTAATCCCAAAGTAAAATTAATTTTTCTGTATTGTCCAACTACCAAGCCATGCTGGGAAATTCCTTGGGCACTTCCCATCCATGCGCGTTACAAGCCCGGATATATGCGTTCACCGCGTCGTGCACACTGTACTCCAAGATATTCTGCCCAGTTTGACCAGACAGCAGACGCGCCGGTTTGGGTTCTGTCGAGCACAAAGCAATACGGATAGAAACGAGAACTGCCTCAATCGAGCAACTCGGCAACCACCCAGAATTCGTCAGTAATTCCATACACAGCGCTCCCCCCTGAGTAACGTGTCCGCCGCCACCCTGGTTGAACTCGAGTAGTCGCGGCCGCACAACCCGGACAAATGGCGGTGACATTGGAAAGTCCTTGGGGAAGCGCATCTCGAGAACAATGCTCTGCATCCCGGCCTTTTGCAAGTCCTGGCCCAGTGGAAGCGAGAGCTCAAACGAGTGCAGCTCGACAATCCATTGGTACGGGTTGTTGATGAGTTGCGGGTCGATATACCACCCAAGTTCGTCTGGTGTGTGCCGGTCTTGCACCTTCAGCGTCTGTAGCAAGTGTTGCTGGAGCGATTTGGTCGCTGTTGTAGTAGCATACGACGGAGGGTCAAGCAGCTTTAGCGACGTCTCACTTAGCTTGCCCGGCTCAAAGGCTGTCACCGGCGTCGTTTGCGCTATCTTCTTCTTCTTTCCACTGTCAACCACGCCATCTTCTGTTTCTGAGAACAACGCCGCCAAGTCTTCATCCATCGTTGCCACACTCGCATTATCCCAATTATCTTCGACGTACCGCCCCTCATCGACATCGTAAACTGGAGATACGGTTGGTTTTGATACTGACTTTGTTGATGTTTTTCGTTTTCTGCCTCTCTTCTTTGGGCCAGTAGAAGCTTCCGTTTGATTTTCCAGTTCCTGCAGCACTATTCCTAGAGCTCGGTGACGACGTCGGTTCAGGGCCGTCATGGGAATATCGATTTTCGAGCCACTAGATCCAAGAGCGACATACGCTTCCTCTTGTGGGTAATAATGTCTTACATTTGGAGGAGCGATGTGTAGTTGTGATTCGTCTGCCCCCGAAGACGTGAATTTGGCTGCCGCGTTTTGGGGGTGACAGCTCACAAAAAGATAACGCGTCTGGATCCACTCAATATTCTGGACAACGTAAAAGCCACTACCATGATATCGGAATGCCTTTGGCTTGTTGACGACTTCATTGAGTGAAACCGCTGTGTTGATATGCAGCAAGCTGTTCGGCCACTGGCTCCCATGTGATCGTGATGCATAACCAAGCGATGTGTTGAAATCCCGCGCCATATAAACCCCATCTCCGAAAGATCGACCGTTTACGACTTTTTTATACATGAGACCTTCTCTAATGATCCCATGCCAGTTCCCAAGAGGACTCCCATGCCACGCGTAAAGTGTTGGGTATTGAGAATTCGGGACATTGGCCTTGATGGCACGGAAAAACTTGTTCTCCTTGTCGGGTGCGCCTTGGGCAAACCTGAACTGCAAGTATCCTTTCATTCCGCTGATCAGGTTGGCATTTGGCCGAACGCTTTTTTTGTCTGATATTTCGCTGTCCTGCATTATACAGGACCGATTGGACGCGACAATCCATCTCAGTATGTCGAACGCAGCGGGAGATATCCTATCCCATGACGACAGAAGCCTTCTAGAGCTGGATGGAATGGACTCTAGGAAGCTCTTCATTGCTATGACATCGGGTAATGTATCCAAAACGTTTTTGATGGCCTGACACTTGTCGTGGTTCTGCTTCACTGTAAAGTGATCGAAGTTGTTGTCATATACCACAAACCTGACAACACGGCCATCGGCGGTATCTTTCGTTGGCTGCGCTGACTGGGGTTTTTCAGTCACGATAGGAGTGCCAAGGTCGACCGTAGGCCAATTGCTGGTGTCTTGAACGCGGCAATGCCAGTCCTTGCTACAATCATTCTCAGGCCCTAAGATCCAAATCCAGTTACCAGGTTTGAGGAACTGCTCATCCTTGGCATCGGTGCAAATGGTCAACTGCATATTGTAAGGATGCAGATTCCCCTTGTATGAACCGTCTCCAATCTTAGGAACCATCATGCCGAGCCCGTCAGGAAATTCCTCGAGTGCCTCAGAAGACGCACTAGCGTAAGTGAAGCTTATGAGTAAATCAATCACGAAGGGCTGCTGGAGAATCTCCCACTCCACGCTATGCCCAATCCCAAGCGCCATGTACTGATACAGACATAGGGGCTTTGAGCAGACGTAGGGTTTGAGAGCCTCAAAATTCATGTCTATTTTGCAGTGACAGACGAGGCAGAACTCTGTGCATTTGACAAAGTGTCGCAGGAGGAATTGCATGGTGATTAATGGGAGGGACATCTGGTCGGGGCTGGAGGCGGCATGTAATTGATCTGCTTGGACTATGTCTGGCACAGACGCATCCCAGCCGTCTTGCACCATATAGCTATCGCTCTCTATTGTAAGGGAGTTTTGTATCATTCCCTGGACATTGTTGAAATAGAGCTCCGCTCCGGACCATGAAAGGGCTACTCTATGCCTGATTTCCGCAATCTTGAGGAATCGCTCATTAAGCAATGTGTTGAGTGGCGTGTCGATAAAAAGAGGCATCAGCTTGCGGTAGCCATCGTCGGATTCAGAGACGGGAGGCGTCTGCGTAGGGGCGTCGTCGGTACAGTGAGTAAATGCTTGCACCGCCTCTGCCATACTTGGCTTGTACGAAGCACAGAGTCCTACATGCATTTGGACTACAGCCGGCCGCTTTGCAGATTCTGATTCTAGAAGGTGGCTCATACTGACGTATCCATGTGGAAAGCGCATCAGCAACACCAAGTATTGAGAAGGGTCCACGCCCCATGCCTGCATTGCCTCATCTGAGAGGCCTAACTTGGCGATACGGCAAGATATCGACAGGACTATCAGTCCCTTCAAGCTTCCCAGGTAGCCTACTTTGAATCCTGCCGCCTTGACGGCACGCATGTCAGACTTGAGACATTTCAACTGCTTCGTTTGCGTCATTTCAAAGGGTACAGATCCAAAAAACTGTTGGTCCTCATCAAAGGTATCGTCCTCCCAGGCAGCTTCATTGTCGGATTCCGCATCCAGGAGACTTTCATAGTCAGAGTGGTAATTTTCTTCGCCTCGAAGTAGTCCCTGGCTGGCACTGGCCAAAGCATCGCCCACAGTAGTCAAGAGGTCATGGATAGGTGCTCTAGCGACGGCCAGGCGGACGGTCTCGAGGATTTCCACGATTTCGGAGGCCACAGTGGGCGAGAGGGAGAAGATGAGATATTCATGGGATTTTGGGTACTCTGAAAGATCTACACAGAACAGCCAGGGTCAGCGGGCTGGACCAAAACATAGATAACGAGCTGTGGCTGCTCACCTGATATGACAGCTTGGAATTCCAGAACCGGGTCAAGATGCGAGGTGCCAGAGAAAGAGAAGCATATTGATTCGTCGTCCTCTCCCAGCCTGATATCGTGTAGACCCTGGAAAAAGCCAGGCGGGTTAGACCTGGCCCTCTCCAGGTCTCTGAGAAAGTCTTTCCGCGGCATCTGTGTTCGTTGAGGAAGTCTGGGTTGATTATTAGACACTGGACAGACAAGAAGCGTCGTGTAAGCGCACAGCTGTCTAAGCGAGCAGGCACCAGGCAGCAGAGACGTCAGTGATGATGATCTGGGGATGACACGACGACCAAGACGTATAACGAACGCTCTTACATCACGGTGCGAGGCGGGGGTTTCCGTCTCCGTCCACGATATGCAAACGAGCCATGACGCAGAAAGCAAGCATTATTTGCTTTTCTTTTCTTTGTCTGCTGGGAGGGGGGGAGTTGGCGCCAACGACGTCTCTGCCTAGCTCATGATTAGCAGGGCGTGTGTGCTTGGTCTGGAAGGCTGCAGCGGCGGTGATCTACAGTAAACACATACTGTAGAAGCGGGGCGAGGAAGGGAAGGAGCTCCACCGCGGCCGGCGGCAGGCACGACAGGAAAGGAAAGTTCCTTCTTCCAGCATCAATCAGCATTGATATTATTGTATCGCCATGGCACCAGCAGCTGTGCAGTCCTCGTTCCAGCTGGACTCATCGTTGCAGCACTTTACAGATCCCTCGTTCGATCCGGCGGATTTCCTGAACGATTCACTGCCGCCATTGACTCTGTCCAACTCTCAGCCCCATGCTTCGCGCGCTCCAGCCGCCGTGCCCTTGACCGACCTCTCCTCGCGCATCCACCCCCTCCTCTCCCAGATCGGCTCTCAGAATGTTCGCTTGTCAAATCTCCTAACCCAGATCACCGACGAAATTCTGCGGAGCGGGGGCAAGCTCGCCTACGAAGTCGAAGTCCTGCGCGGCGAGTCAATCGCCCTCTCAGACGCTTTGGCTGAGAATTTATCAGCCGACATTGCCAAATTTGCCATTGCAAAAGAGCCCGCAGAAGAGGCTGAGAAGAGGGCCGCAGAGACTACAAAAACTACGGAGGAGACTACGGAGGACAGCGTAGAGGAAAGCGCAGAAAAGATCGACGCTGAAGAGGATGCTGTTGAAGAAGACACCCCAGAAGATGCTACGAGAGAGCCACTATTTATTACACAGCTACGGACGTTGAGCAAGGTGCGCGCGCGGCTGGAAGAGGTCGTCCAGACCTTTGGCGATGCAATGGAATGGCCGCTACCTCCATCCGAGCTGTCGTTAACCTCGTCTTTCATTTCGGTTTCGGCACCGGAGCCTGGGTCAGAGAGCTACAGCCGCGAGGAGCGAGGACAAGAGGTTGCCAAAAAGCTGCGCACCGAGATCACCGAGCTCCTCGACAGCAGGGGAGGCGGCGAGGGTGGGCTGGCCGCCGCCAGCGAGAGACTACAGGTCCTGCGCACGCTGGGACAAGTTTGGAAAGGGACCTCGGAAGAGAAGGCTCGCAATCGCTTCCTCGACAGCCTTGCGAAAAGCGTCGAGGACCGACGCAAAGCGCTAGAGGCGCAACGAGCAAAGAAGGGCCGCGTACAGACGACGCAAGCAGCAGACGAGTCGTCAAACAACGACACCGGGGGTCCTGGCGGAGGACTGTTTCGGAATCTGCAACGGATCCGCGACGAAATCTATCTGGAGTAGAGGTACATATATAATAATAGACATTGCATATAATATTCATAGATGACAGATGACAGTGCATACTACGAGTCCGGCTGGTCTGGGCCGACACAGGGCAGACCACGCAGATCCGTGACCAACCACGCAAGCCGCCAGGGCCCAGACCCACCAACCGCCCTGCAAAGCCACGCCGCTTCTCCGCAAGCAGCATCTCCTGAACTACTTTCGAAGTTTCTTTCTTGCATCTGCAAACAACTCGCGACTCGCTGCTCTCAGTCTCCTGCCAAGTCGTGCCCCTTTTTTTCCTCGCCCTCTCTCCGCGCAGGAAAATGTTCATTCATTGTGTCGATTAATCCACGCGGCATTGGCCTGTCACTCTCTTCGCTCCTGCAACGTTTCACCATGGTCAAGATCGACTGGGAGGCCCAGCGAGTCGTCGTCGGCCGTGCGAGGGCCTTGTGGACAAGCGCAACACAAGAATCACAAAAGATATCGATCCCTCCGCGTTTCCGTCCCTCGAAAATTGTCTCCTATGCCATCGGCGTTTTCTGTTTGTTTCTGGCGTTCATCATCTATGCATTCATTAAGGTACGTTGGCATAACAAATGGAAATGCACACTTTCAGCTAACGCTCTCTACCCCTACAGAGAGGCTCTATAATTACCTACACCGGGTCCAACCAGTATTCTCCTCCCAAATATCAAGATGGAGAGCTGCCAAAGGACTTCAACTTCCACATTCTGGTGGCCGCGCAGCCAAAGAACGCTGCTTTGTGCCGTACAATCACTTCCGCTATGATCAACGACTATCCTTCCTTGACCCTCCTCAAGCATCGTCCCGAGGTTGCGGCGAAACCTCCTTCGAAAACCTCCGCCTCGGGCGAGACGCGCATCGAGAAAATCAAATCAATCCTCAACTTCCTCACTACCAACGGCCGCGTCTACGACCACGATCTTGTAATGATTGTCGATAGCGACGATACTCTGTTTCAGTTACCGCCAGATGTTCTCATCCAGCGCTACAAGGACATACACAAAAAGAAAAACGATCGTTTGAGAAGAAAATATGGCACCAGGTTCATTGGAGAGGGGGAGAATCTTCAAGAAGTTCCAAAGTACACTCAAAGAGTGCTCTTTGCGGCCAGAAAGGACTGCACGTCCAACGTCACCGATAGCGCAGCATGTGCCAGTGTGCCCGAGTCGCCACTACCTCCAGATATTTATGGCGCAAAGACAGATAAAAAGCGCGATGGCACCCGGAACCGTCCACGATGGCTCGATTCAGGCGTCGTCATGGGTCAGGTCAATGACCTGGTGCCTCTTTATGAAAAAGTCTTGAAGGATTTAAAGAAGCAGCCCTTGCGTTCCAACGAACAAATGGTACTCACTCAGCTGTTCGGAAACCAAGAGTATTCCAGAGAAATTGAAAGACGCAAGTCGAGTAGTGTGTTCCAAGAGTGGCTGTGGGATTCGATCGGCATAGCAGATTACTCCAATATCACCGACGTGCGCGCTCGCATACAACCAGGAGACTGGCATGAATATGGTATGGGACTCGACTATGAGGGACAGTTATTCATCAGTACGAGGAATACCGCCGGTGATATAGAATGGCTGAAATACCGGGATGTTCGAAAGGTGTCTTTGGTACAGAGTCAACACGGAGTTCCCCGCGAAGTACGATTGAACTTGCCCCTTGACATCGAACAAAGCGGGGTGAATCCGTTCAAACAATACAAGTCATCCGGTACGCACCTAGTCAAGCCTGCGCTCAACACCAGTATCGATGTGCTTCCTCCCTCCTGGAACTTTACATGGAATGACGTCCCACTGGCAACATATATCCAAACTGCTGCGGTACCGGCCCTTGTACATACAGGCGGCGACCAAGCACTGCGCCAGGACTACTGGCTCACCGCGTGGTTCCATCCATGGGCGCGAGCTTTGCTTCGTAGACATGTGCGGTCTGCCCAAGCCGAACCCAAGCATATCTCTGCACTGGGCGCTACGGATGTGCTGAAAGAGCCCGGCAGGAAAGGAGGAATGTGGACCGACAACGACCAGTGGATGAGCTTCGCAGAACTCTGCTCTGGCCACGAAGAGTTTGTGTTTGGCGACGGCTTGGGCCCTTGGGGCGACGAGAAGCCGAATATGCGTCCAGTGTACAACTTGTGGGGCAAATTGATGGCAGGCAAAGGTCCCCAGTTCAAGAAACTAGGTGAACTCAGGTCAGAAGCCGAAGACATAGAAAGGCTCGAGCTTGGAATAGACGATGATGAATGATTAGCGATTCTTCAGGTTTCACAGATGTCCTTTCTTTTCTCTCTTTTCAGTTCTTATTTTTGTGTATACTATGCATTGCTATTATTGTTTTTGGAACAGCTCTCTAGCTGTTCAGTCGCCAGATACCCTTACAACAAAAAAGGTCTACAAGTGAGGCTTAAATGTATATATCAATTGATAGTCTTATGGTCTAGAAACGCCGCAAATACTTATGCAATTATTTGAAATTTCTTCCCTCGTGGTGGTACTCACAGACTACGTGCCTCGCTCTATACTCACCGCCCGTTCTCCCCACGTCCCGAATATATTGCCGGCAAAAAAATCCTAACATCATGATCCCCGCGAGTAGCGACAAGAAATAAACCTCCCTTGACTTTTTTTCTCGACTCCTGAATTTAAAGAGGATCTTACACAATGAGGGTTCGTTTCCCAATTTTTAAACCAACCAAGAAGAAAAAGGCTCCTGCTAAAACCACAAACACCTAGATCGTCGACCCCCAAAACGCGACTTTGACCAACGTCGAAGTCTTGGCCTATTTAACAGCGAATCCCCCTCGCAAGTCTGCAGCAGCGCCTCCTGGAGTGAATAATTTCGTGCCGAAACCAGACTTGCGAGATCATTGCACCGTCGTCACTGAGGTTCGCTTCTCTTTCTGTTGCTCTTTTCTCCCGGAAACGAGACTTACAAAAAAATCATAGATACACAACTGGGTCAACCGAGCCTCTCCCCATCTATACGACTACCCTCGCTACACACAAGAAGGCCAGCTTCCCTCAACTCACACCTTCCAACAGCCATCCACAGACCAACAAGAGCCATACATCCAACCCACCGAACCGACGCCCCTCGACGACGCGATCCGAAACGTGATCAAAGAATTAGCACCATTTCGCTTGACCAAGGCAGAAGTCATGATGTTCATCAACCTTGGCCTCGGACTGAAAAGAAGGATACCGGAATCGGAGATGCAAGAAGAAGAGGAAGGACAAGAGCCGTTGGATGATCTTTACAAGGATCAAGCGATTATCGATATTGTGGTTGAAGAGTTTAGCGAGAGATTGGATGAGGAAAGTATGCTGAGTCTTGTGGAGATTATGAGGAAGAATTTCCCAAGCCTGGAAGAATCGTCTTGACGAAGTTTTTTGTTTTCTTTAAATCTTGCATGGCACCAGGAGTTGGGATTCCCCTTTGTTTCAATATTAATCTGTATCAATCTTGATGAATAGTTTGAACTGAATTTCACATTTTATTCCGGCTAAGTACTTTTTCACCTATGCCATAAGAAAAGAAAAAACCTTTTTACGCCAAATATAAACCTCGAAATCTCGCCGCAAATGCCACCCAAACATAGCAAAAAAGAATATCACAAGGAAATAGAAAGAAGAAGAAAAAGAGACAAAAAAAGGAAAAAAACGAGGTGCAGATATCATACAAAAATAAAATCACACGTCGATCTATTCCTTGCTCTTCTTCTTCTTCTTTTTCTCGGCCTTGTCGTCACCCTCATCTCGGTCCCTCTTTCGCTTCTTGCCCTCGTCCTTGGCGGCTTTCTTGGCTTCCTTCTTGGCCTTCTTCAGGTCCTTCTTGCTGATAGCAGTCGGGTTTCCATCGGCATCAAACGAGATCTCGCCCCGTTCGAGCTTGCGTTGGTATCTCTTGACACTGAGACCAGCCTTTTCAGCCAGCTTCTCCAAATCGGACTTGCTGCTCTTCTTGTCTTTCTTGGATGACTTCTTGGTTTCTTCTTCGCTGGATTCTTCGGCATCTTCCATGTCCTCATCAGAGTCTTCGTCAGACTCGGCTTCTTGAATGGCTTTCTTGGACTTCTTCTGCGCAGCTGGCTCTTCATTGCCCGTCAGGCCGTCAGCGTCGGCATTGTATTTGCGAGCCTCGTTGATTTCAAACTTCTGGGGCTGCGCGGTGCCGTTGGGAGCAATGTTAACGCCCCGGGGCTTCAATGGCTTGCCTTCCATGGCAGCCAGTTTGCGCTCAAGGTTGAATCTGGCTTCGGTACCCAGAGCGGCCTTGTCTTCTTCGGTGACATCTTCTTCCCATTCGGCGAGGGCATCCACACGGATACCAAGAGATGCCTTGGCAGCCAGAATTCGAGCCATCTTACCCTTGTTCTTGCCAGTCGCCTGTCCAATCAAGGAAGCGTGGTAAATGAGACCGTATTTGGGTGTGTCGTGCTTGGTCTTGAGGGCTCGGAAGAGAGCCTTCTCAGCACCCAGGATCTGAAGCGTAGAAGCCGGGCTCTTGGAGAGGTTCATCAAGCTTCCAGCGTGGGCAATCAGTCTAGCACCAACAAGTTCTCCAACAAGTGACGTCAGGTTGGGAGCGATGGCAGTCATACGAGCCGTCAGGTAGCTCGAGAGCTGCTGGCGGTATTCAGCGAACCCAACAACCTGCTCAGCCAAAGCTTGAATGTTCTCCAAATCCTCGGGGCTGATCTCTGTACCCATTGACCGATCGGCTGCGTTCTTCACAGCGCCCTCAATTTCCTCGGGCAGAATCTCACTAAGGTCAGTCTTTTCGAAATCCGTTCGCATTCCCATCTTCAAGACCACACGGGCGTAGGCGATGTTGTCGTTGATAATCTTGGCCATCTCAGGGAAGTGCCAGCCATACCATTCCTTGACGCGCATGGCGTATGTGTTCAATTCCTTGTCCAGATCATCCAAAAGGGCAATAGCTTGGACAATCATGGTATCGATCTTGTCAGGGGAGAACTTGAGCTTGTGGCGAGCCAGGGAGTGCGAAAGACCGAGGGCCATAGCCGACAAATCCTCAGGGACCAGACCAGGAATCAGAGTAGGAATGTGTTCGCGAATAGCGCGGTAAATGTCGTGAGTAGAAGAGTCCGCGATCGGCTGGATATCAAGACCGGGAAGCTTGCCGATAGCATTGCCTGGAGAAGCGTTAGAAAAGCAACTTGTAGAGTAGCATTGTCAAATCCAACTCACCAAGCTTCGGGTCCGCGACAGCAAGAGACACTTTTTTCTCATCCTTGATTTCGTCCAGGAGACCAGCGAGACGGGGAGTAACCTTTCCTTCAATAATAGCAGTCACTTCCTCGAGGGCAGTAGTAGCACTGTCGAATTTCTGGAAGTTTTTCAACTTCAATCTGCACGGCTGTTAGAACTCTGCCACACAAATTACACACCCCGAGATCTCCCAAAACTCACAAATTCGAAATTCCTTCAGGAGTGGCCGCCTCGGTAGCGATATCATCACGCTTGAGGAGTTTCTTGTCCTTGGCTTTCAGCAGGGCGTAACCCGCGCTGGTTTCGGTAAGAATGAAGAGCGTCATTTTATACAATTGCGACCCCCGAGCATTCAATATTTTTTTTGTGGCTGAATTGAAAATACACCACAGCCAGGGACCGTGTCGTCGGGGTGGGAGCGCAACAACGGGGGTGGGTTTGTGGAAACTTGAAAGAGCTGGACTTTTTTTTTTGGCGCTCAAAAATTTCAAGTCGAGGCGGTAAAAAGCAGCGCGGGCTGTGAGTGGCTGGCGCAGGCGGTTAGTGTGGGCTTATGTAAGCGGCTCGGAGCTCCACGTTTGGACGTGCTGCTTGAGCTCCAAAACGACATACGCAGGACGTCTACGAGCAATATCTCTGGAAATCCAGCCTGCCGCGATGGAGGGCCTGTTCTTTAACGTCAATGGCGGGTAAGAAGACTACCCCTTAACTGTGACTCGTGATCTTGGTTCCTGACCTCGCTAGGTACCTCGAAGGGATCGTTCGGGGCTACCGCAACAGCCTACTTACAAGCCAGCATTATGGGAACTTGACCCAGTGCGAGACGGTAGACGGTAGGCTTCCCCTGAGGTGCATGGTACAAATCCCGTGGCAGATCTGACTGTGCCTTGAGCAGATGTAAAACTTCAGCTTGGCCCCGCATACGGAGACTTCCTGGCCTCGCTGCCTCCGAACCCCTCTACCTCCGCTCTTGCGGGCAAGATGACTGAGAAGATGGTCGCCGAGTTTCGCTATCTTCAAGCGCAAGCAACTGGCTCGTTTGCCAAGTTTATGGAATACCTGACATATGGGTACATGATCGACAACGTCGCATTGTTAATCACCGGCACATTACACGAGAGGGATACCCGTGAGCTGCTTGAACGCTGCCATCCTTTGGGCTGGTTCGAGACAATGCCTGTCCTGTGTGTTGCAACCAATATTGAAGAACTATACAACTCGGTGCTCGTCGAAACACCGTTGGCGCCATACTTCAAGGGCAGCCTGAGCCACCAGGACCTGGACGAACTGAACATTGAAATTGTCCGAAACACATTATACAAGAACTACTTGGAAGACTTTTATAAATTTGTCAACACGCACCCAGATTTCAAGGGCTCCCCGACGCAAGAAGCCATGTCGGAGATTCTAGAATTCGAGGCTGATCGCCGAGCAATCAACATCACCCTGAACTCGTTTGGAACCGAGCTATCCAAGCAAGAGCGAAGGAAACTCTACCCAGAGTTTGGGAAACTGTATCCCGAGGGTTCGTTGATGCTTTCAAGAGCGGACGATGTAGAAGGCGTCGCCCTCGCTGTCAGCGGGGTTGGAGACTACAAGACGTTTTTCGATGCCGTCGGACTGGCCCAGGGCGGTGCAGGCATGTCTGGTGGAGCTGGCTCTGATGGAAAGAGCCTGGAAGATTTGTTCTATCAGAAGGAGATGGAGCTGTGCAAGATTGTCTTTACGCGGCAGTTCACAGTCTCTATTGTATACTGTTGGGTAAAACTCAGGGAGCAGGTACAGTCCATTCTCAGCCAAGCAAGCCTTGCACAAAGTCTTTCGGAACTTGCTGACGTTTCTTACAGGAAATCCGTAACATCACCTGGATTGCCGAGTGTATTGCGCAACACCAAAAGGACAGGATAGGAAACTACATTTCTGTTCTCTGATCTAAGGTCTCCCTGCTTATCAAGTTCCCCCCCTTTTTTTTCTATATTCCTCCAGTTTCATGTTTAGCACGTTGATTCCGTGATGCTTCTGGGAATCGCTATGAGTCATTGTATGTATCTTGGCGTTACAATTGAGGTCTTTTTTTCAAATGTATTTACATTCTTATTCCATTTTTTCCATCATTCAATGTTTCAAGGACCACGACAACTTAGATGTTAATACATCGTCACTAAATACAAAGGGTCAAACAAGCAAGCCCCCCAAAAACACAATCTTCAACATACATTAATGCAACATGAGAAATGAGAAGAAGAAAAAAGACAAATTTTCTAGTAGCTATTGATCACTAGAACTCTAAAAGTTATACCAGTCCTTTTTATGCCACGCCGTGTCAACAAAAAAAGGCGTTGTTTAATAACATTCAAATACTTGTACATGGATAGCAAGCTCGTTTGGGAAATTTCGTTATAAGTGAGACAACCCAAAAAAAAGGTTGAAAATCGTGCAGACGCATATATGAAAAATAAAACCAAGTCTCAAATTTGGTAAAGACAAAAAGAAAAAATTGACAGCTGGATGTTGTCATACCATTTTTCTGGTCGGAATATCGTAAGAATGGAAACGATGAACTCGTGTTTCACATTCTACCAAGAAAAGGATTCGGGAAGGCAAAGGCAGGATTAGTCGTATTGGAACAGTACGCTGATACTCTCTCCGTGGTGGACACGTCGAATAGCCTGTGGTCAAAATGTTAGAAATACGTCCAAGGCAATAAACTAGCAGTCATACCTCTGCAAACACATTGCCGACTTCGAGAACTTCGAGCTTCGGGCAACGCCGACAGTGATCATCTTGATCCACCGTGTTGGTGACAACGACTTTATCCAAAGCGCTTGCATTGATGCGGTCAATAGCATCACCACTGAGAATGCCGTGAGTGACCAGTGCATATACTCTTGCAGCGCCTTCCTTTTTAAGCAACTTCGCAGCTCGAGTGATCGTGTTTGAAGTATCGGCCAAGTCGTCAATGAGAATGGCAGTGCGATTGCGTACGTCTCCAACAAGCATCATAGTGGCGTTTTGTCTGTCGGCGATTTTCGTCGGGCGTCGTTCCTAGGACAGTCAATCTCGAGTCCAAACAAAACAGCTGTGGATCATCCACTCACCTTGTGAATCAATGCGAATTCGACACCCATTGAGTCTGCGATAGCTGTGGCTCTCTTAGCACCACCAGCATCAGGACTGACGATGATGGAATTCTTGAAGTCGGGAATATGGCGCTGGATATATCTCTTGAGCAATGGTCGTCCGTAGAGATTGTCTACCGGAATGTCAAAGAATCCTTGGTACTGAGGATCGTGCAAGTCCATCGTGATGATGTGATCAGCTCCAGCACTGGTAAGGAGGTCTGCAATGAGAGTCCCAGCCTGAGCAACCCATTGCCGGTATCCGGGACGGGGCTCAAAAGTTAGGCCCTTGTTTGATGCGCCCGAGGTGCTCGAATTGTCATCGTTAGATACGCCATTCGGGAGGCTAGCATCTGACCGAGCTGAATCGAGGGTGTCACTCCGCTTTCCGTTGGCAATGGGACGGCGCTTGACAGGCGACCCGTTGACATCTGACTCTATCTGAGCCTTTGCGAGACTCTTCTGCAGGTTGTCGACACCGTTGGAAGCGTCTGAGCTTTCCGGTTTGTTGGGGTGTGGTGTCGAGGGCGTACTATCGAAGGTGAAGTTGTTCTGAGTGGATGACTTGACCAGCGGAGCCCCAGACTTGTTGTATGGTATGTCGCTTTGACGAGAGTACGGGAACAATGGGAGAACAGCTGTGACT
This sequence comes from Talaromyces sp. R2412, assembly GCA_023626135.1. Lineage (NCBI taxonomy): Eukaryota > Fungi > Ascomycota > Eurotiomycetes > Eurotiales > Trichocomaceae > Talaromyces > Talaromyces sp. R2412. The sequence goes on along the minus strand of JAMAGK010000019.1, from coordinate 515,213 downwards.
CTCTTGGCAGATGCGGTTTTGCAAGCGTTGATGGTGATTAACAGCTCAACAAGGTGGTCATTGACCTTCCCACCGCCGGATTGGATGATGTAGACGTCTTTTTCTCGAACGGACTCTTGGATTTCGACTCGAGTCTCGCCGACTGCAAATTTCGAAAGAAGAACATTGGCCTCGGGAATGCCCAAATGGTTGCAGATGGTGCGAGTCAGCTGTGGGTGGGAGGTTCCCCCGATGATGACGATATTTCTGACCATTTTTGCTGCACGTGAGGAAGGAAAAAAAAGTTCAACGGTCGGTGACGAAAGATTTTTGACGCAACCGGGTACGACCAAGCGACCAAAGAGAATTCCGAAGCACGTCGGGTCAATAGATATTCATGGCTGAGTATTGTGAGAGGCAACAGGCTGACGAAGGGAGGGAGAGAGGTGATAATTCACAGACGTCGAGATTGCGAGGATTGCGACTTCGGTCTGGAGTGGAACGGTCGGTCAGTCTTGGCCCATGAAAAGAGCCCCAATCCGGTAAGGCGCGGTGAGGAACCGGAAGTACCCCGCGTTTTTCTGCATCCGACATGATGACAAAAGAAAAAGAAAAAAAAAAGAGAGAGAAACAAGGATTCCAGAAGGAATTCAAGTAAATGTCAGCAACCAGCAAACAGATCCGACGGGGTGGTCCTGCATGTCCGGGTGGCAGCAGGGACGGAGCAGGAAAACACCCGGCGTTACGGCACAGTGTGCGCTGCTACGTACAAGCAAGAAGAGGAGAATATGGATTCCAGAGGCATGTCATAGCAGATAGTGGTACATGAAATAAACCGAAGGGTCCTAATACACTTTTGGGAGAGGGGGACGGATGTGTCGACACAGTCGGTGATTCAGCAGCCAAGCGGCATCTCATCGACCTTTCTCAGTCAGTTGCATTGGCTGTTTGGGGAAAATAATCCGGAGTGTGTATGAAAGAACAGAATGAACGCCCGCTGTGTAAAAAACGATCGTCGGCTCAGTCGCCCGTATCGACTTCCCTATACGTATGCAGTTAGTTTGTGGTCGACCTGTCATGTGTAAAACACTCGAAGCGAGGGCTGTTGGTAAAGGGAAGGTGAATCGCGCTTACAAATCGATTTGTACACCATTGGATACACCGTAGTCCTTCAAAAATGTCAGTATCTTCAGAAGTCATAGATTCTTGCCGCTCCGGGGTCTACTTACTTGGAGCGTCAGCTGATCCTTAAAAGGCCGTTCACCCTGACGTTTGAGCAGAATCTCGTGTGGCTCTCGACCAATCCTAGCAGCCACCTGGGCCTTGAATAGCTCTGTTGTAGACTTGTTAGCCCGGGATGTCTTCCAGATGGGGGGCGCGGGGATACAAACTTATTGGGTCTGAGGCGAGACAAGGAATGGCGGCTTTGGTACCCAAGCGATCATTTACATGCACAATGATCATTTCTTCGGTCGGCTGGGCCACGGGAGGTTTCTTTTCCTTCGTCTTGGGCTTGCGATCCGCCTTGCTGTCGCCCTTGGGAGCTGTATCGTCAGGCGCGCGCCTTCTGTCTCGGTCACCTTCTCTGTTTCGATTATCGTATCTGTCTCGATTGCGATCAACAGACCGCGGACGGCCTTGATCACGATATCCTCGTTCTAGCCTGCGGTCTCCATCGCGGTATCTGTCGTCTCGGAATCCCTCATCTCGCGGTTTCTTATCCTTCCAGCGAAATCCGCCTGAATTCTTTGGGCGCGAATCTCGACGGCGATCGGGGGATCTGCTTCGTCTCCGATTTTCTGGGCGGGGAGACCGCGAACGTGAACTCGTCATGACGGGCTGACTGTCAAGAGCAAGAAGCTGTCGTCGAGCTTGGGCACAATCGGACAAGCCCAAAGCTTCGCGCACCACACACGTGACACGCGCAGCTCCCCGCTTTAGTGCGACTCGAGATTCTAGCCTCAATCAACGAACAGGGGCTTTGGTCGATTCCATAACAACAATAATGACTCGATGCCACGCAAACTGAATATTTTTTAATACTGGCCCGCTTCAATGCCAGCTCGACTCGCCGTACGGCGCCCGTCTCCTACGACTGCCTCGTTCACTGTCTCGAATGCGCCTTCACGACGGACATGGCCAGCGAAGCTCGCGTTTGGAGTCGAGATTATAATACGCGTCCTGGGTTTCGTGTCAATTCTCCTGGTCAATCTTGCTACGCTTCGTCACTCTATATTCTTTGAACACCAGGGCCTAGGGATTCCACCCCACTTGTGGTTGACCAATGTCGGCGCCCTAGCTTGTCAGATCGCGGATCGCTACCCTTACTCAATCGTGGCTGGTGTGAGCACCGTTTTGATGTATCTGGTCTGGAGAAAGGGATATACTGGTATGCAAAAATATCATATGGTCAAAGATAATCTCGGAATCTAATATCCTTTTCAGAGGAGTCTCTGCTCGTGATTCGGGGGCTAGGTATTCAGACGTCAACCTCCTCGTCGATGTACTGGTCCAGTGCCGCAACGAGATTCATTCCGACTACACAGATTCAAGATATTGTCATTCACGAGGCATTCAAGGGATTTGAAGTCCGTTTCTACCTGGCTATAATCGTTGAGGGTGAAAGCGACGTAGTTGTTGTCTTTCCGGTGGGTCCAGGACACCCCATACATCGAAAGGTATACTAATGAGACATTACCAGAATATTTTACCAAAGCGCATGATTCTTGAAGAAGTCTGGCGTGGCGCCCGTCATTGTCTATACGAATCCAAACCGGGGTCATCTCCAGGATAGCCTACCAGTGATGATATGTACGTGTTTACAGAGCAAAGAAATAGGGAAACATGGGCGCCAATTGATTTGTATGTTATGATATGAATGCTACCATCATACATCGGTGGGAGCGTCTTTTTGTAACCTCAAAGCCCTGCGTTCCTGGGTGGCAAGGTACCTTGCGTTTTGCACTTCCACGGTGGCCGTCCTTTTCTTTTGCATGACAGGCACATAGACGCCACCAAGTTTCCCTTCGTTGCCTCCTTGGAAAATTTTCTGGCTTTTAAAGGGCTTTTTTGGAGGATCGTTCTGGATGAAACTAGAGTCACCCTGACTCACTGTGAGGTCGAGCAGTGCCCCCGCGAGGATCTCGTCCATCTTGCGCTGGCTCCATGTTGTCCAGAGGCTATCAACCAGCCCAAGTGGAGCGAATTTGCCGTCGCCTTTACCAGACGATGGATTTGTCTGTCTCGGGTCGCCACAATAGATCCATTCTACTGCATCAGCCCTGCTACCGCTTTTTAGGTCAGGGAAAGAGCAGTCCCATAACACAAGGGGTGCGTCCGACGCCATCTCGTATGATGGCTTACATGGGTTCTTTGACACGTCAAGCAATTCCGGGATGATCGACGGGGACTCGACACCTTGACCGATGAGAAACAGCATTGCGACCATGTGACGGACTTGATGCCATAAGAATGCCGATCCACGGAGCGTGAATGTATATACCAACGGTTTAGATGGCCAGTCTTCATTTACAGCGCTTTGATGCTCAACATCTGGCGTGTCTGGCGAAGGTCGAAATTCAGAAGCACCGAGATAGCCGACAGAGTCGGGTCTTGGGTCAGCCAGATCGATGCTTGCATGATATATGATACGCTCGAAGTTGTTGATTTGTTTGCTGGTGTCCACTTTGCAGAAATTCCTGAAATCGTGGGTTCCCATAAAGTGTTTGCATCCTTCGCGCATAGCTTCAATGTCCAGCCAGCCTTCTCTGATCTTCTTTTCAGATATTCCTCGGTGATGGGCGGCGCTGCGGAGAAACCCAAGTTTTCCTGGTGTGGGAGAATAAGCCGGTTGTGTGAAGAAGTATTTGTACTGTCGTTCGCGGCATGAGAAGCGAGCGTCAAAATCTGGGGGTGGATGAGGGCACCACGCCAGTATACGAATATCGCTTGGGAGAATGTTATTTAGAATCTGAATGTACGGCAGTTCATCGCGAATATCATCCCACTCTTCGTCCACATCTTCGCCCTCGTTGGGTTCTGGGTCTGTTGATGCGACTTCGTCAATCGTCAATTTCTCTGTATCAGTAGCTATATCTTCCTCGCTGCTCGTAGACTTTGCGACCTTCTTTGGCCGCGCACTTCGAACCCTGATACCAATGACCTGTCCAAAGGCGCTGACACCTCTGTCTGTTCGTCCACATTTGGAGTATTGGCAACCTTCCCAGTCCAGGGTATGCACTCGAGAAAATTTGCTGGCAGCGTAATTTTCCCCGAACCCAGACGACGAGGCAGGAAAGATTAAACGTCCCAACCGAAGCGCTTTCCATAGTTCCTCCTCGATCGTAGGCAAAGGTGTTATGTTATTATTCGCATGCTCGAACCCGTTGTACCGTTGACCGAGATATGCAAACTTGAGCGCGATGTGACGGGTATGGTATTTGGAAGGATCGATATCTCTCTGTTTTTTCGGCGATTTATTCGGGATTTTCAAAGGTGTGGACTCGTCAGGCGTAAGTGTTGTTGTTGGGGGAAGTTGTGGCACTATAGGCGTGTCACTCGTCGTCTCTGAGCCTGCTGGCGTGCTCTTCGCAGAAGCAGAGCTAGAGATAGTAGGTAGTTGATTATTCTGCGCGTTTAATTGACGTTCGAGCTCCGCAATTCGTCCGATGAGACTCGAGTTACTCCATGTCGTATAATCAGGAGAAAGCTCAGCCATGGCTTTTCGTCGTCGCTTCTGGTACGATGTTGACGAGGTGAAATTGCGATTTATGCAAAACGAGAGGGTATTTTGGATGCGAAAATTAATAAAAACGCTTCGAGAGGACCGCAACATCCCCCCACTGCTATAACTGAAAAAACAAATAACAAGAAAAAGAGAGAAGAGAATGAAATGAACAAGGGTATGGTTCCAGAAAGATTTCTGGTGTCAAACAATTTTGGTAGCGGCGGGGACTGTATGTAATTTTCCAGTATTGGGCGTACCCAATCTTTCAACAACGGTATTATCCGGTAACATTGGAAAGTGCCTACCACGGACCTCGTTTCAACCTCGCATCAGTCTCGTTGTAGCACAGCCTGGATATGGCAGATAATGCGACCGTTCAGGTCTTGCTTCTCGGAGACTCGGGATGTGGAAAGACAACCTTTCTGTCGTAAGAATACCTTTGATCCATTGAGCATGATCTCTCCAAATCAGCTCAGACTAAATATATATCGACAGACGGCTGAAAACGCAAAAGCCACTCAGCGAGACGCTACAGGAGCTAGAGATATCACTGCTTAAAGACCATGACCAGCCGTTTATTTACGATATCCGGTTCTCTAAAAAGTCATTCAGAGTGGAGGTTTACGATACTGCTTCTCCAAACCAACACTGGTCATCACTGCGGCCGGATCTTGTCATACTCGCGTATGATATATCCAATAGAGCCACACTCGACAACCTACAAGGGGTACGTTTAACTTTTCGAATCATATTAATGAATATTACTAATACGATATTATAGTGGCGGAGCGATATCACTAGATACTTCCAACGAGGCACGGGAGAGCGCATGCCTGTCATGATGCTCGGCCTAAAGCGAGATCTCAGAGAAAAAAACGACCAGATCATATATCCTCAAGAGGTACGTCAAGACCTAGCCGGGGTGTTTTATTTTGTCAATGGAACCTAAATTGGTCTAGGCATACCGCATAGCCCAAGAATTACACTGTGACCGTTATGCAGAATGCTCTGCTGTTTCTGGAGAACTCATCGCAGAAGCCTTTGAAGATATTGCTAAAATGGCGGCGATGACGACGACAGAAAAAGGAGCACAAGGCGAAGGTGGCTGCATTATTCTTTGATAGCAATGCGCTTTCCGATTTCTGTCGATTCTACATAGTTTAACCAAGAGCCGGGTTTTGGTCTGATATTTTTCGGCCTTATAGGATGCTGACCTTGAAAGTGGAAGCCACCAGTGTACATGATAGACGCGGAATAAGACGTGGATGCCAATGACTGGGATCATATACGACCCCTTGATCGGTGTAGTTAAAACAGTCGGGTCAAAGCCAAAGCCCTCTAGATTATTATCCTACAGAAAGAAAAAATTGTGAAATGGATTTATCTTTTCTTCGATTTAAACCTTCAACACAATTACATAAGAGATTTTCCGAGACAACGATTAAGTCCGCCTCGATAAGACTGACAGTACAGGGCTTTCCCCCAGGTTAATCATCAAATAGACAAACCTGGATATCTTTCCCTCGTAAGTACCAGTCAGATAAGAAAAGAATCCGTAACAGATAGATAAGAAACCTCCATTATCGTAGGACTGTTCGCTTCATATCGTCATAGGCCAAATCACGTTTGTTTTTGTTATATCAAGTAGTTTTTAGCTTTTTTTCACATGCAATCACTCATGCAGTGTAGTAGATAAATGCTTGTGGCTGGTTTTTTTCGTGGAAGCGAGTCAATCCACCCCCAACAATCCCAGCTCATTTTTCATTTTTCATTTACAACAGCTTACCACTTGTTGTCGGGGTTGGCAGCGGTGGCCTGGGTCTCAGCAGCCCAGTCACCAGTGTCGGCCTCCCAGCTGGCACCGGCAGCACCAGAGGCAGCAGCGAAAGCAGGGGCGGGGATAGCACCAGGACCAGCGGCAGCACCAGCACCCTCCCAGCTGTCACCAGCGAAGCCAGTCTCAATAGCAGCGGGGCCGACCTCGTCAGCGCTGGCGACCTTGGCCTCATCGGTGATCTCCTTGGTCTCCTCGGCCTCAGGGTCGCGGTAGAAGTAGAGATCGACAACGACGTCCCACTCGGTCTCGCGGGTAGCCAGAGTACCACGGAGACGGAGGACCTCACGGGCGAGCAACCACCAGACAAGACCGATGGAGTGACGGCCCTTGTTGTTGGTAGGAATGGCAACGTCGATGAAGTCGGTGGGCGAGTCGGTGTCGCACAGAGCAATGACGGGGATGTTGACGTAGCTGGCCTCCTTGATAGCCTGGGCGTCAGTGCGGGGGTCGGTGACGATGATCAGGCGAGGCTCCTTGAAGGAACGAGTAATGTAGTTGGTGAAGTTACCGGGGGTGAAACGACCAGCAATGGCAGTGGCACCGGTGTGGGCGGCAAACTTCAGGACAGCGCGCTGGCCGTAGGGACGGGCAGAGATGACAGCGACATCAGCCGGGTTGTCAATGGCCGCGATGATACGAGCAGCAAGGACAATCTTCTCCCTGGGGTAGAGTTAGTACCGTAACTCAAACATTAAAAAAAAAAAAAAAATCGTACCAGGTCTTGCCGATATTGATCACGTTGATTCCATCGGGACGAGTCTTCCAGAGGTAAGGCTCCATGTGCACTTGCAAGTTCTTGGATCCCAAGTGGCATTGAGCTGCGAGCAGCATCTCAATGTCCTGCGAAGTAGCATTGAAAATGGGGGGGAGGTTGGAAGGAGCCATGATGAACGACTGGAGTGTAAGAAAACTCGAGGGTAGAGAATCTCAATCGTCTGGCACTTGTCGAGGAAATTTGCGAAGGAGTGACACCTTTCGAGATCGACCTGAGTATAGAGAAATTTCGCTTGCTTTGTGGGTTAGGGCAGTAGCGCGCCAAGATTCCGGCAAGTCACGTTTTGCCGCTATTACGGAACTGGACTAGCGGATATAGCTCCGGCGCGCCGTGTTGAGATTTCCCGCCGACGGGCCGGACAGCAAAGAGGGTCGATTGGAAAAAGATTCACCATACTCGTTATTTCTACAAGACTCGATCGGCAGTATATGAATCATGCCGCCCCGAGTGTCGGCTCCATCTATTCTCAGATCCCTTCCGGGTATGTTTCAGTCCATGCAGTCCTTTAGACAGACCAACTAACCCTTTTAATCCCAGGGTCTTCCCAAGTCCCTAACCCCTTCACGGTCGTATCGCGCCAACCATGCAAAACCACCATTCGAGCAGGCTCCATTGAAGCCAGACAGAGACGGCGACATGATCCGTTTTTAATGTCACAATCTCGCCAGCGCAAAGCCGCCAACATCTCGCGCCAGCAAGAACTCTCTGAAAAAAGACAAGCCGCTCTGGGCGACCCTGTGAAAAGCCAGTCGACGCCCTTTATTCAGCAGTTGGAAGGTCTGCATACAGACAACAGACAAGTCGCACCCAACGCATCTACCGCTGCATTGAATTATTTCGTCAAACCCGCGGAGCTCAACAATGCTTTCGCATACTCCAGGGATATGACGCAGCCACCCCCAGTCCAGAATGCGGATCTTCTCGACCCGTTACAGCGTGAGAAAGAGCTCAAGGCACATGCCGAATACGACCGAAATGCCCAGGAAGCAATTCGACGAATCGTGAGCCTAGGCAATGGAAACACCAAAGACCGTACGCGAGTCAACATCCAAAGCTGCATCGAAACATTTGGTCGACACAACACAGACCAAGTCCTGCCTCCCAAACCAGCTCTCGGAAGCCAAACGGAGCACCCCGAAAAGACTCCCCGAGCCGGACCTGACACCGGATCCGCCGAGGTCCAAGTTGCGATTTTGACGACCAAGATATTGAATCTGTCTCGGCACTTGGAAAGCACAACTAAAGATAGACATAACAAGAGGAACCTACGAATCCTGGTCCACAAACGACAGAAGCTCCTTCGCTATCTGAGGAAAAAGGAACGCGGAGGACCACGTTGGCAGAATTTGATGGAGTCGCTTGGTCTGTCAGATGCGGCTTGGAAGGGGGAAATCAGCATGTAACATATGCAGAGTAAGGACTCGAAGATTGATTGCATTTTTGCCAGTCGCCATGTATAATCAATACTCGCTATCTTTTCTTAGCTTTCTTTTCTCAATAACAATGTACAAATAGCCAGTGGACGACTTCTTCTTTTTCTAATATCTCGCTTTGATTTAGACCTCAGAATCCAGCTACGTGTGTAGGTCGGCGTTGACCGATTTTTAGTCTAAAGTATTGCAGAATTGTTGAAATCGGCGTTGAATTGATCCCAGCCTCAAAAAGAAAAACTAGATACTCGATACACATGAACATTTGAATGGCCCCATGATGAACAAGAAGAGGGCGATGGAAAAAAAAAAGTGAAAATGCGACTCCAACACAACCAATAGAATATGAACATGAACCGAAGCGCTTTGAAAATCGACGATAAGAACTGAACCCAACACAACCAATTGAAAATGAACATGCACATGAACCGAAGCGCTTTAAGAATAGGCGAAGAGAGCTGACTCTAACACGAATAGTAGATCAAGAACCGCTTTTTGGAAATAGCCGAAGAAACATGAAAGCCATGACAGCGAAAAACGTATGCGATAAAGTAGAAACGCCTCGTGAAGTTACTCACACATGCAAAATCGTCGAATGTTCATGAAATGCTTTTTTTTGGGGGGGTTTTTTCTCTTTGAAAAGACCTTGCATGAGAAGCCAATGCCGCATACATTGGCAAGGTCAAATGTGCATTTTGATTCTCTTAGATGGGAAGGTCTTCCAGGAGCTCATCCGTGTCAACCAGTCCCTCGTGAAGCTCTCTCTGGAAATTCCGGAAAGATTGTTGGAAACTCTCACGAATTTCTTCTTCATGCCCCTGTGTGTAGTCGGTGGCATTGACCATTTCTTGGATCTCATCATCTGGCAGTGGGGTAAACTCTGGCCAGCGCAACTTGCTCAGGTCACCGCTTGGGCAGCTTTGGAACAAGTCGTAAGCTTGCCGTCCAGCTTCATCTTCCCCGAAGACCTGTCGTAGATCGTCTTCTTCCTGTTGCTTTTGCTCTTGGATTGGGCTTGGGACAGAAGGAGGCTGGCTTAGTTTACTTGGCGACTTAGGTCTGTGTTTTTCAGTCGCATCAGAGTTCCGGGGTAGATTTTTAATGTTTTCGAAAGGCGACAGGCTATTGGCCTCGGATTCCTGGTCTAATTCTTCTGGGGTTTCTCTGCTGGTGGTAGACGCTGCTGGAACAATGCCAGAAGGCTGAGTGGATGCAACAGGTGGCTGAGTGGATTCAACAGCAGGTGGCTGAATGGGAGCAACAGATGGCTGAGTGGAAGCGACAGCAGATGGCCGAGGCTGCAGTGGACGAGGAGCAGCAGACATCCGAGAAGATGTGATAACCGGCGGCTGCATGGTAACGCTAGATGGCTGTGCGAAAACGTTGGAAGATGGACGAGCATTGCTCGAGGCAGCTTGTTCCTGCACAGAAGGGCGCCCAAAAGAGAACGGCGCCGTACGGGTAGGGCTGGGCGCGAACTGAGGAGTATTGGGTCTGCCTAAATGGTTGTTAACATTTGCATTTGTATGTTGCATTGCGCGGAGAATTTGCTTCCTGCGATGGTCCTCTCGAATATCTAGGAGAGAGCCGGTCGAGGATTGCGGGGTTGAGGTGCGTGCAGAATCCATGCATGGAAAGCCGCCCTGGGTTTGAGACCTTCCCTGGGTAGATGGGTGTGTGGGTGTCCTACTTCTAAATAAAGATCCATTGTAGACAGTGGTGGTCGGGCGGTTCCAACCTGGGGCAATGTAAGGCGAAGTAGTCTGGGTCTCAGTGTGAGCCGCAGTCGGAACGGGTGCCTGGGGAGTTGTTGTTGCGCGTGGAGGAGATTCAATGCGAACTCTCTTCTCCGGTGGCTTGCTGGTAGCTAGAGAAGGCTCAGCCTGTTCAGTTTCTTCTTCGTCCTCATCCTCGGAAGAATAACAAAAGTAATCCAAGTCCATCCCGTAGCTGCAGCCGACAGGATTGGGGATCACGTCGGGAGAGGGGGGACGTTTGCGCTTTCTCGGGGCAATTTCTGGTTCATCGTGAGCTTTATCATGTTGTTCATTACCGCACACCTCGGCAAGATGGCTAGATTGGCTCGCGGGGGGTTCATGGGTAGTAGAAGTAGCAGTGACAGTAGCACTATTGGTGGGAGTTTCTGTGCTTGTGCTGCTCGGTAGTGGAGCTGATTCATTAACGGGCTGAGCCGCGACAGTGTCTGGTTGCACTTGAGGAGCGGGAATTGAAGGTAGTTTGAGTTTTGGTGGGAACAAACTGTAGGTGAGATCTAATTCATCCTGGTCATTCTCTGCGGTTTCGCCTTGGGCAGCAAGTTCAGCCTCGGTGGGATGCACAGGAGCTGAGTCCACACCATTTGCTACTGCATTGGTGGTCGCAGCTGGTGTTACTCCTCCTCCAGCAACTTGACCACGTTCTAACGTCAGCAATGTGTTTTAGTGACTGGGCACATCTTGAGAATCACTTACCAAAAGGGACTGCCTGATCTCTCACGGTTCGAAAACGTGGAACAAAACGACTCATTGAATGGCCAACAGAACCGAACAGGGTGCGGAGTTGGAAACCCCAGCTAGAACCAGGTGTTTCGGGCACTTCGGGGGTCTCAGGCTCGTGTGGTGGGTTGTGTGGTGTGTTGAGATCCTCTTCTGGGTCATTGTAGATGGGTATTTCAAGCGAATTCTCCATATTGTCTGGTACTTCGCCGAGTACTACGTGCCGTTCCATCGCAGCACGTGTGATCATCTCAAGGCGTGAATTTTCGGCAGCTTCTTCTGCAGCCTTGCGAGCGGCCTCCGCCTCCTTCGCTTCGGCTTCGTGCTGAGCAATTGCCTCGTCTAAACGAAAAATCGATGGCGGACGATTACCCGATTCCCAGTCATTGACACGCTGACGAATCTGGGCGTTTGTTAGTCTTTGTCGTGGCGTTGTGGTGCGGCGCTTGTGTGGCGTAGGTTTGGGTCCTAGACGAGGACGCTGAGAGGCAGGTTCGCCGTCAGCTCCCGCTTTCTCGTCATCGTTGCTCCGTGCGTGTTTCCTGCTTTTGAGCTTCGGTGGCAGTTTTGGTTGGGTTTGCCCGTTCGTTTTGGCCGCATCTGAGTTGACTAGCTGTTCCTGGCTCCGCTGTTTTTCCTGAGTCCTACGCCTTTGTTCGTTCCGAAGGGCTTCTTCCTTGGCTTCAGACGAAGCACAAATGCCTTCAGCAAAAATAGTTGTTAGCGTTGCATTCAGTGACTCAGTAACATGATTAGGAACCCATGATGAGAGATCGTGTCCTCGGGGACAAGCCAAAAAGTCATGACAACAGGGACAACGGATGGATGAAGGTGCCGGGCCGGGTCGATCGAAAGTATCGCTCTCCATACGATTGAGAAGGATCTCTGCGGCGGCGTCCAGAATCTGGGTTTCAGAGAGAGAGTACTGAGTGGTGGGTGTGGCCTGAATAGTGACCATTTTTTCCTCGGAGTCATTGCTCAACGACGGAGATCTCCGGAGGTTACTGAATCTTTGGCGAAGAGACTGGGCGGGCTTCTTCAGAGCGCTCTTGACAGTGGCAAAAGTGCGCTTGAGAGAGTGTCTCTTCAAAGGCGAAGCGCTGTAGTCGGATGTCGAAAAAGTCTCATCGCGGGCGTCTTCATCCATGTTTGTTGCCATAGGAAATTGTTCCATAGAAAATTGTGTGGAATTGGGTTCCTCCTTGATCATGGGTTCCTTTGATTGGGCAGTATCTGGGAGAGGGTCCTCACTTGTATCCATAGTATCGTCGACTGGCTCCTCCTTTGGTGCTGGAGTTGCAGCTTTAGGTTTGCGAGCGCGCTTCAGCTTGGTTGCCACTCCTTCCTGTGAGCTGGATGCTGTTGTTGCAGAGGACGCGACTTTTCGTGTGCGGCGTGGTGCCTCGAGAGATACGAGCGGCGATACGGCTGCTTGCGAGCGAGTGCGCGGCATCGTGACTTTTTTTTGATCCAGATGTTAGGCAACGTGATGTTGAAGATTCCAATGGAAGATACAAGAATGTGAGAGCGAAGGGATTGGAGTAAGTGGATGGATGGTGTGATGAGATGCTTGTTCAAGAAGCAGTTGAGGGGAAAATAAGTTGGGTGTGATAGGTCTGTCTTGTCGAGAGCTTCGAGTAGCAGCAACAAGACCGAGGCAAGATTGTGAAAAAGAGAGTGATCAAGTCCAGCAAGTGAGAGCAAGGGCATGTAGCCAAAGACTGGTAGACTCGATATCGAGAGAGGATGCAGGCAGAAGCGTGCAGAAAAAGAGGGTGAGAGAAAACGAGAGAGAGTGGTGTCTGTGTGGGAGGAAGAAGAAAGTTGTTGACGGTGGGAAAGAAAAAAAAAAGAGAACCAAAACATACCTGGGTCGTGGACGGCGGTGTTGTGATGATGATGATGCTGCCTGCGGGGCACATGTGCGCGTTTTCTTTGTTCGGTGTTGCCCGGCGACTTCGCACTTCCCGATTGAGCGAGGCGGTAGCAAAAGTTGCTGGGACGGTCGGGATGTCGAGGGTGAGGTTATTCCAAGGTACGTAACTTGCTGTTAGCCCGGCAGAATGCACAGTACTAAGCAGCCGCTGCTGACCGCCTTTGCCGCGCCGCCACGTTCCACCCGGTGCGCTGGTGCCAATAATCACCCTTGCCTCCAACAACCCACTCACAATTGCATTTTTGCTCTTGCACACTCGCCTCATTGTTGCTACACCGAAACTTGATCTGTTGTGATTGTTGAGGGCATGCATGTCGGATGACGGACTCAATAGGACTACGATCGGATTATTCTCTCCGTGTGCAAGAACCGATTCAGATCAATACTAAGACAAGACAGTGATGACACCACCAATGGCCTCGCTTTTTTTCTACATGCAGATGCCTGCACAACAATTTGTTATTCCCTTGGTGAATGCTATTGTCGATACGTCTCATACTGTTCTTAAATGCCTCGACAAAATCGCGCTGCCTGGATCAATTAGAATGAACTGCTTTGACGCAGATATCTATTAAGTAATACACTCATGACGATCTTGGGTATCATGGAAAAGACAAAGAAATTGGTGGTGCAGGATTCACTCAAAGACGAATAGCCAGCCAAGAATATCCACCAGCGTAGAGAGCCACGCTCAGTCAAAGCCCGTAAACTCATCTTCGCCTTCAGGTTCCGCATGCTTACTAGCTGCAGCTTGCGCCGCACGTTGCAATTCTGCTTCCTTGCGAACCTTTTCAATCATGGCCTCTGTCTCGCGGACTCTTTGTTTCTCGTCCTCGGTCATTTTGTCCCATCTATCCCTGTCACGGCGAGCCTTCTTCCTCTCGCGCCGCTGTTCCCTTTCCTTTCTCTTTTCCATATTCTGGCTCCAAGACACACTTTCACTCGCGGGCCGCTTCTTGGGGTTCTGCTGTTTTGACTCTGCTTCTTTGAGAGCCTCTTGCCGGTGCTTCTCTCTTTGCTTGTCCTGGTAAACGTAGTTGGCCCAGTCTATCGTCATTCCCAAGGTTTTATCGCCCTTGAAATTTCGTAGTTCTGGCATCTTCGGCAGCTTAAGCAAGCCCCAAGCGTGCCCTAATGCCTCCCAGTCCAGGTCAGCAACACGAAATATGCTGGCTGCCTGGTGTTTGCTATAGCTTCTTAGCCAGCTGACAAACGCTCTCTGCGATTTATCGTGATAAGCTCTGTCAGACATGACTGCTTTGCGAGCAGTCGTCGTTGCCTTTGAGGCGTCTTCGTTGGTTATGGATAATGATGGATTCTCGTACAAAGTCACTGGCGTCTTGCGAACCTCTAAGAAAGGAACAAAGTCTTCTTCACGGCCCGGGTGAAGAAGAACTATACTCAGACCTCGGCGACCTGCTCTGCCCGCGCGTCCGCAGCGATGTATAAAAACCTTGGGATCAGATGGAGGGTCAATCTGAATGACCAGATCGACCGAGGGAATATCAAGTCCACGCGCCGCCACGTCCGTGGTCAGTAGCACCGAAGGCGTTATAGAGTTGATAAATCGGTTAAAGTTCTTTTGTCGAACATTAGATGGATGCTTCCCATGAAGCGGGATAACGGTGAATTCGTCCCCTAGAAGAAGAGGAACTATGTGCTGGAAGTAGTCGACGCTTGCGCATGTAGCAAAGTAAAGTATAGTCTTTTGTGGCCTCGGGTCCAGCACTTTTAGAATATTATTCACGGCAGGAAGTTTATGTGTGGGGGGAGTGACTAGATATGTCATTTGCAAGCTGTATTTTGTTAGTATGAACTCCTCCATTTGTTAAATGCAACCAGAGGGCTTTTACCTTGCGGGCGTCCGCTTCTCTTCCACCCCCGATGCGCCGCGAACTTTGACTGCAACTTTGACGGGGTTGCGCAGCCCGACTCGGATGATTTGATCCAACGCTTCGCTCACACTGGCACTGAACAAGCCCGTCCTCCTTTGTTTTGGAAGTCGCCCGAGAATCTTCTGAATATCATTTTTGAAACCAAGATCCAACAATCGGTCGGCCTCGTCAAAAACCAACATTTCAAACGATGATTGAGGACAGTGCACGTGCGGTGACGAAAGTAGTTCCAGCAGTCTACCGGGCGTCGCGATGAGAACATTCGGTGATTTCTTCAAAAACGAACTTAGGTCTTCTGCGGGTGTCGTCGATCCTCCTAGAAGGAGTTGTGGAATGACCTTCAAGGAATTTGAAGAGTATGCTTTGGTCTGGTTCGCGTCCTCGTCTGGCGGAGTGAGGGCGGCGGCAGAAGGGCCATGGAAAGCCAATAGCGAAAGCAACACTTGATGTATTTGCGAAGCTAGTTCTCTATAAAGGTTTTTAGAACGTAACTCTCATAAATTTTCTTATTTGAGAATGCGCTTACCTCGTCGGCGATACCACAATGGCTCCGACGTGATGCTTTTTAATCGGCTCGTCTAATCGTAGCAGCCTCTCCACAATCGGTATAAGAAACGACAATGTCTTTCCACTCCCCGTCACGGCTTCAACAACCACATCTTTATGGGCCATGAAAAGCGGGATTGTCGACGCTTGAACTGGCGTCATGCGACTAAATCCTAATGTCGCAACGGCTTCGAGGATCCAATCCGACAGCGGGGGATTGACGCCATCCCAGGCTCTGGAGGACGACACCGACGGTTTCGCAGGCATATTGTGCAGATATATGGTTGAATTATACCTCCGACGACCGTTTCCAGCAAGCAAGAAGCCGTCGGAGAATGTGCAGCGTATTTCAATGGATGTACCAAGGTTTCTGCTACTTCTTGTTGTCCGCGGCGTAAATTATTTTCGGGGCGGTGAGTTTCTGCCGCAAAATTATGTCAAACTACGATAAGATAAAAAAAAACCCCAGGCATCGCTGTGGGAATCTCCAAGCAGCTCTGTTGTATTCTATTTGCTAAGTGCAGAGATCACCTTGGTAGTCTCCTTTCTGGTACGTAAATGACTGTTTAGTGATAGGGCTATATGACCTGGAGAGTAAAGCGATAAAAATTACGACGAATAAATGCTGCGAAATTTGAGATCGAGGCTATGACATTCTGGGATTAGCCGTGATGCAAAGATGAATAACCTCCAATCAGAACTGGCACTATGTACCCACTGTATACAGCTAGTAAGAAATCAATACGCCTTGGGCGATCTAACAGTGGCCTCGGCAGGGTTTTTATGGAAAAGTCCCGGGCTTTGCGGTCATTATTTTTGTTTTCATTTATTTCATTGACGGAAATCCAGTGTTTTACCCTGTATTATGTGACGGTCAATAAATAACACCCATATCTGATAGCCCTACGCTGTCTTGGCACGCGACTCGGCGATCAGTCACGTGACCTGGAAACTCGCGGAAGCGCGGCGCATGTGATGGACAAAAAGTCAGGCACGAGTGCACAAGCCTTGTTCTTACTCTGGGACACGCAGACTTCCTTTTTTGTTTACCATCTCCAATGATTTTACGACAAATATCACGCATATTTATTTAATTAACCTCTACTTCAAGTGTTACCTATTGTTTGCGGGGGCTGTCATGCGCCAGTATTGAAAATTATTTGCGCTTACATTATATTAGTTGGATATTCAACTTTTGTCCAACAGGGCGTTCACTTGTCGCCAACATTACGGCTCTCATCCAACGACCGACCTTGATTTCTGTGCTTCTAGCTCTATCGACGCGCTCAGATAATCACTGCTCGCTGCTTTGTCGCCCACCAAACGGCACCGTCTCCCCTCCTCCCCTCCCGCTTCTTTTTGAAGCCGGCGCGGTCGAGATGTCGTCTCCTCGCGTCGTCCCTGCGACTCCACGGGTCATCTCTCCTTCGCCAACACCCTCAGAGGCTCTGGAGAATGACGATGAGTATACAGCCCCTACGACGCGATCGGCCGCGCGACGACAGCGCCTGAACGGTCCCCGGTCCATTCGAGAAGAGGAGGATGATAATAATGAAGGAGATGATTCTACACCGTCTGCTTCGCGGAGAACTACTAGTCGGTCTGAGGGTGGCTCTCGCCGTCGCATGTCGAAGACGAAAACGTCCTCCTCAAATTCTCCGGTGGTCAAATCAAAGCCACTCAGCAATGGCACGCTATCTCCGAACGGCTATCTTTCTCCTCCGCCGTCCAGCTTTTCGGATCGCTGGCGCAATCTCTCAAGGTCTCCGTCTCCACTAGGACTGATTCCATTGCATCAAAACTATCGCAAATTCATCCACAAGCATGAAATCCCGCGCAAGGTGCTCCACGTATCGATTGGCTTCTTGACTTTGGACTTTTATAGGCGTGGGATACAAACATCTGCGATCACGCCTTGGTTAATGTCTGCTTTCATTCCTATTGCCGCGACCGATCTGCTCCGACACCGTTCAAGTCGGATCAACCGTCTTTATATCAGCTCCTTGGGAGCGCTTATGAGAGAGTCCGAAGTTAGCGGGTACAACGGCGTCATTTGGTATCTTTTGGGCGCCTTTATTGTGCTTCGATTCTTCCCCAAGGATGTCGGTGTCATGGGCGTCCTCCTACTGAGCTGGTGCGATACTGCTGCTTCCACATTTGGCAGACTGTGGGGCCGATACACGCCTTCACTACGCCGCGGCAAAAGCCTTGCTGGTACGTTGGCCGCATGGCTCATGGGCGTCATCACCGCTGCTGCATTTTGGGGATGGTTCGTCCCTACTATCGGCACCTTTCCAGACGACCCGGAAAACGCGTTCATGTTCACGGGACGTCTCAACCTCGTCCCGGACTCACTTCGCAACTTGATCGGATGGAACCCATCCGACGCAAGCTCTGCAAGCATTGTCACCGGGCCCTTGGCTCTTGGAATCATGAGTGTTGTCACTGGTATTATTGCCGCCGGCAGCGAGATGATTGACCTTCTTGGCTGGGATGACAACCTCACAATTCCTGTTTTGAGCGGTGTCGGGTTATGGGGTTTTCTCAAGGTGTTTGGTTAAATAGACTTAGATTATCGCTTCTTTTTTTTTTTAAACTTCTTGCATATCTATGCTCCCAGCGAGTCGTGTTTCGGGATCTTCATATATGGCTTTGGATCTTGTGTGGCGATTTATGATTACTATTATTATAGTTTCCCCTCTCTTATGGAAATTTATGGATGTACATCTCCTGGATCTAAAATGTCCATGTTATTGATCAATGTAACCCGAAATATGTACGTACATGCCATGACGATATCTACCTATGTAGCACATAAAACGAATTATCAATCATGTATGCTCGAGCATGTAATCTTTAATTATGTGTTATAGTACTTCTCTATAATTCACGTGCAATTTTGGTACCCAAAGCCCAGGTCGAATCTAGGTCAAATCCAAGAGACTAACTCGTCCAATTCGTTTCTTTTTGGGCTTCTGGTTATCCTCTTCAACCTCATCCTCCTTGGAGGAGCCCGTTATCTCCTCTTCTGATGTCTCGACCGTCCAAAATCCGTTCTTTGTACGGATTTTCTCGACTATTTTGGTACGGGGTTTGGGGACAGCTTCGGGGAAGTTGTCATTGTCGGTGCTCTGAGCGTTTTGTACTGATGATGTGGATGGTGTTGGAACAGACTCCGGAACATCTTTTTCAATTTCAGGCAGTTCAACGAGGAATCTCGGCTTCTGACTTGACTTTGGGCTTGGTGAAGAAAGCGGCCCTGGAAGAGGCTCTGTATCCTCACATTCGGTAGACTTGCACTCTGCTTGTGCTTTTACTCGGCGCGAGCGACGGGGCTGTGGTGATCCAAGGGGGCTGGGAGGAGTCATCGCAAGAGGTGGTGGGCTGCCAGCGTTGGTGTAGCTGAATTTGATTCTCGAGAGTGGTGATGATGTATCATAGGTCTCGAAATCATCGTCCAAATCAAGTCGTATTGGAGACTCTGCAGAACCCAGAACTGGTCTTCCGGTGGTGAAACCTGTACTCCGTCGACTCAAAGGGCTTCCATCTGTCAAGCTACTTGCAATTGTGGATTGGTGGACGGGTTCCTCACCAGAAAAAAAAGGTGTCTTCATCACGTTATTCAGTCGCCGTGGTATTTGACTCGAGGATTTTCCTGTTTTAGAAAGAGTTTGAGGTTCGGTTTGAGAAGAGAAAGCTTGGGAGGAGTAAGCTTGAGAGGAGTAAGCTTGAGAGGAGTAAGCTTGAGAGGAGTAAGCTTGAGAGGAGTAAGCTTGAGAAGAGTGAGCTTGAGAGGAGTACTGGCTGGATGGTTGACTTTGTGATGAAGAGGTCGATGCTGCAAAAAGATGGGCCTGTTTGTCTGCATTCATGCTACTGCCCGGTTTCGTGACGGTTGTGAATCGGAGGATCCCTCCAGGCTTCATACTGGGATCAATAACCTTCTTCTTTCTGGTTGTAGTCGTTGTCTTCCTGGGTTTTGGTTTCTTGGGCGCTTTCTTTTCTTCTTCTTGCTTCTTCCATTGTTCTACCACCTTGGGAATACCAAGCTTTGCTACCGCCTCAAAAACCCAGATTTTCTCTGGCTCGCTGGGATTGTATATCTTCTTTGGCATTCGGATGTCAATTGGGGTCTTCACAGAGGGCTCCGCTTCTGCGGCGCTGTCTTCTTCCTCGTCGCCTGCTTCGGTGGCCTGAGACTCTGGCTGCATAATCTGTGAACTTTCGGGCGGTGGGTTCGGCTCTTCTGCGCCCAAATCCAGCCCCACGACGTCAAGTGGAATCATTTCTACTTGTAGTTGAGGGGTCCCTCCCGAAATATAATGCATTCGGCTTCGATATGCTTTTTGCAAGACAGGAAGATCTTGGTTGGGAATGTAAGAGCCGTAGCCATGCGGCGCTAATGGAGAACGCCCCAGACGCAGCCTCGTCAATAGCAGTGGCTCAGCTATATTTCGGACCAGTTTCCTGGCTCCCGATCGGTATTTCCAGTCGAAAAACTCAGCAACAAACTTTCTGAGTTCCAGAGCATCAATTTCGTGGTCCCAAGCATCTATGAGTCGCCGGCGCAAGTTCTCGATCTCACCATCATTGGAGACAAGTGGTTTCGCGTAGAAGGCGAGTATCTGAGAATCGGGGAAAGAATCAGGAATCCGGACTGCTTTGTGCTTGGATTGGAAGTAGCCACTTTCATTCTCCTCCAACTCGTATTGCAGTCTATCCCTCCACTCATCAAGTTTCTCTTTGATTTCGGATTCAAGAGAATATACTATCTCGAAAAGGTCTTCACCAAAGCCGGCTTTGGCAATCTCTCCTGCCAAGGTAGGTCCGCATTTGGTAACTCCTGATGGCAGATAATCACCTCCGCTTAGCATGGCAAAGAGAACCATGCCAGCACGGTTCAGATTCACGTTTCCCTCCACGCCGAGTCTACTCTCTGTTGTATAGCAGTCGACATGGGTGGCGGCTGTAGTTCCAGTTGAGCCCTCTTTCGAGAAGTTCATCACCGTTAGAGTTGACCCGAACATCAGCGTGTCGATATCATTACTCATTACAGCATCAACGACGCCGACTTGCTGGAGCCTTGCACACTCAG
The DNA here is from genome assembly GCA_023626135.1 of Talaromyces sp. R2412. Taxonomy (NCBI): domain Eukaryota; kingdom Fungi; phylum Ascomycota; class Eurotiomycetes; order Eurotiales; family Trichocomaceae; genus Talaromyces; species Talaromyces sp. R2412. Next base: position 494,499 of record JAMAGK010000019.1, on the reverse strand, counting down.
CCTCGGCTTCTCCCGGCGCATCGTGTCGCGGAAATTTAAAGAGGTCTATGAGGATCTTTGAAAGTCCGATTATGGGAGCGGATCCATAGCTTCGCCCTGTAGTCGCTTTACCGCGCTTGAATGGCGGCTTCTGTTTTCCATCGTAGACAAAAAGCGGGTGAACTGGCAGGGCAAGTAGCCGAACAAGTCTGAAGAATAGCGTTCGTAGTTCTGGGTTTTGGCCCCCTCGTCCGGCCTGGAGTTGGAAAAGCCATATTGATATGTCCACGGCGATTCTGATGGGGCGTCTCGTGGCTTCTAGATGCTTGACTGCGAGTCGGGATAAGGCGATTCTTTCAGAGGCTCCGATCACTTTGTTGAGACTATAAATCAACATTTACATTAGTATTAGTCAATAAGTAATGACATAGCACTGCGTTTAACATTGCAGTGATAACTGGCGGTGGCTGAATGATTGCGAGTAAAGTTGGTCAATCAAATATATGAATATATATGTAGACTGCAACCCAAACCACTTGAGATTTGGATGAAACTTACCCAGGAATACCCATTATGACGACAACACATTTTATCCCATCGATCCCAAAATAACCAATAATCCAAGCAGCGTGCAATCGTAAACAAACTGGGGCTTGTCGTGATGTGAAGTTGGTTGTTTTGATTGTCCTGGGCGGGAAGCTGCACTGGCAACCGAGGGTGGCCAATCACAGCCAGCGTGGACTTCCTTCCCCGACGTTGCTGCCGGTCTCGAGTGTTTGTGTTTTGCTTTCTCACTGCATTGCTCTACATCGATTGCGTTGACGAGTCTGGCTTTTTCTGAAATGGCCAGCTTTTAATTGAGCTAGATTATTCCAGAATATCTCCAGTCTCCAATGCCAGCACGTCTCAGCGACCCACGGTAACATGGCGACCGCAGATGCTTCACATCTACGACACACCAGCAAATCCTCAATCTCAGCGTTAGAAGCTGCACGAGCCCGAATCCGGAAAGACGACCAGTCGTTCGAGCCTCGTACCCCGCCTCACCGCAATCGGTCCATTGTCTCGTCATTTGGGTCTTCGTCTTCGCCGTTGTCGTCATTTCGAAACGAAGAAGATGCGATAATTTTCGAGTTTGGGTCCCGGTGGCTTCGGGCAGGATTTGAAGGCGAAAACACACCGGTTTGCACAGTAGGATTTGGACCAGAGCAATCGCGGAAAGCTGGAGACTATCGCGGATGGATGAAGCAGAGGCCAGCGGGGGATGCTGGCAGCCCTGAAAAACGCCTGGACGCCGAAGAATGGGCCAAAGGCCATGAGCTATGGCGTATGGATCTGAGAGAAGTTGATCTTGGGCTTGTCGACGACAAAATTGAGCGCGCATTTCGAGATATTTACAACACCTATTTATTAACCGATGCTGGGAACGCGCGACTCGTCCTGGTGTTGCCGTCTGTGATACCACATCCTATACTATCGGCGCTTCTCACTACGCTCTTCAACCGGTGGAGGTTTCCATCTCTAACGTTATTGCCATCTGCCGCCATGACAGCAGTCGCGGCAGGGCTTCGTACAGCTCTGGTCGTAGATATTGGGTGGGCAGAGACGACAGTTACTGCTATTTATGAATACAGAGAGGTTGAGACTAAGAGGAGCACGAGGGCAATGAAGCTGCTACTACAGAAAATGGGCAACATGCTGTCAAATCTTGATCGTGAGGGATCCTCAGAACAAGACGACACGATTTCTGTCAAGTTCGAGTACTGTGAAGAGGTTGTCAACAGGTATGCTTGGTGCGAGTGTTCCGAAGACGACGAGGCTATTGATAGGGTCGTGGCTATTCCGTCACCTTCAAATCCGGACTCAGCGTATACACAGGTCCCTTTGTTACGGTTTGCCGGGCCAGTAGAGGACTCCCTCTTTGCCATTGGCACGGAAGACCACGAGATAGATGATCACGAAAAGCCAATTCACGGGTTGGTTTACAATACACTCCTCGAATTGCCTCCCGATGTGCGTGGCGCATGCATGTCACGCATTGTTTTTGTTGGAGGCGGGTCGAAAATCCCTGGCGTTCGACAGCGCACCATGAACGAAGTATCGAACCTCGTCGCAGAGCATGGCTGGGACGCAATGCGAGGCAATGCAGTCACACAACAGAGAAAGAGACTCGAGGAACTCCGCATCAGCCAACCACGCCAAGATGACAACCAAGCCGAGTCCAACAAAACAGAAGAAAATGAACAAGAAGAAGCAAAACAAACCGAGCTCGACTTTGTCGAACAAAAACTGCGCCGCAACCAGCCTCGCGACAGCAAACCGGCCATCCACGGCCAATTCCGCCAGGTCCACTCTCTCGGAGCCTGGGCGGGCGCGAGTTTGGTGACTAGTTTGAAAATCAGAGGCTTTGTCGAGATCGAGCGCGAAAAGTTTCTGCAACAGGGCTTGGCTGGCGCGACGCGAGACCCGGATGCTCATCACATAGCTAATCGGCAATCGGGCATCAGATCGTCCATGGTGAGCGATCGGTCGAGCTGGACCTTGGCTGGGTGGGGGTGAGACTATTCAAGTCATTAACATTCTGGACTTGGTGAAGTTTGGCTTTGGAGTAACTATATCTTTTTTTATTAAACATCTACATCACGATACCCCAATTTTCTCTTCGTGCGGCAGTTATTTTGTCGATGTCCAATGCAATTATAGAATATATATTCGACTTTCATTCAAGTATTATGTAAATCATTATATACATATGTAAGCGCTATCGAGGGAAGTCTGATCCTTGACTCTCTGTGGCAGCTAGGTTTGAAACGTCCACATGGCACAGAACCATTCTACAAAGTACCAAACTGGTAAGTAGCCAAGTTGACAGTGGGGACATCAGTAGTGTCGTAGATAGCATGCTGGGCCCACTCAGGCTGGTTGATGGAGTCAATCCATCCCTCAGTCTCAAAGACAATGCAGCCCCATTTGTTGACATAGTCAACACCGCCCTTACCCGCAGCTTGGTTGCGGGCCTTTTGCGAGGCCTTGATGGGGATGGTGCCGTTCTGGCCGTTACAGGTGTAGACCTGGTGGGCGGGCTGGTTGGTGGCAATGTCAAGAGTGATGCCGGTGGACGGCGAAGAGATGTGGATGACGGGGACCACGCCGCTGTCTGCGTAGTAGGGCTGGCGGTCGTTGATGAAGCAGGTGTCCACACCAGTGCAGTTGTAGCCGCAGATGCCGTTGGCGTACTTGAAGTCCTGGCCGACCTGCTTGCCCGAGGTGTAGTCGATGGTGCCGTGAGGCGTGTCGCTGACCTCGATGATGGTGCCGTTGGGCACGAGGATGTTGTCACCGGCGACGTAGCGCGAGGCCAATGGCATTTGCAGAGTGTTGTTCAAGATGGTGGGCTGCTGGAAGGCATCCAAGTTCCAGTAGATGTGGTTTGCGAGCATGATAGGGGTCTTCTCGGTCAGCGACATAGAGACGATGCGGGATGTCAACTGAGGGAGACCCTTGGGGTTCAATGGGGTCACGTCGGCGTCCACAGTGAAGGTGATGTAGTTGATAACATCGCCAGGGAACTTCTCGAAAGCAGCGTCGAACAGCGAAAAGGTGATGCTGCTCTTGGACGAGGCAGTGACGGTCCAATTGCGCCCGTCGTAGCCGACGAAGCCACCGTGCAAGGTGTCAGCGCCGCCATTGTCGTTTGTGGGAACGTGATATGTGTGGCCGTCAATGTCGAACGTGCCGTTCTTGATGCGATTGGCATAGCGACCAACAGCGGCACCGAAGAAGGTGCGGTTGGTCTCAGTATCGTGCAAGTAAGTCTTGGGATCATCATATCCGACGATGACGTCCTGCATGGTGCCATTGCTGTCTGGCACGTACAGAGCCACGATGCGAGCACCATAGCCGATGAACGAGGCGGTGATATTGGCAGCAGTGATGTTATGGACCTTGAAGGGGTCCGAAGCATCCGAGGCGGCGGCGCTCAGGGCGGGCAGCGCCAACAGCGACGCGGAAAGATAGTTCTTGAAATGCATTCTGGAGACCAGAGAGATGGCAACGACCAGAAAGATCAGCGCGTAGATTGCGACAAGGATAGTCCACAGCCGGGGAGTGTGAAGCAGCGATGACAAGCGTTGACGGAGTCGGAGGAGCACTGCTTGGTGTGCGGCATGGGGCATTCCAGCTTTTTTAAATGTGAGAAGCCACCGACGTTGGCGCGCGCATTCCTTTTTTTTTTTTTTTTTTTTCCCTTCTCCCTGCCTTTCTCCTCTCGCGTTCCTTCTAAAAAATTCTAAACCTTCTTCGTCTCCTCCCTTGGAAGCGGGGAAGCTGGCACAGCAGGCTAGTGAACGGAGTATGGCGTAGAACAAAGAAAGGATTGGGCGAGCGAGAGCGCGCGAGGGAGGCAGCTGGAGGTCCTGATGCTTGAATTCGGAGATGAAGTCACATCTGGGGTACAGCATGGTTTCCCGGGGCGAGCGATGCCATGGCGATTGGCCTGAGCTGGGCAGAGAGGGGCGCGCTTGGTGGATAATGTAACGTGGAGAAGAGCTTGGTTGAAGTTGGTTCAGGTTGGTTGACACTAATTAGTTCTAGGTGCTAGGAACTATGTAGTAAGGCCGCAAGGCAGAAGTCACATGAGAAGCGAGCTAGCCTGGATGCGGAAAGGCGTCTGTTGGCTGCGCTAGACTGTATCCGGAAACTCCGGTGGAGATGCCCTACTGCGATTGGTTCAGAATAGACTGCTCCGTCTACAGGGCAAAGATCGACATACCAATTTACGAGTCAGCAACGGATATTATTATTGCGGACGGAGTATTGCTAGCTGGCTAGTAAAGTATTGTTGGTATTGAAACAATATATAATTAATAATTAATCACGCTGCGGCAAGGTCTCCGAGCAGCAGAGCTCGATTAATTAATTAATTCACCGAGGAGAAAGCCTCTGAGTTGCAGCTTAGAGTTGATATTTAACCGTGATCCTTGTATTCCCCATATTATCGTGAGCAGTCTCGTGACGTATCGAGGCGCTTTGTTCGTCCAGGCTGCAGAGCGCTAGTCAGTCCACAAGCTGATATGTCAATTGCCATTGAACATTAGTATTATTGAATAGCATTAAAGCGCCGAAATTGCCGCAAACAGGACGTCATTAATTTTATTATACGAGTCACGTTTCTAGAACACAGAGCGGCGGGAACCGCTCTCGGGATAATTATTTACAGTATGGAGTGGTAGCCGGCTGTCTGTCAGTGTCTGGCGAGTCCTGCGGGGTAGAGAATTGTTGAATCGTTCAGAAAAGCAGAACTTGGCAAAAGGGAATTGAAAACATTGAGTCTCAGAGCACGTCAAAGCATTTTTGTTCGAGAGTATCAACAGGGAAACATTGCAAACGAGAGACGCGGTCACATGACGGCGCTAGGCTGCTTCGGGCCTCGGGCGTCGCGATGGACTGCTATTTCGGGAGACTTGTTTATTGTGTTTCGCCTCAGCGCTGCGACGACGTGCTGAACCCCGCGAACGCCTCACCAGACTCTAGAATCCCTGCGACCCTTGGATATGCCATGCGACCGACTCGCCCACAGTAGGCGCCATTGCCAGCCCACTTAGAGCCGAATTGACCGAGCTCTGTCGCGACTCGATTCAAACAACCGCTTTCTCTGCGCTTTTACTCCTCCTCCGCCAGAAGCCCTCCAATCGAAACAACTCCGGACTCGGACGCACCCAGCGTCATGTCCGCCTCGTCCTCGCGCAGCACGACCTCGTCGCCCGATGTCCTAGGCCCCGAGGGAGACGCGCTGTATCTCATCTCGTCGCCGGTGCCAGACTTTCATGGCCGGCAGAGCTGGCTCCCGCCGTATACCGTCCGCACGCCGCGCAGGAAAGAGCGGCTCCCCAGCCGCAGTCCCAGCAAAAGCGCCCAAACTCTGCGCTTCAATGACATTTTGCTCCCGCCAAAGTCGCCCAGTCGCCCTCGATCCAAGTCGCCCACCAAAATGCAGTCCGATGGGCCCCTCAGCCCGTGGAGGATCCGCGTCACTGTGGAGGCCGAGCAGGACGAGGACGACCAGAACCCTCGGAAGAAGCTCAAACCTTCTACAATCACTACCAAGGTACCCCTCAAAGACGAAGAAGGGAGCACACCTTCCGAAAAAAGACGAAGAGGACGACCGCGGAAGTCAGACTTGAACACGACGAGTCCCTCTCCAATCAAAGGAAGCCCTGGTCACACCCCCAAGCTGAAGCCACCAACCCCTGGAAAACGACCGCGAGGTAGACCGCGGAAGAGCTTGCAGTCAGAAACAGTCGCACAGAGTATCGAGACCGATCACCATCCTGAAACGACCGCCACTTCAGAGACCCTGCGTGATGTTGACAACAGAAATTCACCCGTGCCATTCCTGATAGAAGATGAAGGATCTGTCGCCGACTCGCAGTCAGACTCTGACCCTTTCCTTGACATGGTAGAATCGGGTTCTCTCGACACTGAGCAACAGGCAACCAATATTCCGCGTCATTTCTCGCCAAGTGGATCGGAAAACTCGCCTTCCCAAAGGAAAAAGGGCGTCCGCGTCATAGAAGGTGCTTCGGAATTGACGCCAATAAAATCCCTCGCTGCTGTACGCAGAAACCAAGCCGTCTCCCCCGAGAACACTTTACACGCGGGCCACACACCTCGTTTACGAAGAAGTTACCCGACCCCAGCGTCCTCCTCGCTTGTCGACGAACATCAGGAAAATCAAAAGATGCAACAATTACCCGACGACGAGGATGCTCCTATCCTTGTGGACCCAACTGATGAGCACAATGAATTCGACACAATCATGGAAAGCGAAGGCTTCAGTATGGTGTCTTTGGAATCTCTCCCTTCCGCGAAACAAGCAGGGTTAAGTTCTATCTTGAAATCTGCCAAAGGTGCCCTAAAGCCTTTTTACGAGAGGCAAAAGCCAGTCCCTTTCAATGAGAAATCTAGAACAACAGCTACACCTGGCAATAACAATACCGAAACTTCGTCGCTCCAGGAGTCGACCTCTATCGAATCAGAGTCCGCTCAGACCTCTACAGCTCAAGTTTCAGAGCGGGTTATGCCTGATGAAGTGAATAATTCGAGGAAAGGGCTGGAGAGAACATTTGACGGCGATATGCAACATCCATTTCAAGCTAGTCTGCGGTTCAGTGAAGAACTTGCTCGTACTCAGGTAGAGGCCGAAAATAATCGCGCCCTGGAGGTAGAGGATGAAGAAGAAGACGGATCAGAGGAAGAAGAGGAAGTAGAGGGTGAAGAGGAGGAGATGGTGGTCGTGGAAGAAGAGGAAGAAGTGGAGCAGGAGGAAGAAGACGAAGAGGAAGAAGACGAAGAGGAGGAGGAGGAGGAGGAGGAGGAGTCAGTCTTTCAGCACGACTCTCCCCAGAAAGCATTCCCTAGCCTCTCACAACGTGAAGCCGAGTGGCAACATGAGCGAGAAGTAGTCAGCCAACAAATCAACATGGCTGCTTCAAGGGATGTTATCGTACTCGGGAGTGATGAAGATGCACAGTCCCAGCCTGAGAACGTGGAGGTCGAGTCACTTCTCGACGACGACGACGAACAAGACGAAGACGGGGACTTTGACGACATATGGCAAGAAGAGGCCAGGGATCGGAGTTTTGATAAACGTTCGGACCGAGCTTCCCGAGCGAAGGAAAAGCCATTCATTCAATCAGCATCTCCTCAGCGTTCCGAACGACAAGGCTCCAACACTGACTACAATACATACTACAAGTGGAATCCTGACAAAGGAGAGCTCCCGCCCCTCGGAAGATCGCGAATGGCCCAATTACAAGATGAGGAAATCGACCTATCATTTCTACTGCGACCCCGTGACACTCCCAAGTCAAGGAAATACTACGCGAATAGCAGCCCTCATACAGTAGCTAGCCAGAAGTCCCAGTCTAACCCAAATGCTACGATTGAAGCTGTCAGAAATCGACAAAGATCACCTCGTGACCTACGATCATCCCAGGGGCTAAATCGAACCGACACTAGCATGACATCTGGAGTTCGTGGACATGAAAATACGCATGACGATGGAGATTACCAGGAGGAGTATGAAGAGGAAGAAGAAGAGGATGAGAGGGAGTACGAGGAGGAAGAGAGGTATGAAGAAGAGCAGGAAGAAGAAGAACGTGATAACGAAGTGGATGCCATTCAAATATCCGACCAAAGGGCTACCCCAGAGCACGATTCTGAAATTCAACACTCTGTGGTCACGCCAGACCCAGGGATCTCAGTCTCAAAACCTTCATGGTTTCGCCGTCTCACAAACAATGTTACCCCTGGCTGGTGGGCCAAACAAGAAAAGGAACAATTCATCGAGGAACAGCCGCTGGATGAGTCCTTGAGTCCGCCATTTAATGGAAATATTGACGAGCTGTATTCGCCGGTTACGGAATCAACCCCTAATCTTAAACGTGCACGGGAGCCTGAGCCGGAGCACCTCTCGTCCGTGGACGTCCGTCATCAACCACACAAAAAAGCTCGTTCAGTGGCCTTGGCGACATCGGGATACTTCACAGATGCCCATTACGTTGCTCTAAGGCGTCTTTATTCTACTGCCAAGCGATTTCCCGAAAGATTCCCTTACCATTCAAACACGCATCGTGATGAGATGATTGGAGACTCCCTTTGGACTTCTGACGGAGAGCATGGCCTCCCCATTGCTGAAATCCAATTCGGTATTCTGGATCGCTTTGTGTCTGATCTTTCAGAAGCCGATCTGCGAAATGGTGGTCGTGGTGAGATTGGATGGACTGAAGATGACCTCCACAAACGGTTATTCAGTATAATTGTTGGCGAGCAAATACGCAGAGAGCAGAAAGAGCAGCAAACCCATGTGCATCGGTAAAGACCCGATCACGTCCAAATATTTGACGAAAAAAGTGCGAGGGCTTTTCATATATTGATATTATCTTATATTTGATTCATTTGGCGTTCGGATGATTTGGGGTGCATGAACAGAGGGCGTTGTCAGTTCTGCGTATATAACGATTCCCCATTGCTATTTGATTTATTTCTTTTGCTCTTTTTCTATGAATATTGATGGTCAATACAATTTCCAAAATATTTTATTTGATAATTTACAGCCGTCAACGAAATTTCACATGAGTAATACCATAAACGCCCCTTGGAGGAGGGGAAGAAGAAAGGAAAAGAGAATCCCTTTAATGTTTCTTTGATATCATGCTTGGGCTGAATCGAACCTTCCAATGTTGTCAATTTAACGATAGCTTTTTCAAGGGTCAACTGATGTCGCCCGTCTCAATTCTAGACTCTGACCTCAATCCATTCCCGAGCCCAATTTATCCAGTGTACTTAATAGTCACCGTTTTGTCGGTATATTTGCTCTCAGTAAGTTCCTTATTGGCCTCTTTAATTTCAAAAAGAGTAGCATCCGTTATATCGAACGTCTCTTGACCACGACTTGCATAGGCATCGGTGAAATCAACGATACCAGAGTCTGCAAATGGATACCCAGACGTAATAAGGCTGAACCATCCACAGCACCTTATTTTGACATAGTGGATAGTACTCTAAAGCAACTTCTGCTCCTTGTTTTTTGCCCGTCGTCAAGTTCTCGACTTGAACATACCCTTTATCTTTACCGATCCTTATCACTACAATTCGGATTTCATCCCCTTCCTTGATCTCAGCAAGTCCAGTTGACCAGTCTGGATTACGGGCGAGCCATGAACGATAGATGGGTTCCCCATCCTTGATACATGCAGTAATCCCTCCTTGTAGCATCCTGTTACAAGTACCACCAATCCCAAGCCACATGGTCATGCAGTTTGTAGCGCTAGCATTCCCCCCCGAAGGGACCTTTGGTGCAGGAACGATGAGTTTGGCGCTCACCCCGTCATACGCTTCTTTATCAAGCATGGCCCCGGCCCAGAGGCTTTCCTTCTCCGATATATTGGCAGCAGGAAGGGTTTCCGTGTAGTAATCCGTGTGAATATCGCTTAGCGCCGCCGCAGACGAAAGTCCGAAGAGAGTTAGTATCGATACTACACTGGAAAACTTCATTTTGAAGGTGGCTTGGAAAGAAGGATGTGTAAGTTTGCTGACTTTGAGTTGATTGTAGGACCCTGATGGTGCTGTATACTTTATCGTTGACCGAATATTGAGAGACTTTTTATGGTAGAAATTACATGAGAAGGGATTCATAACAAAGAGTTTATGGTGTATATCTTCATATATGTGTCGATAAAGAAACTTCATTGCGGAGTTTCAACGTATACAAAGAAATGTCGTCAATTTTACGGTCTTCTTTATCAATGATATAAAGCACTCAGTGAATATCTGAGTGGAGACATTGGTAAGCAATGAAAAAGAATGTTACTCGAGTTCCAAAGTCAAAATATTCAAAGAAAAGAAAGCAAGATCTGCTTTTGATCCAGGGAAACGATTCTGCGTGGAGTGTGGCATTACTCGCGAAGGCACTACCCGATATACCCGTGGCTCTCTCATCGTCGTACAAAGGGAACATTATGTGATTTGCCAATCTTGCAGTGCCTTTAGTGATGCAGCAGTAGAAAGAGGCAGAGAAATGCATGAATGTAAACGATGTCGGTTATTCTCTAAATTTCTTAAACAAAATACCAAGGAAAACAAGGCTTAACAGAAAAGGGCTAGACTGCGAGATAGACAAATAATGAGAAGAGCTAGAAGACGTGAGTTATAGAATTCAAATTATAAGTACAGTGATGATAATATACTCCTTAGTCCTATATAAAGTGAAATTTAGATGGATATGATTTAGTCTGAAGCACATATCTACATATATAGCCCTAAACCTAGATCCGATTAAGTTTCTGGGTTCACGCGCTCAAGACGAAGCGAAAAGGCATGTTGAAAAGTATGGCGAAGACAGTAAAGATGATGAGATCTGAATCGCGCGACCGCTTTCAATACCTTGAGGTTGCTCACATTCTGCCTCATTCTCTTACACCGTTTGCATCGGGAGAGACAGACCTAGTGTGTGTGTGTGTGTGTCTAAACTGCATCTTTTCATGCTGCTAACAGCAACTTTTAGAGTGATTCAAAGCAGAATGCATTGCGAATATTGAATATTATTAAGCCAGGGATCCTCCATCTTATTGATGGGCCCCAGATCGATAGCCCTATGAATACCCTCACAATAATGCTTGACTATCATCGCTTGTTCGGAGAATTCTAAACATATTCCGAATCAACGGGGATGCAGTACATTCGGAAACCGGTGTCATCACTTTAATTCTTTACTCTTTCTCGAACCCTGATGCCAAGCATCGTTAATCTCAAGTGCTACGTTAAGCATAGCAGATAAAACCTTATATTTCAACAATTAAACTACAATAAGACGTTTTAAAACGTACTGATGTATTCAATAACTGTAATTAGTGTTATGTATTTGTTGATTTGTTGATACCTATTAATCTGATTATGTATCAATCAGTATACTAGGAGTGTTCTGCAGGACTTGGAGGAAATTAAAACTGCAGATGGTAAAAAAGAGGAAAACAAGACATCCCGAGTAGCGAGCTTGTTGGACCAAGGCAGACTAATACACTCGTCACTTTTTGCTTTACTGTTAGAATCATAAATAGATACTTTAAAACTTATACTTAAGAATACAATTTAAGCTTTTTCAGCGCCTCTGAAGCTTTTTTGTGGCTTCCTGCTGGGCCTTGGTCTCTGCCTTTCTCTGGTCCTTGAGCTTCTTTGCGGTTTTCTGCTGGGCCTTGGTCTTTGCCTTTTTCTGGTCCTTAAGCTTTTTTATAAATTCCTGTTGGGCCTTAGCCTCTGCCTTTCTCTGGTCCTTGAGCTTCTTTGCGGCTTCCTGCTGGGCCTTAGCCTCTGCCTTTCTCTGGTCCTTGAGCTTCTTTGCGGTTTTCTGCTGGGCCTTGGTCTTTGCCTTTCTCTGATCCTTAAGCTTTTTTATAAATTCCTGTTGGGCCTTGGCCTCTGCTTTTCTCTGATCCTTAAGTTTCTTTGCGGCTTCTTGCTGGGCCTTGGCCTCCGCCTTTCTCTGATTCTTAAGCTTCTTTTTGGTTTCCTGCTGGTCTTTGGCCTTGACTATTTTTTCATCTTTGGCCACTTGGATCGCTGCCCCCTGTCCTTTAATCATAGTTGAAATCTCAATTTTCTGCGTCAAGGAATGGTAGTTAGGTCTGTTTTCATTACAGATCTTGTCGGCAACGAAATACAAAAGGATTATCAGCGACAAGAGTGGAAATTTGTTCAAAAAGATCAAAGTCGCTGCTATTTGAAAAGAAATTCGAGCTGGTTTTATGCAGGCAGGCTAGATAACATAATGAGCAACGATTCACCAGAAAGAATTAACCATAGGAATAGGCAAACCTTATATGCGTTAGATTGGTTGGATTGTTCCGGAACAGCCATCAAAAATTGCAATTTCAATTTATCCATGTTGTGTCCAGTCTGTCTCCACTTTGTCTTGGAGAACTTCGACCCAAACCGCAGCAACCATTCGCTACATTTGTCATTCGGCCACAGTTCATATAAAAATTCCTCACTTTCCTTGACAGTGGGATGTGCTATAAATATTTGTTCAACAGCACAGCTGCTAAAAGAGCCCTTTATAATAGGCTCTTCAAGAATTTGATAGTAGGATCCACCCGATGGATGAAAACGTTCTGGTGGCGGAGGTGAAAGTAGAGTAACCTTTTCTCCCTGGGCTATATGCCAAGCAAAGATTGCAGAAGCGCCGTGGACGTAGCGACTCCACTGTTGAGATGTTTTTTGTGATTTGAGGCAGTTTGCATGCTTTTCGTCCATAAGTGGCCCCATTGCAGTTGTTAAGGTCTGGAGGTGATGACTATCAGCCCATTTTTGGGCTCTATCGCGAGGAACGCCACTCCACAGGACTTGGCCATTAGGCATCCATTGATGTGATTGGAACTGTTTAAATATATCGACTGCTTCCTGAGCAGATAGGAATCGGTCCAATGTGCTGAGGAGCACTTGAGCTGACTGTTGGTCCAGAAATGATTGAATAGGATTCTTTTTGCCGTCCATTAAGTCAGCATAAGAGTATTATTTGTTTTGTTACGAGCATCCAAGGTTTAGGAATTCTTTTAGTAGAGATACAGTGATACGACAATAATTAACAGAGTGAACTGGAAAAATCTTTCTGTAGGTCAAGCATGGTTTTATTAACGTCATGACTGTCATGATATCCCCCATGTCTGTTGACGTCATCAGTCATCTTGAAGTCACCGCAGGTTCCCTATAGCTCCATCACGTCGTTATATTAACGAAATAAATCCCACGTCCAAGACTACTTTACAATTTTTTTTTACAACTTTGTGTAATAATGTCCTTCGCATACCTAACTTACCTGTATAGATAACATCCTAAAACTTTGCTATATCTCGGCTATCCTATAAATGGAATAGTATATCTTGGCATTAGGGGTTGAGAAAGAGTGGAAGAGTTTAAGTGGTGACACCGGTGATCGGAAGTACTATACCATACCAGTACATGATCGAGTCGCTGGAGCTGCAGTCCGGGTATTTATAGTGATATACTTTGTAATTTACCGCTGTTGCCTTTATTATTTTTGAAAGACACAGTGATGGTTGGTTTTAGGGTAGGTGACATCACGTGACACATTTTTTGGGAAAAAAAGATGCCAAAGCCAATCTGTGCCAAGCCGAATAATTTCTTGCATATGGGAAAGGTAAATCTGGCCGGTAAATTCACTTCTGGTTGTTTTTAATTTACTAAATTGATTAAACTTCCACGTAGATGTAAGAGATAAACTTTGGTTTGGCGCTTACTTTCCTATCAAATCTATACAGGACGCGCTTGATGCAAGAAGAGCAAATCCCGGCCCATGAACCATGGACGAGGAACGCACCAAAATAGGCAGGCCGGACATGAGATGCGTTAAGCTAGAGCAGCACTACCCTCGCACTGACCTGATAAGCAGTACAGTCTATTATCTAGTACGTGGTAGTATACACGGTAGCGTCCGAGACAGCCGAAGTGTTTGCCATTTAGTAGACGGAGGAACTGATCTGGTTGTTAGGTCAAGGTCCGATCAAGAGTCCATCGAATAGGCACTTGGAGTGACGCTGCTGACGATGTTAGACTTGGAATGCTACCTACGTAGTACCTGAACGGTTGATGACGAGTGCGCCTTTTTTAAATCGCTCTAGCTAAAGTTTCTTCAGAGACAGAGTTTGGCGGCGCATTGCGTGCATGTCCCGTATGAGTTTGCTGGGTATGTTCCCACAGTCAAAATTGAAAAGTTTCCAAGACGCGAGACAGCAAAGTCAAAGAGATGATCGTTGACAGGATAATACAAATCAGGTGACTGCAGCAGCCCTAGGGCTGGAAAAGTATCTCTGACTAAAGCGCGTTGTTCATTATGCTTATCAGCCAATCACAGCGGTGGCATCCGCAGGGCTGGTAGCCTGAGATAACAGCCGACCCGCTTATTGGCTGCGGGGCCCTCCGCGGCCCCGCCCCGTGGCCGTGGTTGGCTGCACGGAGTGGGGGTGGACCACCTTCCTCAATTCCTTATCGCGGGCAAACGTCAACAACACGATCGCTCCTGCTGTCTCGTCACAGGATAATCAGCTGTTGTTTCTGGCTCACTGTGATCAGTCCTATCAGTATCGCGACTCGGCAATGCCACACCAGACTATCGTCAATAATTGCTCCAAGCCCCATGCAAGGTCCCATCGCCCGTTTCCTGGGTGCTATCACTTCCCCGGAGTGAAATAATGCTGGACACTATTGTCTAGCATGTCGACTGATATCGGCGGTTACGGCGCAAGGAGATGCAGTCCTGAGTCAAGCACAAGTTGCAATCGCCCGCGTCGACCTGCTGATTGATATACTGCCCCAGATATAGCTTCAGTGTAGCAATACACTACGCAAAGACTTCTACTAGTCTGCTTCGTATGCAGTACTATATTCGGCGATCTTCGTCTTCTCCGCCAGCTCAACCGGATGGCCGAGGCGCGTTCCGACCAGACGGACCGCTACTGCGCACGTCAGACCGTCTTTGACTAAAATAGTCCGTCGCCATTCTTGTTCTTATCGCGCCCGGTGATTGGCACCGCCTGTGGGTTGACACCTGACGCTATTCGGGTGACAGACAAGACACCTGAATCCCAGATGGTTGCATGCTGTTGCCACTATTGGAGTCCTCTCAATAGGTTTCTGTCGCCCTTGCTCTTGCTCTGATAAGACCTGGAGCGTGGCTGCAAAGACCGTTCTGCCCCAACTCATAGCCTATCACTGGCTCAGCTAGCGGCGTCCCCTGTCGTGTGCCTTGCCCCATTCATCCAGTGGTGGGGTCAACGTCTGATCCGATTGGCAAGACAGAGAAAAGAAGCTATTTAGTGATCACTCTGCAGGGATCCTGCGGAGCCGCCCTGTTCTTCTTGCTCGTCCTCTTATAACTACTCTCTGTACCACCACGTCGGCACAAGCTGTCTTTCTCCCTCGGCTATCCTGACTCTCACACAATGCTAGCATCATGTCAGAAGTTTCCTCCTTGTGGTGGACCGACGACCGGATAGAGGCTACGCTCTGCCGCCAGTATGTCCTCTCTCACCTGCAGCCCGAATTCCAGACCCGGCTCTTCACCCTCTTGCCCTGGGGCGAGGGCCTCACCAGCGAGTCGTACCTCGACTGGATTCTGACCAAGGCCGGCAAACTTTTTCTCATCCTCAATGACATCGGCATTCCGCACCGTATCTTCGAACTAGCTGATGACTGTATCGACGACTCTGATCTTCCCTTTGCCGAAGCCCGCGTTGGGGACCTGAGTCTCGGCTCCAACTCGTCTCTCCAGAACAAGTTCTTTCTCGCCCAGTGGCGTTTCGTCGTTCGCGGTATCGCTGAGGGTGAACATATCAAGTATACCGCCAATGAAGGCGTCCCGGTCGAAATCGTCAAGGGTAATCTCGTGAGCTCGAATCATAACAAAGACGGGGTGGAAAAGGTCGTGCTGTCGGGTGCTGTGTGCCGGGTCTATCTACGCACGCAGGTCGAGATCAATGCGGCGCCACACTTTTATGAAGAGGATGAGGTGCTCGACGAGATTCGATCACTGCGGAAATTGGCCCATGAGCATCTCTTTTCCATCTACGGGTCGTACTTTGTCGATAACAGCATCAATGTCCTCTTCAAGGGCGACTACGACCGCACATTGGCCAATTTTCTGGTAGATCCGCCTCAGTCGTTTAAGCGTCTTGGTAAGCCTGAGCGCCGCGAGATCCTGGTGAATTGGCCGCATTGCCTCGTCAGTGGCCTGGCCTGGCTTCACGCCCATGGACACGGCCACGGGGCGATTCGGCCATCCAATGTCCTTGTCGACGACGAGTATCGAATTTTTCTCGGCCATTTCGAGGCCATGGACACGCTGCTAGACCCGCCCAAGATCAACGACATCGAAGCATACCAGTACGCGGCTCCCGAACGATGGATCCGCACTACCGCTATCCAAGAAGTCAACACAGCCAGGACTAGTCACCACTCTGGAGGCCGCACGATGCGCAAGACGGCGTCGACCTCGAAGCTGCGGCAGTCGTCCAAGATACGGTCTAGCTGGATGACGGAAACCTCCGTCCCGCCGTCGGTGTCGACCGAATCCAAAGGAACAGTCATCAGAGTTGGCTCTGGCAACTCGTCGCAAAACGGGTCTTCCTCATCCTCTTCCCTCGGCTCTGACCGTAGCGGTGTGGGCGGCACCCGTCGAGGGTCATATTTCCGCACCAAACCTATCCTTTACACCCCGTCCATCACTTCGTCCAACTCGTCCGACTCGACCACCCGGCCAGTCTCTTCTCCGCAGGACGCCTCGACCATTCCTTTTGTACCTTACAACTCAACCATTGTGCGGACGTGGCAGTCGCAGCAGTCCAACATCAAGTTCTCTGACATCTTCTCTCTCGGCGCCATCATCATTGACATCCTCACTTTTCTGTGCGAGCGCAAGTTATCGTCGTTTGCTAGCCATCGCGCAGCTAAAAACCGGACGCCCGGACGTGGTGGCGGCGTGGCCGACGCCTCTTTCCACCTGGCACCCAATCTGGGTCAGGTATCATCATGGCTAAGCCTGCTAGAGCGCGAGGCCAAGAAGCGCAAGGGACTCGCTTTCCGCGCAGTAGAGCCGATGATTGAGGTTGTCCGCGAGATGATGGCTCGGAGTCCCGAGAAACGACCCCTGGCGGGATATGTCGAAGGCGAATTTGCACGGACAATCGAGCAGCTAGAAGGCATCCTGGCTACGCACTGTATAGCGGTCCCAATTCCCAAGCCCAAAAAATCCCCGCCCTCGACCTCAGTTGGCCAGCCGCTGGATACTTTGGCTGAAAGCGAGACCGATGACTACGAAGAAAAAGAAAAGCAACCCATCCACATACCCCAACGAACAAACGAAAAATTGGCTTTGAGACTATTAGACTTTGATTTTCCATCCCCAAACACCAAAACCAAATACCCGGCTCTTGACTACAACACCACAAGTAGCAGTGAGAACAACTCCCCATCCTCCGAAGAGTCCTTCGATCCTGGAATGATGGTCTTGCACAATATACTCGACAAGAAACTCACCAGACAGCCGAGTTTCTTTGACGATGTCAACGCAAGTCTGCCCAGTCTGCCGCAATATGAGGCCTAGGCAACCTCGCCTTCACTATCGTTTCCTCGTTCTTTTCTTCTCTTCTTGATATTCGACCTACTTAGACAGTTAATAACTATGTATTAATTTATGGAACGCTACGCACGGCACGATACAATTGGATGGGTGGTATTTGTTATGTTCTTTCTGGGTGAATTTTATGTGTACTATTTCCCTTCTCTTCCGACATACATTGTGATCTTCTCTTCTGTTCAGAATCGAATGATACATTATTACTATTTTTTTACTTGATGAACACACTCAAGTATTTTCAAGAACATTATTTTAGTTCATACTCTTATTACAGATTGTTTCTATCACTTTACCAGTCTTCGTAAACTAAAAATTACAACCACAACGCCATGAACCCGGTAAATCCAACGAGAGCGCTGTACGCAACAAACGCAGCGTTGGTGGAGATGGTTGCCATCGGAGAGCGCACACCTGGAGCAGCGGCGCCGCTGGACGTGGCTGCAGCACCTGTGGATCCAGCAGTGCCGGTTCCGCTACCGCTGCCAGAGCCAGATGTGCCTGTAGAGTCCGAGCCGGCGGCAGTGGCGGTTTGATCGAGAGTGGGCAGGGGTGCGCTTGGATCAACGTCCCACCCGCCCGAAGTCACGGCTGGGCAGGCCAGAGGCGTGATCGTCGACACGGATGCGGTGTATGCGGACAGCTTGACGGCGGAGGGGCTGATGGTCTTCCAAACGGATTTCAGATTGGAGAAGTCTGGCGAGATCGGGGTTGGGGTGCCTCTGCGTGTGTATCCGCCGACAATGTCGGTGGCAGTGGCAGCAGCGGTTGGGGCCAGGCTGGGGCCGTAGCTGATCAGTCCGTACTTGTTGGCTTCCTGGATCCATTCGTAGATGATGGCTCCGGACCATGTGCCAGACATCTCAGGGCCGAAGATGGCGTTCTGGTCTTGGAAGGTGCGCGGCGGGGCAGAGATGCAGCCAGTCTCGGAGAAGAAGATGGGCACAGAGTATCCGGTGGCGTTCTTTTGCAGCATCGAGTAGCCGGAGCCTTCGTACGTGTTGTCACCGCACCATTCGTAGGCATTGAGCGAGTAAAAGTCGACGTTTTCGGAGGAGTTGGCTGAGCACGCGAGGTAGTCTTGCAACATGGGACGCAGACTAGGGATGTCGGCAGCGGCATAACCGACTGGGATCTCACGATAGCCTTTGGAGTCGCGGTAGGCCTTGACGTCGCGCGCGGCGGCCTTGACATAAGGAGCAGCCCAAGATCCGTTGAGCATCGTCAGTACTTCGTTACCAACCAAGACACCGGCCAGATTGTCGTAGTTGTGGAAAGTGTCCAGAACGGCTTCGTAGGCCTTGAGCATGGTCGAGTTCCAGTAAGGGTTGCTCTGTGAGAAAAAGTTAAGCGACCGTGCTTTGAGCCAGGTGTTTGGGGTTTATGGTAGTATACCTGGCTAATCGACGAGTCGAAAGTCTCCAGATCGACAAACAAGTAGATTCCAGCATCCTCAAACGCGGACATGCAGCCGTCATGGTCTCCCTCTGGATCGACATGGTAGACTCGGATGGTGTTGGCGCCCAGCTCCTTCATCAGGGCCGCGTCGAGTTTGCATTGGGCAGTGTCGACCAGAGGATCGTTGTCAGTCAGCTGGTAAGCAATGCCTAGAAAATTACCAGTCAGTGAGACGCAGAAAAGGAAGAGGATTTTCGAGTCATACCCTTGATGAAAAATTGATCGCCGTCGTCAGTGAAAAACTTGGATCCCACGGTGGAGATCTTGGAAATAGCAGCGACCTGGGTGACCTGCAAGCCCAGGCTGAGCAAGCCTGCCCAGGCGAGGGAGGGAAAGCGAGCGAACATGCCGGATAGCAAGAACTATGAGATGCGACAGTTGGTGTCAGTAGCGGACGACTGTAGAACCAGTAAACAGGCGGCCGGTAATTAAACGAGTGAGAATCGAGCGAGAGACAGACGACGGCGCGAGAAAAGTAGCGAGAGTGACGGAGAGAAGAATTGAAGAAGAAATGTCGAAGTGAAGAAACGAAGAAGTGAGTGAGACATGAGACAGACGAATCATGGGGCTTGACCGCTCTGCAATTTGCCCGCAGGGGCCGATTGGCCAAGGGAGCCGGGGCATTCTTGTTTCAGCGTGCCAAGTTTTCAACTGGGCTGGGCATGGCCTGCAGTGTTTGCCATAAGGTCGAGAAACAGGATTTGATCAGATCGTGTGTGCATGGGATATAATAATAACAATCCTCGTGCCAGAATGTGAGCTGTCAATCCGCGGAGGGGTCACGTGGCGCCTGCTCTTGCCGTCTCCGCAAACATTCCATTGCCTGCTCTTTCTGCACATCATCGCAATATCCATGCACTGGACGGTTTTCCCAGTTGTTATCTCTTCGTCCTCTGTTTAGAATTACACCAGCCGACCTGTCATTCTTTTCTGCAGGAATAATGCTGAGCTCCCCACCACTGTCGATGCGGGACGTATCGCGGCGGGACATGGGACCAGCCCTCGTCTATAAAGCAGGCGGCTAACAACCACAACAACAATGATATCTACAGAACATACAACGATAACTAATCACTACTAGCACAAATAACTTGGCGATCTCGCCGGAAATGCCGTTTAACCCGACCTACGCGTCTGTCCTCAACGAGGACTGTGACCTGCACTACTGGTACCAAGGCTCAGGGCCGCTGCTTGTCTTCGTCGCTGGTGGTGGTGGCATTGGCCGTCAATATAACGCATTGTTTGAGCACCTCGACCAAAAGTTCACCGTGTGCACGTATGATCGGCGGCAGACCAACGACAGCCGGGTGACTGGGCAGAAGAAGCTGCTTAATCCGGCGCAGCAGGCCCGCGACATCATCGCCATATGCAAGGCCTTGGGCCGCGAGAAAACGTGCCTGTTTGCCAATAGCGGAGGCGGAATCATCGCGTTCCAGTTTGCTGCCAGCTACCCCGAGTTTCTCGACCGCGTGATTGTGCATGAAGCACCCACGACGATCCTGCTAGATGATGCGACGTACCATCTCAACAGAGCATTTGAGCTTCTAGACGTCTACAGGTCGTCCGGCACCGCTGCTGCATTCCAAGCCTTTAGGACCGAGTTGAAGGGTTTCGACGATAGCTCAGACATGCAGTTCCAGCATCCGTCCGGGGAAGACATGCAGAATTTCTGGGAAAACGAGTTTCTCCAGTTCACCATCTACTGCCCCGACCTGACCAAGATCACGGACAACAAGGTGTCCATTGGCGTCGCGGCCGGGGTCAAGAGCGCGGACGCGTTCTATGCGCGCACCACGTTCCGACAGTCGGAAATCCTTGGATGTCCCCGGTTCCTGGTGCCTGGCCACCATGGGGGATATCAGGCTGAGCCGGCGGCGTTTGCGGCGGAGCTGGTCAAGGCGTTCCAGGTGCTGGACGAAGCGCAGTAAATTCAGTAGTATATAACAGCATGAAATGCGTCTTTATACATTGTGTATATCATGTATCAAGTATGTATGATACTGTCGATCTGTGCATGAGCATGTCATTCACTTCTTGTTGCCACGTCAGTACATGTACTGTATGCGGCCCAACGGGCGAATACTAGCAACACTAACAGTAACAAGTTACAACATGATTAACGTTAACGTTATCGCAGTCGGTGTCATCAGTTTAATTACTTAACTACTCGTTAATTAATCGACAATCGGGTCAAGGCTGTCAGTTGTCACCGTTGCATCAAATCAAAAATAACCCGCAGTGTGGATCGGCCCTAAACGCTCCCCTGGGATCGCTAATTTAACTGGTGACTAGAGCACGTAGCATGAGTACGATGCACTCCAGACTCAGCGAAAGATAAAGATCCAGTGCTGATACCCGACCGCCTGTCTTTGCTGATAGCGCAAGCCTAGCAATTCTAGACCAAGCCTAGTGCGCCGACTATTTGGGCGTAATTTGCCAGTCAAAGGGCCCAGGCCACACTCGGTTCGGATGCCCATTGTCTCGATAATAATCGCGCCCGATTGCGCTGCACAGGGAATTGCTATAAATCTGACAGTCAAGGACTTACTTCCTCCTTCATGACGACTGCTCAGTCAGAGTGACAGCGTGCGTTTCACCAGAAGCGAGGTACTGCCTGCGCATTGGCCGAGCCTGTCAGGAAATTATCCTCATCTCCACGTCGCGGGGGCCGTTTGCGGTTGATCACTGCTGATCTCGCCCGTTCCTCTTGTGGTGCCATTGATCAGCGTCGTAGCACTGTATTTTTTAGGGGTTCCCTATCGCTATAAGCCGACAAGGCTATAAGCCTATAACACGGACGCGCTCCATCCAGTTGAACTCTGTACGTAACTCGAGCCCCTCGAGACTTCTCTCTGCATGTTGTCGCCTGGCTGTGTGAGTCGCGAGATGCAGCTGCACCGACTATCGCCATCGTCTTCTCAGCTTCATCATCGCCGTCGTCGTCGCATTCATTCATAGTTCTCGATATCGCTGCACCGGAACGATTGACCGCGTTGCTGCGTTTCGACGTCATCGCCGCCCGCGGACCTTCCACTTCGCGACGCAACCACGACGACATCTCAACTACATCAACTACCTCGACAACTTCACCAACAACAATCTCCCCAATTCCTACATGCACGCTCGCTCTACAACCATATCACCCGATATTGTCGACCTCTAACACTATTCTTCTGGTACCACCACACTATTCATCCTCAATGTCTACAGATACGGAATCCCCCTTTGAAGTCACCGCCGAAGCGGCGGCCCAGCTCAAACACAACGAGACCTTTCAGAACGTGCGGAAACGCATGAAGCGAAAAGACCACGCGACCGACCTGTGCAGGTAGGGCTGCCTTCCCTTTGATTAATGTCCCTGGCGAGGAATGGCTTCTGACTGAATTGCAGCTTCTGTTCCTTCCATACCGACGAGTGCAGCGAGCAGGACCTCGCAACCTTTCGCTTCCATCGTGACATCATCTATGCGTTACTTCTCCCCCTATTCGAAGTCCACGATCGAGCTACCCAGATGGCAACGCGAGTGCTGGGCCGACGCAAGGGTGTCGAGCCCGAGCGTGCCTTTCGCGGCGAAGCCCGCGACGCTTTTACCTGGCTGCACTGTATTCTGACCGAGGAGCAAGATTTTTGCCTGGCCGAAGGCTGCCCGGCCTGTGTGGTTTCGCATGTACTCTCGTCAGAGCCCACCATTCGCCTCGTGACCGTCGCCTGCCTGCTTTGCGATTTCTTGCCCGAAGCAGAGCTGTCCGAGGTCAAGGCGACGATAAATTTGCCAAACTTTGTCTTTTGGCTAGAAACGATGGAAAAGGCAGTACGCGACGACCCTCTGTGGGGAGACCGGTTCTGGCCCGCCATTGAACACCGCGCCAAGTGCCTGAGTCTCCAGATCAAGCACCTCATCATGCAATGCGTCGAATTCCACAGCGGCACCGAACTGCAGAAACCCTCGATCAAGCCCTCGTGTGCAGTCACGACGCGGCCTGACAAACGAGCATACCGCGTGCATGTGCAAACCATCCCGGTTCAGCCGTCGGCCCTGGCACGGCGACAGCTGCACATGGTGTGGGAGGAGCAGGAGCTGGCGTCCAAAATGCTGGTGAGCTGCTGGGGCTCGATTTGTCGGACTGACCGACGCCGCAAGATGATTTCATCTATTGATCGCGCATGCGAGACGCCACCCACCTGATTTTGGAGACAGGTTTTTTCTTTCTTGTTGCATTCTTCTGGAACCTTTTTGACATATTTATCATTATACCCTCCTTTGTTGGTGAAATTTAGAGTTAGACTGGTCTTGAGCGTGGGAGTCTGGAGTTACATACCTGGTTATCGATATCTTTTATAGCTGCAGTGTGCACATGGGATTGCAGGTGACCCGGTTACATTTTTATTGTTGAGCATGCACTGGTATATAGCAGTGGCAGAGATTTAGTAGTCTCTGAATTTATTCTCTTGACTGTTATGACGGTGTTTTTAAGATGTTGTAGTGAAATAAGACAAACCCAGTAGGAAAGCATTGCCGGCGATCCGATCATGATATGGAAGACATCTGGAAGTGATCGGGTACATATGTGTTCGGGAGAAGAGGGCTTATTAGCTGCCAACTGATATAGACAGCGAGATTTTCGGCATCCTTCCAATATATTATTAGACGACCCATGTACATGTATAACACCCTGCTCCAGCTCGTCTCAGTTGGCCCCCTCTCGGTACTAATTGCACCCATGTCAATGCGTCAATGCATACTACTACGCTATCTGCAAGCCCACCAAACAAGAAAAAAGAAAAAAAAGAAAAAAACCGAAGAAATAAAAAGAAAATACACAAGAGGAGGCTGGCTGATTGGTTTCGAAACGCACGATCCTCTCCTTTTCTATGTATGCAAACCCTTCAGTAAGTTTGCGCCGGGCGGAATGTCTGCATGATGACCGCGTGTTGGGGAAGCAGGTCGCTTGAAGAGGAACGGAGGAGTGTGCGTTTTTTTTTTTCTGCATGCTGTAATGCACTGCAGGGTGCCGATTCTTTGTTTGTCTGTCTTTCTGCTCCTATTACATGTACATATGTACATATGTATTCCGGTTGACATGGAGCATCAGGCGGGGTCTCGGGCAGATTTGATGATTTTGTTTTTCTTTTCTTTCCTTACTTGCTTGCCAATTCAATCCAGTTTGTAGTATGCATTGTATCCTTGATTACATGTATACACCGCCACCGCTGTTCCACTAGTTAGAAGACCCTTGTCGACTGACAACATATGTGAGTATGTATGCTGTCATCGTCTCAGTCTCGATCAAAATTTTCTTTTTTTTTAAGCTTGTTTCCTTTTTTTCTCTTCTTGTTTCTTTTCGCTGCTGCCTACACCATTGAAATGTCCATGTGGCACAGTACACGCAAGCCTTACTCAAAATTCACTTCGAAATCGATAACATCTGTACGACATATGATTAAGAACAAGGCTGGTAGCCTCGAACGCGCATTGTTGCACCGCAGCCGGTGTACTCTGTACACTGCACGGATATATTAAATAATTACTATTATTGCTCATTATTACAATTGATATTACATAGTACATAGCCTATTTTTGCATGGGCCAGAACACGGCGATTGCGGATCAATGTTTTCTTGGCGTTCCGGTTACTACATACTGTATGGCCCGGTTATTACTTAACTTATTACTGTGGCTTTTTTTTTTTTCGGGATCATGTGGTCAGGCTTGGTCCTTAATCAATAATCGGAAAAGACAGTCCTTGATAATTTTGATCGACTAATAGTACTCGTGTCCGGAAACGAAAGCGTGGCGACATGCAAAAATGCCGAATTGTGGGTTTGGGGCGGGTCGGATATTGTGCATTATGATATACGTAGTGTTCTAGATGTACATAGTCATGTACCAGATATGCACGATATCCAAGGTCAAGGAAAGAATTGAAGATCTTCCAATAATTTAGTACGTATAAATATTAATTCATGCCCAACGGCCGTCAAAAAGTAGCAATAAGCCTAGGACGACCCAGTCGAATCGAGCTTCTCTGCGCCGATCCAGCTAATCTCAGCCTTGTGCTAGACTGTCGACTAGCAATAGTACTAATGGTAGTAGTCTGGCCTGGCCTCAGGCCCTGCTTGCACGCACTCCCTGGCAGTGGCAACGAATTGTTTTCCTTGATACGGTCGGACATTATTATTACATTAACATTATTAACTCGAAACTCCGCCAAAATCCAATTTTTTTACACACTCTCCTCCACCGTTTCACCAGTCCTCGGCGATTCTTCCAGCCGGATGCGAGTTTCATGGAGATTGGCAGACGCGGTCTAGACCGGGGGCGGCTGGGCCGGGGGGAGCCGAGGGCTTAGCCCTGGGTTGTACGCGCTGGACGCTGGACGCTGGACTGCAGGCAGCCAGCAGCCAGCAAGCAGCAACCGGCGGTCAAGCCCGTTCCTGCGAGTGCCAGCTGCAAGGCTGGCTGGACAGAGAGCTGCACAGCCATATACTAATAGTAATACTTACACTAAGGAATACTAATAGTATACACTATATACACTGTACACTGTACAGTCACTGTAAGACCGCGACCAAGGCGGCTAGGCTAGACTCGTTGCGGCACCGCGAGTGGAGCCGCGCCGCGCCCCACCTGCAAATCTAACTTTGTTCGGCGCCGGCTGGGCTGGTCTGGCCTCCTTCCTTCCGTTTCTTCTTTTCTTCTTTTCTTCTCTCCGTCTCGTCTGTCCTTCTCGTCTCATCTGTCCTTCTCGTCTCAGCTCGCTCAGTCTCTTACTTCAGTCTTTGCTTTCGCTCCTTATTGTCCATCGACCTCTCTTTAGATTCGCTCGACAGATATCGACTGCTACCCAACAAAGAACGGAACGCATGCCGCCGTGGACGCTGTCTCTTGATGGGAGCTGAGCCCTACATTATCCACCACCACCACCACCACATCAACAACAACCACAGCAGGATAATCCCCCGCAGCGCCAGCCGGCCGCGGACTGCCTCCGGTCAGCATTCCATGTCGCTGTCGCTGTCGTCGTCGTCGTCGTCTCCCCCCGCCGCCTGTAGTTCCACGAGAGCCCACTCGTCTCCGGCGCCGTTACGACCGCTTCGTCGACAGCGTCTGCACTCGCCCCTGTCCCGACTCGTCTCCAAGGACAGGACGCGCTTGCAGCTCCCGCCTTTGTCGTTCACCGACTCCATGTCGCTCGATCCCGCCCAGCAGCCGGACCATCCGCCTTCTGCACCGCTCACCCCGCCCGCCGACGAGGAGGATGAACGTGCTCGTTGGCGACCCGCCCGCGGAGAGATCCTCTCGCCCAAACCGCAAATGCTCATGGATCAGGGCCGTTCCCGCTCGGGCCCGTCACCGCCCGACTCCCACCAGACCCTGCGCTCTTCCTTTGACCAGCCCTCTCACAGACCATCTCTGGACGGAGATGAACACATGTCAGATCTTCACCAGGAGGCCGCCTCGAAGCAGTGGCTGGACACTGCCATCGACACCATCCGTAAGACGACCCTTGAGAAAATGTCAACCTGTATAACAGAAAAGAAGCTAATTTAAACTAGTCTCTGCTGTGCTTTTAGACTCGAATAGCCGCATCGATTCCATGCGCCTGGTCTCACAAACTCTCCCCTTCCCCCAATCTCCAGGAAACACGATGCAGCTACCAACGCGAGATACTGTTTTTGCATCCATCATTCAAACCATGCGCGAACGCTGCCAGCCAGAACTCGTGCCTTATATTCACGTCATCCACGCCGTGCCAGAAGATTTCAGCCTGGCGAATCTGCCCACTTCACCGCCCAGCACGCCGGGCAACTCGAGGCAAATGGACAACTACTTTGATTCGATAGCTTCGTTTTCCAACGCCAACTCGACAGTCTTTGCCAGCGCTAGTACCGTGCCCGCGTACCACGATACACTGGGCTTTGCCCGCCAGGTCAACTGGCCCCATCCCATCGTTCCACCATTTAGCACCCATATTTCTGTGTTGGAACGGTATATACCTCCCTCGACGCCGCGCGAGTACCGTGATCTGTTCAGCTACGGTCGCCCATCGGTTTTGGCAGACCGTATGCTCGAGCTGTCTCCACTTGGTGGATGTCTTTTATTTATTTACCCTACCAAGAGAGGTGCCACCACCTTCAAGAGCCAATACCTCGGACCCATCCTCGACCCACTGCTGCGCCATTTGGTTGTTGTCGATGGCTTCTCCGCAGATGTCAGCCGTGACATTGGTCGTCTGGAAGCAGTCAACAGCATGGAGGACTTTCAAACCATGAAAGCCAACATTGAGCTTTTATGCCAACAGTGGAGCAACCAAACCTCCCGATTCAGCCTCGTCGCTTCAGAAAAGGGCCTCGCTCCTCTTGACTCCAAGCTCTGGAAAGATTGGTACACTCAGCAAGAGCGACCGCGGATCAAAGACCTACTCACCCGGAACTGGCAGAACCTGAGCCGATATACCAGCAGTTCAGACTCTTTAACTGCGTCCATGATGCTTGCCAAAATCATGGACGGGCTCAAAATGCGAGAATACGACGTGTTCCCCAATGAGGACATTGAACTGGGCGTCTTTGTGATTCGCCGATCTCGGTAGATTTTTTGGGACACTTGCTATGATAAATGAGGGAAACGACTTTATATTTTTAGGTTTATATTAGTTTTTTAAGATATTCTTCATGAGGTGAAGGGCATTTGCAAAAAATGCATTTTCGAGTGTTGGGCGTTGGGATGATTTGGCCTGTGAATGCTATATAGGAGCGCGATAGTATAATACCCATTTGTTTTATGGAATAAAGAATTATTGTTTGAAACAGAAAGAAGGCAAATGATTAGTTGAACCAGTAGTAAGAAACAAAATAAACAGTATAAAAACGCAGAGTAGACTAGTGCTAATGCGACTCGGAGAAACGTACCTCCGGCCGAGCCATGTGCGGTCCTGCTCCGGCCGGTCAACACCAGCTGAGCAGGTTTTACGTTTTACCTGCTGCATTTCGCAGGATACTTTCTTCTTTTTCTTTTATTGCCATGTCTGTCGAGCTCTAGTTGCTCTAGATTTTGTTACTACTGCAGACGATTACTTGCCCTTGTTTTCGACCGTCTGGTTCTACGACCTGGTCTTGGAACCATGGCGTACTCACCAGGCCCCATGTCTCCCACTGCAGCTGGCAGCAGTCTGCACACACGAGGCCGCTCGATCAGCCCTGGCCCAAATAGTAGCAATGCGCCGCAGTCGAAACGCGACAAGCGACGCACGCAGCTGCAGGAGCGCCTGCACGATCTGACCGTCGCCTTTAGCCAGAACCGCGACACACAGTTCCGCCAGCAACTGCACGCTTTACAATGTGATATGACGCTAATCAACAACGCCGACCCCTACGAGCCTGGCCCGCTGCCGGACTCGGCCGAGGAGATTGCGCAGTTGATTGAGACGACTGTTGGGGGTGGCGTGTTTGGCAAGGAAATGGCCTCCCGGTCGGGCAGTTGGTTTTCGAGGTTTGTGCAGGATATTAATGAGATTAAAGAGGATCGTGATGCAGAGTTGGTTGCAGTGATGGTATGTTTTTTTAAATATTTTTTTAGGATTGTGAGGATTTGCTAACTCTGTTAGAACCGACACCACGAAGCCCTCGAACGCTACAAACACGAATACGCATGGCGCCAGCATTTCGCACGAGAAGAGTATAAACAACTATCTGGCACGTTGCGCGAGCGACTGGTGCAAAAAGTCAATGCGAACAAGACGCGACTCATGCGGGAGAGAGAGCAGATGGATATCTCCGATACCAATGCTCTGCTCCTCCATCCGAACCAGTTCACTATTACGAACCCAGCTAGTCCCGGTGGCATCCACAGTAACCGCAAGACTCGTCACACCAGACACCGCGTTGGCATTGACGAGCTCGGAAATGGCATTGACAGTGGCAACAACAAGAGAAAACGAAAAGCCCCCGAAGAAGATATCGGGTCCCCTGCTCGCGATGGGCTGTCGACTCCCGCCGAGCGCGCCAAAGCTACTGCCGAAAAACAGCAGACGGACAAGACGTACAGCATCAACTCGCTCTTTACCGACAAGGAGCTTGCGTTGCATGCCAACCAAGCTCATGTTGCGACAGCGCACTTTTTCTCCACGTCGAAAAACCAGGAAGGTGTTGGCACAGCCACCAACGGGAACAACAGCGACGCGGACGATGCGGATAGCGCTGCCATCATGGACGACACTGGAACGCCGGCGGCTGCAGACATGGCGCGCACTGCGAGTCAGAACTACCATGCCACGCGGTCGACTCGCAACCAGGGTAACGTAGGATTGAACATCCTGGCCGAGTTGTCGGACAAACCGGCGACACGCCAAAACCTGCCCTACCACATCCTGGCCAACCACAACTCTCGCAGTAATCAAAACGCGCCGCCTCTGACATCTCTGATGAACGAAGAGATTGACGACGACATTTCCCGCATGGACCGGCTTCAGGTGAAGCCGCTGGGCTGGATTGATCGCAATCTCATCGACACCATCACGGAGCCCGTGGCGGACCAGGTGGACGGGGTCCCGACAAATTCGGACCGCTATGGTCTTTTGCATCCCGATTTTCCCATCGACTTGGGCATCAAATGGTATCCCACGGGTAGCAAGAGCGCAGCCAGCTACGAGATGTTTCCGCAGATGAACGAGCGAGTGAGCCGACGGCGTGCGTAGCTACTGCCGTGTCGTATGGTATTTACTTTGCTGGGCATATATGGAGTGTGGGTCAAATACTGGTATGGTTATTTATTGATTGTGAGCTAGGCAGGCGTTTGCACTATATCATTCAGGTATAATCTCCTATTGTACATATGCTGTTTTTTTTGTTTCTGTTGATTTCGCTTTGTTGCATTAATCAGATGACGTCATAAATATACTGCTCTTTAGAATGAATTGATATATTGAATGTACGCGATTGACAAAAGTAAATTACACGTAGAAATGAATGATTATCACACAATATAGCAATGGGCCTTGCAAATACTTGGCCCGGCACAGCTGGCCGTCGGTCTCCAGCGTCCAGCCCTCACTGCCAACGCAGCGTCAGCATCAGAAGACCTCCCCCGGATCATATTCTTGCTTGGCCGAAAACAGCAAGTCATAGTTGAGACTGGGCCCGTAAAAATTTCGTCTTCCAGTCCGGGGTTTCGCTCATATGCTCGTTCATGTACGCTCACATCCTCGGCGTTAGCGCTGTCATGGCATTAGTCTTGCGGAACACGACGTTGTCCTTGAACGCCCTGAGTTCCTGCGAGGTTTGGCCGAGAAGGCAGCGTGATGTTTGATAGGCGCGCAGCTGGGTGTGGCAATGACCGACTGGTCGCCTCATTCTTTGGCAACTTCCTGACACGCCTGCAAATTGAAGTTTTGTCCCGGATAGCACGCTTCAGCGCGCGCGGTTTGCTGTGGAGTAGGCGCTCGTTGATGGAGCTGTTGTGAGAGTTCCATGACGAGAGGGTCGACCAGCATTCGTCTGTTGGTGGCTGTAGCAGAATTAGCTTCATGGCTTCTGTGGTTTTCTGTATGGGTAGACATACACATTTGCACAATGCAAACGCAGTAAGTGCTCCGGTAAGGAGCAGAGCAGCTGAAGCTGGCCAAAGCACTATAATTGTTTCTTATCATTCAGGTTTCCATGATTACATTGCACTTCCCATCCCGTAAAGAGGAAGGCACTGTTATATACTTATTTACATTCGATTTTTTGTCTCCATTTTTAAATTCTTTCGGTCTATGCTTTGAAGTATGTGCGCAGCGCAAGACCGAGCGCGCAAACAAACTTTAAAGGGACTGCTGTGGATAGGCTTCACGTTAGAAAAAACCTTGGAAACCAGTGTATAAAAGCTAAAAACCTTTTCTCCACGTACTAACGTCGAATTAAAGCAGCACTGGATCAAATTCTTGTTTAATCTTTAGACTCAGCGTGGCGGTTGGTTGCGCGTTGCGCTTTTCAGTGTTTGTGATGTCGAATAGCCGTTTTGGGAAAAGGGTGCCTAATGCGGACATTTTTTTCTGGATAGTGTTGTGGGTGACGTCGGTTTCAAATTTTGTTTTGGGGGTTTTGTTTGTGTATACACGAACGAAGAAGACAGAATTTTATAAATGATGATGTCGTTGTGTACGCTGTCTGACTCGACTCGAGCGAGCAAAGCTAGAGATTTCGTGTCGCTACATCATAGACCACTAGATACGAAGAGGAGATTTAGTTGGGGAGCCTTGCGACAAAGGAGCGTTTTAGTGCTCAATTTACGGTAATCTGCTTATAAACTTTTTAATAATCTAATTACATAACGAGAGGGCTGATGTTCTCACAGCAATTTGACTTCCGAGTACGTGACGCTCTTTCTTGTGTTCCAGAAGGGTATGAAGGATACTGGAAAGACTTATCTGTTTTTTCATGTGCAAGGCTTGAAAAGCTAGTAGGATGGGCAAAGTAGTGCTAATTGACCTAGCCGACCATTCTACAGGTGCATTAGGCTCCGGCGCTGCTTTTGCGTTGAAAGATGGCTGGATTCCCGCTCGAGCAATAGAGAAAACTACCACCAGACCACAGTCGACCACGCCCAAAAACGACGAGGACTCATAGACTATTAAGCTGCAAAACATTGCAGATTCTCTGGAAATATTCAACAAAGTTCGCTCACCGTATTATATAAGAATGTACAAGCACATCTATAATGTACAAGTCATGTCCTCAAAGCACGCACCGAATCTAAAGCTCAAAGCAGCGATCTGACAAGTATTTTCGAAAGTGCTCTTGACAAGCGAATCAGACTTTTGGCAACTGACGATGAGATGAATTGGAGTTATAGCAATGATACTGAGGTTGTTTGGCGAGATTATCTGCGGCGGGCAATCCAAGTTTCTAATTTGTGATATTTGAAGATTAAATGTTGTGCATGGAGGGGTTTTATACAAATTACACATGCATGTATATATGAGAAGTCTGTAGATGTTTTATTTTATCTTGCCATCAGATGTTACCTTACTATATATCTATAAACATTAAGCATAATATTTGAAATTGTGTGTAGCCAAGACATCTACAGCCAAAGAATTCCATTACGTATTACGCGTATGCGGCCTAGTTGGTATGGGTTAATTAATTGTATTAAATTAACTAAAGTAGTAGGTAATTAAAGTAGTAAGAAAATTGTATAGAACTATTAGGAGCTGCCCGATACATTCTGATTGGTATAATCGCATGTATCTTGCAAACTGCTCGAAGCCCGCCTCGAGTATTGTCCTGTCTTGTTCCATGTTGCACAGTTCAAGGCTTGCTGGTATCCCACTTTATATCACATGTAATTTCCTCGAACTGACCCCCAAGCTCATTAATAATCGAATTGTTAGGTTCAGTCAGTTCCTTCAGAGTCTGCGTCGAAGAAGAGGAGTCCCAGATCTGAAGCCACACTTTGATATTTGAAGTGCCCTTAATCAGCTTCGCCAGATAGCAGACCAACTCCTGAAGCTCTTCTGAATGCAAATTATCAGGGGGTGGAGAAGAGGCGTTTAGATCTTGTTCCGTTCTTCCGAGGACAATATAGACCGGGCATTTGGGAAACTTGTCACTCCACACATCGAGTAAAAACTGGGCAAGATCCCAGATTCTGGACCATTTTTGACTTTGAGCCACCTCTGGATAGGCAAAAATCCTAAGAGCGTTGTTCACCGCCACCTTCATATCGAACAAATACTGATAATTCCAGCTCAGAACGGAGAAGATGATCTGTGAAAGAGCCGGACCTCGCTCGCCGTTACCACACATATCATGATAGATAGCATATACCTTATCTTGATATGGTTGCATAGCAGGTTTTCTGCGTACAAGGTCTCTTATGGCTTCAGACAGCCGTACATGGTCGGTGTGGTCCCTGGCACGTAACACGAGCATGCGACTTTCCTCACAGCGCATGAAATCACTAAACTCAGCAGAACTCCTGAGCTTATCTAAACGTCCTCGTTTTGTTTGATGCATTCCGTCAGAATAGAATTTGCTCGGGTAACCTTCCCCTGGAATATAAGGAAGGGGAAGAATGCTTGTTACATGTTGGAGAAAATTTCCACGGTCAACTGCGATCCATTAGTGTCTCTTTTCTTCTACTTCTGCATCTATAGGAGATGAGGGCTTACCTTTAGAAGCTTCATCCAAATCTTCATCCATGTTGTAGGAGCCTGTTGGTTAGTCTTCTGCCGGTGTAGTTCGTATTGAGAAAAAGGTTTGTTCACCCTCTCTTCACGGGTTATATAGGCGTTCTCATGACTCACCAGTTTTCTTGACTCATTTAGTCGGTACCTAAATAGTCAGTATATTTATATAAAATTAAATAGTCATTTTGTCAGGCATCTCATTTGATTACTCCGAACAAGTATCTAAGGCATGGCGAAACATGCATGCTGACTTCATAAACTTTTGATGTCGCGGCAGCAAAACCTAATTTCTAGGATATAAATACTCAAGTTAGAAGATCTAGGACATCTTTTAGATATAAAGTGTAAGTTGAAAGTATTGATGTGGCCAAGGTGATAGACAGTGACACCAACGCTTCCGCTCGGGATGACTGATAAAGCCGTATTTGTTGAATTGAGTCACTAATAATATTAGATGAATCAATCTACGGTAGTCAATATGAATCACTTCCCTACTGATATATGTATGACTGTTAGGAATTGAATGAATGTAGTCTTTTAAAAGATAGGAACCTATTCATATCCTTTTGTTGTTTGTCACTACATTGTTTCGGGTGTCTACCACCGAATTTTGGAGCTTTTATTTAGTTATCAATTTAAATATTGCAAGCCGAAAGAAATTTCCCTTTGCCATCATTTCAAACATCCATCTTGATTCTTGGATGAGATGAACTCTTTGGGCCTCCTTAGTGGGGTGGTCAGCTGACCTCTTGCCGGTAGAAGCGAAGATTGAAGCAACTCGGAGCTTCGTCATCTCACTCCACTTCATGTATAGAGCGGCATGAGTTACACACGAAAACGAGCAGCTCTGGCCTGCGATTTTTGCCGCAGCAGGTGATTGTGGTCCTCTTTGGAATGGTGACCGAAACTAATAATTGATTCGGGCAGAAAGCGACGCTGTGACTCCCAGAAGCCGTCGTGCTCGCATTGCGTTGAACTGGATGTTGAATGCCATTACGATGACACGCCATCGCAAAGGTAAGCAAACTTCCCACATTAATAAACAAAACAAAGCAACTTACAGCTCCTAGAATTGATACATCTGGAGGCAGCCGCGAGATTCTGGATAGGATACGAAGTCTTGAGACTCTCGTCCAGAAACAGTCGGATTGCATAACTGCTCTTTCTAGCGCTCAGACGCGCAACCCGAGCAATACAGCCACTCTACAGAGCCAGAATTTAGTAGGAGCTGGAGTTACACAGTCTGAAAATTGGCCATCCTCTCGTCTGGGTGTCTCGCCTGACTTGACAAATTTACCGGCTCTCACTATTCCCGTCAAGCACAAGACATCATCAACTTACCTATTGACTTTGCCGTCCGTCAGAGCATTGATCGGCGACTACCCAACGGATTTATTCTTCAGATTAGAACAACGGAGCTGTGATTCGCCCTTGTTTTCCCTTGAAAGATGCCTTTTATCATCTCCCTTTAACATCCAGCGCGAGACTGCTGATCACTTGGTGTCGATCTTTTTCTCTGTCGTTCACCCAAATCACCCTATTTTAGATCCTAAGGGCTTTGAAAAGTGCTACGGAAGGTTTCTTGAGGTGGGGTATGATAAAAGCCCTGAATCCACGCTATGTATGGTCATTCTGGCGCTGGGAGCTGTTGCGACAGTCACACCAAACCCTGAAGCATTTGAAGCATCGCCTCCAGGTATGGAGTATATACAGCACTCTATGCCAGCTTTAATGTCCCTTTCTGCTTGGTCCCTTCCTTCCAGCATGGTGGCAGCTCAAGTTCTAGTCCTAGCAAGTATTTATTTTGCTTACATCGTCCGACCGCTTCAAAGCTGGCGCCTGATTCATTCCGCATCAACAGTACTGCAAATAAATCGCGTTGGGTATGTG
This sequence comes from Talaromyces sp. R2412, assembly GCA_023626135.1. Lineage (NCBI taxonomy): Eukaryota > Fungi > Ascomycota > Eurotiomycetes > Eurotiales > Trichocomaceae > Talaromyces > Talaromyces sp. R2412. The sequence goes on along the minus strand of JAMAGK010000019.1, from coordinate 459,297 downwards.
TTTGGTCGATAGAGTTAATTCGGGTCTAACAAGCATAGGATTGATTCACTCCGGAATCTATCAAGCGATGTAAACGAAGCAGAACATCTTGCTCGTCTCTTTTGGTCCAGCTTCCTTGTCGAGTGTGATCGACTGGCTGAGCTTGAACTCCCACGGAGTGGGCTGGAAGAGTTAACAGACAATATCTATCTTCCAAATTGCACCAATCTTGGACTCACGGAATCAACCCATTATCTCGCGGAAATATCAATTCGTCGCTTACTCAACCGAATTCACAACTCCTTATATCCAGGCGAAAGGCATCCGCTTTCACAACCAGCAATTAGGTCGTTAATCTTGGATGACTTTTCAATGGAGGAGGTGGCTTCTATTGATGCAGTCTGTAATGAATTGCGTTCTCAGCTGGAAACATGGTATTCGTCTATACCGGAGAATTTTCGTCCCAACCTTGAAGACACCACTACAGAAAGCCCGGCGAGTCGACAAACTATATTGAAAATTCGTTACTTCGCTGCCAGGCACATCATTTACAGGCCATTTTTGCTTTGCATTGTTACCCACGGCTCTGACCGTGCACCGCAATCGATGGTTGAAAAGGCTGGTCTTTGTATTGAGAGCTGCCGATGGTACCTGCACCATGCCACGCAAGTTGTGACTATGCCTAGTCAATATACTTGGACATTTGCATTGTCGTATGAGACCTCTTATTTTAATTACAAATAGGATTTATTTATGCTGACTGAGTTGCCTAGATCCCTTGGTGCGATTATAATTCTTACTCTGGCTTCTTTGAATCGGGACCTCCAAGACCTTGTACTCGATATCGATGAACTTCAGACCATGGTAATTGACAACTTCCGACCGTGGACATTTTCCAGCCTTGAAGTGGTTGTTTCGATTCTAGAGGATATTCGAAAGAAGCGCAGACTTCTTGTGCAAGTATGATTCGGGTACTATATACTCTAAAGAAAAGCCAGATTTTACATTGTGTTACAGCTCCCCACCAGTGGGTTGGGCGATGATCTTTTGTCCAATATCACTGCTCCAAAAGCTGCCTGCAGGGTACGTGTATTTATCTAGTGCCTCATCGGTATACCCGGTGGAGTACCCAGGGGCCAGCGGCGTGACATAATGAGCGTTTTCAATCTTTGAAGGATGGCGCAGGTTCTCGCGGTGGCTATCGGCATTCTCGAGCATTGACTTACGCCCTGTAATGGCAACATAGTCGATTATGCTGAGGTGAGAAGTCAACTCGGTCAACCCCATGGCCCCATTATGCGGCACACAGGGTACGTCGAATTTGTGTGCCATGAGCATTACAGCCTGAAAAGTCAGCCGAGAATACAAAAAAAAGCAAAAGTATTGAAAGACCTACTAGGCATTCGTTCACGCTACCGAGCCTCACAGCATCAATCTGGCACACATCCGTCGCCTCGGCTTGCAAGAGCTGTTTGAAAGTAACACGATTCTGTGCTGCCTCACCAGTAGCAACTCCAACTCCATATGGTTTAAGGGCTTTCCGAATGGTTGCATGGCCAAGTACATCATCAGGGTTGGTAGGTTCTTCGATGAAAATTGGCTTGAACTCTACTAATTGCTTCATGTACTCGATAGCTTCTGGGACACTCCACACCTGAGGCTGTTAGTCTTTCTCACAAAATAATGCACACCTTTGGCTTTACCTGATTTGCGTCAATCATGATTTGATACCCTTTGTCGTATCCCAATACCTCTCTTACAGCAGACAATCTCTCTCGGTCTGCTTCCACGCTGGTGCCAACTTTGAATTTGAAAACGGTAAATCCAGCTGCGATTGTTTCTTGTAACACTTCTCGCATGCGATCTCCGGAGAAGGCCAGCCATCCCGCGGAAGTGGTGTAGGCAGGGACCGCACGGTTCTCGAACACTTCCTTCAGCCGATTATCCTTAGTCTTATGTGTTTTCTCGAGCATTTTTATACTCTCTTCAGGAGTGATGACATCCGTGATGTACCGGAAATCGATGCACTGCACAATCTGTTGAGGGGTCATATCGCAAACGATCTGCCACACAGGTTTATTTAGGATCTTTCCCCACAGATCCCAAACTGCATTCAATACTCCGGCGACCGCCAGATGTGTAACACTTTTCTCTGGACCAATCCACCGGTATTGCGAATCCGAGACCATATATCGCCATGTCTTGCCCATATTTCGAGTGAGTTCGTGCATAGTTTTCCCGACGACGCGGCGTGCGAAAATGTCGAGGGCTAAGCATATCAGCTCGCTTCCTCGTCCATTGCTGAAGGCCTAGATATTTGTTATTAGTCACGGCAATAATAACCGCGGGTGGCAGGCACATACAATCCCCTCTCCGATCAAATCGGTATGGTTTGTCTTCAGTTGAATGTAAGGATGCGAACCATTAGTGCCCACATGCATTGCATCAGAGCCGACACCGTCAAGACTCGTGGGGAAGCGCAAGTCTATGACTTCGAAGGAGGTGATAGTGACATCGTGCTCAGTGGTAACAGCGACAGAACCCATTTTGTGTATCAAAAATCCAAATGTTGCAATAAGATGGTCGCGAGTACAGACATGTAGGGCACCATGTTCTTACCTTATATTGCCCCCTCTTCTCAGCACCAATTTTCTACTCGTCCCTCATTGACTCCTTCAACCAGCTCTATATCCAATTAAACAGCACTCGGCGTTCCCCCCGAATACTGATTGTGGAGCTGCCGCCTCCCCCCGTCGAACCACGTCAAAGTCCCCGCATCTAGATGAATTGAGCAAGTAACTTGAAATTGCTTTGTTGGAAATAGAGGAATATTTCTGGGATATTTTGTTTTCCCGTGCTTCGTCTCATGATTCTCTCTTGCAACATGACCATGGATATCAAATTTGTTCTTGTTACTGGTGCCACTGGCTTCATCGGCGCTCACATCGTCGATGCCCTGCTAGCTCGAGGAATCCGGGTGCGGGGTGCGACTCGTTCTCTAGCCAAGGGAGATGCTATGTTGCAGGCGCGGAAAAAGTATGCAGACTTACTTGAGTTTGTACAGATTGAAGACTTTGAAAATCCCGGTGGCCTTGTTGAGGCCGTGAAAGACGTCGATGGAATTGTCCACACAGCGAGTGTAATTCGACCCAAGCTTGTGATGCTATTCAATATTCTGACAGTTTGATTTCATCTAGCCTTTTACATATGACACACAAGACAATGAAAAAGAACTCATTCGCCCTGCAATCAACGGAGTCAGGGCTGTATTCGAAGCTGCCTCTACGAACCCGAAAATCCAACGCATTGTATTGACGTCCTCGTTTGCCTCGGTGCTTGATGCCCACCGCAAAGCGCCTCCGTACTTTACCTACACTGGAGCTGATTGGAACCCTTTAACATACGAAGAGGCAGCAGACAAAGCTACAACTGCTGTCGTGGCATACAGAGGGTCGAAGAAATTTGCCGAAATGGAGGCCTGGGACTATGTCCGCGAGAAGAAGCCTACGTTTGACCTAGTAGCCCTTTGTCCTCCCATGACGTTCGGACCGGTGGTACACCCTGTTTCCAGTGTTGAGAAGCTGAACGAGTCGAATGCCATGCTGTGGCAGGTTGCAACTGGTGCAGATTTGCCTGTTGCACGCGTACCTTTCTGGATTGATGTGCGCGATTTGGCTGCTGCCCATGTTGAAGCGCTATTTACAAAGGAGGCAGGCGGAAAGAGGTATACACCATCAGCACCAGAGCGATTCTCGTACGCAAAGGCGGCGGGAATCATTGATCAAGAGTTTGCAGATCTGAAAGACCGAATTTCCAAAGATGAGCAAAAAATTGACGAAAGCTATGGCTTGGATGGAGAGACAGCAAGCAAGGAACTCGGCTTCACATACCATTCGTTTAGGGATACAGTGCGTGATTTGGTGACGCAGGCTCTTCAAATGAGTGGATCGAAGTAGACCTGGCCTTGTCACTTGATTAAAGATAGATAGCTAGAGCGCACCTGAATCGCATATGTCTATATGTCCCGATGAAAGAAAATGATGATGATAATTCCTGAGTAAGTTTCCTCGTATACATCTATCACAAGGTAAGCCAGTGGATTGTATACAAGTTAGCACAGCCAATAACAGAAATGCGCTAAGCTTAGAAGTATGACTATTGGCTGGCAGCCACTGCCGCTCATCCCCGAACCAACCAGAACTCTTCAGGACCCCACAGCCTGCTCGTCAAGCCCCACCGCTCATTTCCCCAGTCTCTGCGTCTCCCCATGGGGTTTTCGGCTTCGTTGCCGTTGGCTCACCACAGGATCAAAGCACTCTTGCACTATTTATTGCCCTCTTGTCTGCTGTTTAAACAGTCATGAGCACCGCAAGAGACCTCCAGTGGTTCTCTCTCCGCTATCCTGCCAAACACTATCTTCCCCAGCCAGCCAAGAGTAGGAAAGAGTAGCGATGGCCTTCCTTGATCTATCAAACCGTCTCTCCGGCAGGTGGCTCCTCGCTTTTGTCACCATTGCCAATGCCTGGTACTGCTCAATCCCCAAAAACTATATCCGTCAAGTGAAGCAGAATTTACTAATACAAATGCTAGTTCAATGGCTTGGTTTGGGTACGATCAAGGCGTCTTCTCCGGAGTCCTCATTTCAGCCGACTTCAAAAAGCATTTCCCCGAAACATTGAATGCCAATACTTCCGGAATTACAACCAGCTGTTTCTCTCTGGGAGCATTCTTTGGCGCCATTTGCGCTTTCACCTTCGGGGACAAGCTTGGTCGGAAGAAAACCGTCACCCTCGGGGTCTGCTTTAACGTCATTGGCGCTATTCTGCAAACTGTTTCGTGGCATCTACCGCAGATGATTGTTGGTCGTATTATCAATGGCTTTGGTATGGGACTGACTTCGTCTACTTGTCCCGTATATCAGGCGGAATGCTCGAGTCCACGGTCACGCGGAAAACTCGTCGTGGTGGGATCGATGTGCAATACTGCCGCTTTCTGTCTTGCCAGTTGGATGAACTATGGGTTGTATTTCCAAGGCAGTGCACTACAGTGGCGCTTTCCGCTTGGCTTCCAATTGATTTTCCCCGTTATAGTTGCAACTGCACTGCTTTTCATCCCGGAGTCGCCTCGCTGGCTCCTCCTCAAAGACCGGCCAGATGAAGCACTCCAGGTGATTGCACGACTCGAAGGCCCAAACGTCGAGATCACGAACCCGGATGTCATGGCACAGTTCCTATCTATCCAAGCCGCTCTTCAAGAGGAGCGCAAAGACAGTGTTCCCGCGAAGGATGTTCTCCTTTGTCGCGATAAAACCCAGACGCTCCGCCGGCTACTTCTCTCATGTGGCACACAGTTTATGCAACAATTTAGTGGCGTGAATGCTCTAGGATACTACCTCCCGACCCTGCTACAACAGAGTGTTGGTCTGGATGAGCAAATGAGTCGACTCTTGACGGCTGTCAATGGAACGATTTACCTCTTTGCGGCGTGTTGCTGTCTTCTTATAATTGACTTTTTTGGTCGAAGAAAGTATGTTGTTTCTCACATTGAGTCCTTTGTTTTGATGTAACATGAACTGACTGCTTAGGATGATGCTTTATGGCTCTCTCACCATGGGCTCATGCTACCTGATTGCATCCATCTGCTTGAAAGAGGCAGAGAATGACCCATCCCGCAAGCAACTAGTATGTATTTCATTCTGCTTATTCTAGAGTAGGAAACAAGTCTAACTTGTCACAGCTTGGCCGCGTTACAACAGCCATGTTCTTCCTGTACTACTTCTTCTACGGCACCAGCTTCGCCAAAGTCCCCTGGGTATACAACTCAGAGGTCAACTCATTGGGCTGGCGCACGCGTGGTGCAGCAGCGGCTACAGCCACTAACTGGATGGGTGGATTCATTGTTACGCAGTTTACCAAAGTCGGGGTGGACAATTTGCATTGGAGGTTTTACCTGAGTACGTTCCTCTTGCCCTGCTTTTTGTAGGATATTATATTTGATATTAACCAACAATCCAGTGTTTGCAATTATCGTCTGGGCTTATTTCCCCGTCGTCTTCTGCTTGTATCCCGAGACATCCCAACGGACGCTCGAAGACATGGACGAGATCTTCCTGCAGCATCGAACAGCGATAGTATGCGGGAACCGGACATTGACGCAGCGCACTCGCCCTATGGAGCTTGTTCAGGCTGAACAGCGACGTATCGAAGAGGAACAAAATGCTATGCAGCAGGGGGCGAAGGGGGGGATGGCAGTGAGCCATTTTGAACAGGTTTAGCTGCGGAACGGTGCACCAGTTGACATTGACATGTATACTTATCATTGAATAACTCTGCAATAAATCTGTGGTTGTGATGTAGCATGCCGTTATAATTACTGCGTAGGCTACAATGTTTCAGAAGAACAGAGAACAACACGCAGCTGAACCCCGCATCGCAGCCGAGCGTGCTGCCTGCTGGGATAATCAGCCTCGCGGGTTGTACGAAGAACTCAATCGAAGGGCAAAATAAATGCCCGAAAAAAAAAATTGGCAGAGAGCACGGAAGAAAATTTGCAGACTGGGTCGATAATGGAAACCCAAATCCAGGCTCTCATTGAAGCCGACACGGTCAACGCTTTGATCTTTGCTTGGGTGTCCAAAGCAAAATCACCGCTCTCAACCAAGTCCCTAGAAACGGCAGTTTTATTGCTCTCAGGACTATCTAGTCGACCTTTCGATGAGTCGAAATCGGGAAGTTTTCAGCTCACAGAAGATTATATCCAAAATCTGAAATTACAAGACAATACGCCTATTCTCAAGGTCATCAACTATAAAGTTCACTTTGAGAATTCAGCGATACAAGATTACTTTGTCCGAAACTTGCCTCTTGAAAAACTAGAGCTTTGGGATGGTCAAGACTTGGACTTTCTCTTAGCCAAAGCATGCGTGACGTATATCAGCCGTGACGAATTCCGGGATCTTCCATTGCCGGTACGACATATCGGACGTAGGGACGACCTAGAGCAATCGAATCCTTTCTTGACATATGCATCTTCTCACTGGCACCAGCATATTCATTCGTCAGAAGACGCGAGACAACTGGAACCCTTCTTGGACCATATCATCGACCCCGCTTATAATACTGTCCATGTTTGGATTGACCAGAGCAGTCTTTTCTCAGGCACCGGCGCTCGAAATTTTATAAGGAGCCGTCAGCAAGTTGCCATAATGCGAGATATCCGGTGGCTGGCGCTTTATCTATTAGAAGTAACAGATTCAGAGCCAGAAGATCTTTTTCCTGCTAGGGATTTGATCACCATCGCAGAAAAAGCCCCAAGGGTCCTCCAAGCCCTTATTCGCCGGAAACCAGAGTACTATCTATCAGGAATGACGAAGTCTATTCTTGTTAAAGCGGCCTCTCTATGCCAAGGAGCTCTCGAAACACTTCAAGAAATCTTGCCCCGGTTTGACAAGCTACAATTCCCTGCTAAATTTATCCACGCTGTTATCGGGAACAAAGAGGGAGATAAAATCCTTGAGTATCTCTTTAGCAAGTGGGACATTCCAATTACACATGGATTATTAGCGACTGCAGCTGGCAATTCCTCTCAAGGGTATGCAATTTTGAAAGTCTGCTTTGATAGGCGTCCGGATATCCGAGTCAGCGAGGATATGGTGATTTCCGCAATCTGGTCATATAACAACGACAATCTACAAATATTACTTCAACAAGACCCGGAGGCCCCTGTCGGTGAAGCACAGCTAGTAAAGCTAGTCGCGCGGAGCGGAAGTTTAAAAATGTTGAAAACAATATATGAGGCGAAAGGAGAAACCCTTATCATTCCAATAAAAACGTTTGAATTGGCTATTCAACACGATCGCGCTGAAATGGTTTATTGGATGTTTGAAATCTGTGGCGGAATGGAAATCACAGAGAGCGTTCTTTGCGCTGCTGCTGGAAGCCAAAACCATTCGACTGAGCTGGCGAGATTTTTTTTGGATAGATGCGATCGTTCCCTTATCTCGCCAGCAGTACTACATGCTGCTGTCAAGCGCTGGAACTCTGCTGATAAAATGATTGCACTTGTATTCCAATACGCTCCTGATTTAGCTGTGCCCGACGAACTTCTACTTGCTTCAGCTTCAGATTGGGATGGAAAGATACTTGATGTACTTCTAGAGCAGCAGCCCAGACAAGAAGTACCAGCTGGTCTTGTTGATGACGCGATACGATCGTTCAAGGTAAAGCAATCGTGGAAACACCTGTTAAAACACGATATCCTCAGCAAATCTCTGTTGGGGACGCTGAAGAGACGCGTGCCCAATGACCCTTACCTGCAGAAGATGCTTGCAGAGACTGATTTCACTGTGCCTACGGATAATAACGAATTGGAAGAGATACAAAAGCGGACAGCAGTCCCGGATGCCGCTTCGGACAGCAACCTCGACGGACTCAAGCGGCTTCTGGACGAAGGAATGGACGTCAACGCCAAGTATGGGCGTACCTGCACGTGTGATCAGAGCCATGGCCTAGGAACAGCGCTCCAAAGAGCAACACGACTGCGCAATGTTGAAATGGTCAAGTTTCTGCTTGAACGCGGAGCAGATCCGAACTTACAAGATGGGGACTATGGAAATCCTCTCCAAGAAGCCGCGGTAGCTGGCGATCTGGATATAGTAAAAATTTTGGTTCAGCACAATGCCGATGTAAATATTTCAGGAGGCCATTACGCCAGCCCTTTAATTGCAGCTGCAAGGGCCAACGACGTCAAGATTGTCCGCTATCTTCTCGACAATGGGGCAGATATCAGTATGACTGATAAAGATAATGATGCTTGGTCACCGTCTCTATACGCAATTGCGTATGAGAGCCACGACGTTATTCGCTTCTTGTCATCTTATGATAACGCCCTGCCTGCGGTGGGAGAGCTTATTGCTTCGCCGCCGTCCAAGTTTGTGACAATACAACCGGCCAAAAAAAGATATAGCCATTTTGAGCAAAGAAAGGCCGAGACTTCTGTTGAAATTAGTGACGACGGCTTGACTGTCAGTATGGGTATGATTCCTTTCCCAATTTTTTATGTGTGTGTCATGTCTAACAAGGAAGCAGAAGAGACTGATGAAGCATCGCCTGACTCGGTTGTAGTTGTTGGTGATCATCCAATAATCCCTACCCAGCCTTTTTACTTTGAAATAAGAATTGACCATGCTGTAAATGGGAGGTAAGTTGAACATTTCTTCTCGTTATTGTTATTGTGACGGCTGACGAGATAAACCTACCTCAGTAATATCTGCATTGGGTTTTGCAGCGACACATCCCTCTCCGATAACAATCTCCCCGGACGCCAAGACGAATCTTGGGGATATAATGGACAAGACGGCCATACATTTGAAGAAGGCGACCATCACCTTGTCCCTCCGAATCCCAAGTTTGGCAGTGGCGATGTGGTTGGGTGTGGCATTGACTTTGCTTCTCGGACCGCCTACTTTACAAAAAACGGGGTACATTTGGGTGAGTTTAGCATTGTCCCTTGGCTATTTTAAACTTAATTAGTTGCTAAAATGAATTAGGGACGTCGTTCTGTATGATATCGGGAAGGCTGTTTCCAATCATGAGTCTTCAGAAGAATTCAGAAGCCAGGGTCACGGCCAACTTTGGGGAAGCTCCATTTTCTTATGGTTTCAAAGTATGAATTGGTTGGAAACGGATTTGAAATTTTTTTAGGGTTTTGGTAGAAATGGGTCAATGAAGCGGGTCAACTACATCTACTCACGGAACATAAACAAAGTATCAGCTCTCAAATTCCGCCAATCCCAAATAGGCCATTTACAGGGTATCTTATCAGCCGGGTTTAATGACATTTGGAGTCTCTTTGAAAAGATGTTGATGATTTCTATACAATACTTTGTTGGTCAATAGATTTCGCAATTATTCTTTGGCCACAAGTCCATGCTATGTATTCTTCAAAAAGAAAACACAGGAGTACAAACCGCCGGCGGCTGTATTGGGTAGAATTGCGTTGGCTGAAATTTGATGAGAATAATAAGACTCTGCGCTGGGAACATTGCGAACGCCGGTCCGTTCTCGTTGCTGCCGGTCCTCAGTTCAAAATCGATGTAATATTTCAGGTCCGCGGGAAAGAAAACAAAGCCGGGATCATCGGCCTTATCGAACTGTTTGTGACACTGGGCGCAGAGAGGAACAGCATTTAACACTGATTTGAAGTTGAAGGTTTTGGCGAACAGCTCGGCCTCGAGCCAATAGCCTATATATATAGACATTAATTAGTCTTTCTCAACAAGAAAAAAAAAAGAAATCATGCCTGAGGGTCAGCCTGGGCTATGACATGTGCGATGTCAGGGTCGATTGAGCTACAGGCCCAACACGACTTGCCCGCGCGCCTTTTCGTCTCCATTTTTGTTGCTTCCGAGAATCAACCTTACATTGCTGTCGACGCCTGGCTGGTCGATCTTGAAAGTCGCGTTGCCGATCGTGCTGACATGGAGGACGATGGTGGTGGCATTAGCTCTCGATCTGATGCCATGTTGGCGCCTCCATATGCCATAGATTGACTGCCCAATGAAGCTTTGGTCTTTTGGTGCAGCAGTCAGTAAGCCATTATGTCTTTATATCATGTATGCAAGATAAATTGGATGGATACTTACAAGTTTAACACAAAAGAAGGCCTTCGATCAAGGTTACAGCGGGAGAGGCAGGCGTGACGGCGCGTGCCGAACGTCACGTGAGAAGGTAGAACTAATGCTATGTTAGCAGACATTAAATTTCACATTCCAATCGTCAGCCTCCTGAAGAATTCAAAAGCGGCCAACTTTGGGGAAGCCCCGTTTTCCTATAATTTCAAAGTACGTACGGAGTACTCCGTATGAATCGATCGGAAACGGACTTGAATTTTTTAAGGTTTCCGATAGAAATGGCTCAATGAAGCGGGTCAGCTGGCTACGAATTACAAGAAATGATAAAAACTTTGTAAGCTGTCAAAGTCTTCTAATCCCGAACCGGCCATAGACACTCTTGGCCGACTCATGGCAGAGGCTGGGAAAGGAAAAGCAACTCTTACAAAGTTAACAAACAGGTGTCTAACCACAGGTTCGGACACGCCTAATTACTCGCTTACCCGGGGAAAACGGATGAACAGCGTTTAGTGCTGTCGATCCTTGCATGTTGAGTCTAGAATTCGCGTAAATACTAAATTATTAGATTTAATAGTAAGTAATACGGAGTACTAATACGAGGGTTAGGGTTCCCCACTGTTAATGGACCCGAGTACGTACTAGTATGTTGGTTTAACTTAATTAACTAATCTTGATAGGGTAGAAAATACGACCAACATTTGAAATATTAATCAAGCTTTGGCCTTCTACCAAGTGCCGGCTTTAGTCAGGATTCAGGAGGCCACCCCAAATGCATCCTTTACTTAACCTACAGAGTCCTTCTGCAGCTTGTCTGCCTTGACACCTCTTTCAAAGCCTCCCAACAACAGTAACCTATCACCTACAATAATTGCAAGTATCTGTGGTGTGGATCCTACTCCTATATACGCCGGGATATGATTGACAAGAGCGTACCCATTATCTTAAGGATACCCGTTCAGCAATGAAGCGTCTAGCAGTTTTTGCGGGAATACTACTGCTAATCGCGAGTGCGTTCGGCGCCGCTCAACGCCAGTCTCCATATCCTCAATATCCACAATGCGCAGTATGCAGATTCTACCGCAGCTCGGAGAAGCGTGGAGATTGTCACTAATCGCGATACCAGGAAAACTGCACAGTCACAGCGGAATCACAATTCAATTGCTCTCTAGCCAATGCCACCTGCAGCTGCTCGAGCCAATTTCTCGATGATCTCTTTCCATGCTTCGACCAGGAATGTTCTGTGCTGGATAGCTTGGTGGCCAAAAATGTTACTGCCTATGCACGGTGTCATCTGCCAAACACCGATGATGGAAAGACTTTGGTCATCGTTGTGCCAGTGTGTGGAGCTCTTGCGACATTGACTGTGGCAGTCAGAATAGCTTCGTCCTTTTTGCGGCGTTCCCGGTTAACTGCCGAGGACTATCTGATCATAGTCTCATGGGTAAGCTTTTTCATTTATTTCACTCATTAATGATCTTCAGAAAAACTAAGGAATTGCCAATTACAGTTGATAGTTATAAGCCATGTTGCCTTTTCAGTTGAAAGTAAGTACTCAGAAAGATACACACGTACCGTAGACAGTTCCGTTAATACGAGCACACAGTGTTTAAGACCGGGGTGGGCCGAACTATATGGAGTCTTCCTCTAAAGGACACCTACTTTAATATGAAGGTCAGTGATAGTTTTCTCTTCGAATTCATTCTATCTGCTTAATAAGAGGTGCTAATCCATCGTTGTTTTGGATCTGCAGATATTTTTCTTCGGGGACCTTGGGTATCTTACTGTGATCTCCTTGACGAAGATATCCATACTTCTATTCTATCTTCGCCTATTCCCCCACATGGTCATCACCTTGTACGTCTTCATTGGCGTGGTGGCATGCTATAATGTGTCATTCGTCGTGGCTCTTCTGGCGTCACACACCCCGCTCAGCGGCGCGTGGACGGCTTGGGACGGCCAATTCACTGGCCGCCAAATTAATCTCGATCTCATGTGGTATTGGGCTGCTAGCCTGAATATCAGTCTTGATCTGGGAATCATAATTCTACCACTCTGGCAATTGCGGCGCTTGCGTATGAGTTTTGGCAAAAAGCTGCGGGCCAGCTTGATGTTTTTGGGTGGAACCTTGTACGTTTTCTTCATTAATCTCTCCATGGCCTGTTGCTCACTGCTATTGCCCAGTGTCATTATCGCCTCCATTATCCGCGTGCTCAACCTTCGCAATTCCTCTTCACCAACCAAGCTTATGCGAGCAGACGCGGTCGTTGCTCTCGGCTGGTGGTGCACTCTTGAAATGACTGCTAGCATCCTAGTGGCATCGATGCCCAGCATGCGTCTGTTTGTCTTGTACTTCTTCCCGCGAGCCGAATCCGAAGCCAACAGCGGTGGTGGCTTTTCGGGCAGCCCGAATCGAGACATTCACTGGTCACAGAAACCACCTGCGAAAATTAATATCCTGAAGCGGAAGCGGAGGGGTTTGAATGATCTGGGGACGGATTATGCGTTGGAAAGTTCATCGACGCAGGATTTGGTTGAAACGATTACAGAGACGTCGAGTCAGCCCAAGGATTAGTAATGATATCGAAAAAAATCTTTCATCTCAAGGAACAAATAATGACAGGCTCTTCTGAACAACATTGCAGTTGCCAATCTTGTACAACAAACAAAGCGTTCCTAATACTTAACCCTAACCCTAACCCTAAAGCTGTATGTAAGTTTTCCGCCACTCCGAGACTCCGCAACTCCGTGATTGGACTGAAATGACGTTTTCCCCTCCTTTATGTAAGTCGGCGATGATGTGATTGTAGCGATTAATTTGATGATGTGATTTTTTGATGACAAATTGAATATGCCCGCCTGGAGGTTTCTTTGGCTGCGGGGAAATACAAGGGTGATTGCTAATCAAGTGCCAAAACAGAGAGTATAAATAGATTGATAGTGGCTCATGCTGTAGTGCATCCATCATCAGGTTACCATCTACCATCTACAAGTCCTACAAGCCTTGTTCTCACTACCACTATCAATATAAGACCCCAAAAAGGCTGAAAATGTCGACTACCACGACGATAACCAGGGAGGAGACCAAGGTCCAACACGACCCAACTATCCCCCGCGGTCCCGTCGAGACAGAACTTACCTTCTACGTTCCGCCCTCTGATGGCTCTGTGCCCTTCAACTATGTCGAGGCCCCGCCCGCCGGACAACCACAGCGCAACTACAACGAGTCCAAGCAACGAGTCATTGTAGACGACATTCGCGGCCATGAGAGCGAGTACAACCTGGACCGCGATGCGTTCCAGGTGTTCAGTGGCGTATCTTCAGCCACCAGCTATGAAACGTTCAACAATGATGACGAGGTCAAACGCACGTATTACCCCGAAGTCGAACAGTTCGTGCTCGACAACGTGCCAGGCGCACACAAAGTCATTCTCTTCGACCACACGATCCGTCGCGAGAAAGATACAAGCGGCCGCATGCCCGTGAACAGGGCCCATTCCGATCAGACCGACCGAGCGACCGAGTGGCGAGTGCGCCTGCATGTGGAAGACCCAGAGGAGGCCGAGCAGTTGCTCAAGGGCCGCTATCGTATCATCAACGTCTGGCGCCCACTTAACGGCAAAGTGCAATCATCTCCGTTGGCGATTGCAACCGCTACATCAGTCAAGGACACGGATCTTGTTCCCGTCGAGCATCGCTATCCCAACCGTACCGGCGAGACAATGGGGGTCGTCTACAATCCAGACTTGAAATGGAAGTACTGGTCGGGTATGGATAATGACGAGAGACTGTTGCTGAAATGCTCAGATAATCAGCCCGGCGTGGGGAAGCGGTGTCCACACACTGCCTTTGTCGACTCAAGGTCGCCCCAGAACGCAAAGCCGAGAGAGAGCATCGAGGTGAGGGCCTTGGTTTTTGGTTAGATCTGAAGATGAAATTTCAACCTGGCTCTTCTGCATGTATGAGTCCTGTGTAATTAATATAAACGATAACGAATGAATGTGCCAAGTAAATTTGCGTTTATAGGTTCGGAATACCTCCTCCATATTAGCAGTGACGTATTTTCGTGTAGACAGAACCCGGCTTCTCGTTCCACGGAAACCCTTCCCATTTCAACTTGACAGCGAATTGCAAGGCAATGTGTCGAATAAGAAGAAAAATGGCCCTAAAGGATCGATCTTGACGCAAGGCGAGCAGTCCCATGCGGTCAACTCGACCACCTGCCAGCTCTTGCGCATATACCTACTACCCCTTCGCCAGTCTATCTATACAAACTTCCAATCCCGTCACGAATGCAGCCTTGGAAGAATGATCAGCATCACCAAGGCTGTCGGAAGGGACCACCGAACTCTGGAAGCAGATTGCCACACCATCATCAAATCCGGGGATAAGGATGAGCGCACGCGTTTCCAAAACGAATTGACCTGGGAACTGGCTCGGCATTACGTCGCAGAAGAGTTGATCCTGTGTCCTGCTTTTGAGAGACACCTTGGTGATGGGGTGGAGATTGCTGAAAAGGTTCGCCAGCAACATCAAGGTGTGAGTTGTTTTTTTTTTTTTTTTTTTTTTTTTTTTGGAGACACCGACGGGGTTGTAGTAGTGAGCTGAGATTTTGCAGATAAAAGAAAAGCTGAAAACGTTTCAAACCATGAAGCAATCGGATCCTAGTTTTGAACCTCTTCTCAACAGCTTGATGAAAGACTTTGAGAATCACATTCAAGACGAGGAAGTCAACGATCTGCCCAAATTGGAGAACGCCCTCGTGATAGCCGAGAGCCGCACGCTGGCCCAGGAGTTTGAACTGACGAAGATGTTTGTTCCATCACGATCGCACCCCGGAGTACCGAGCAAACCGCCGTTTGAAACAGTCGTAGGGCTCCTGGCTGCGCCGATTGATCGCCTGGGAGATATCTTTCGCAAGTTTCCCAGGGAGACGAGGACAGCCAATCCATCGGCCCAGGGCGGGCGTGCCTAGATATACTTAGATAGGCCATAAAGATATTTAGCGAAAACAGAGACGAAGTGCGAAGTAGTTGTAGAATCAGTGGACTTTGATGTTGGGCGGTGTCGTCGTGCCGTCTCCGTGCTTGCCCTGCTTACTTCTTGACACCAAGAAACTCCGGAGAAACGTCAAACACCGCCATAGCTGTCTCTTCTCTGCATCTGTGCAGTGCATTACAGTTACATTAGTCGCTTCCAGCCAGCTATCCTCGGGTCGAATCAAATCAGTCTACCTTTGCACCGCGATGCCTGGGCCCCTGCAAGTTGCCGCTTGATGAAACATCCCAGCGCTAAAAATGCGCCAGACCTTGGCAATAATAGCGTTGAAACAGCAGTCGACAGATCGATACACACTGCAAACACTGCGCTGTACGAGATATTCTCCCCTGGATCTAATAACACGAAGTTGTGAGAGATCCAGCTTATTACTGTACTAAGCTTGATATAGAGTTGTATTCCGCTTCGATCTCTCGGCGTCACTGGTCCGTCAGAAATTCACCGAGTCCTTTATGCGCAACTTGGTTTTGGATATTGAGAAGCTTCCTTGTCCTTGGAAGGCGGAGGCTTGCGATCTAATTGTTTCCCTCAACTGCATGTATGCACGTGGTATAATCCACTTCGGACATTTGGCAGATGCGTCGAACGAAGGGGATTTTTTTGTCTGGTGGAACTAACACGAAATCTGTTCGAGTTTTGACCGTGTTTTCGAGGGAACAAACAAGCTTTTGGCGGATGAACGGTAGTCAAGACTTATAAATAGAAAATTGCCATTACCATTACTGCTATTCTATTTAGAAATTTGTATAGAATTAATGTCTATGCGAGATCAGGTTCACGTGGTTTGGTCGGCGCAACAGTCAGTCTAGAGAATCGGAGCGTCGGAGGCTCTCGATAATACCGTCACCCGCTACAAGTTACCAATCATTCGGGGCTGAGGTGAAGGCTTTCTTTCAATTTAATTTTTTTTTGATCGCGGGTAAGAAGAGGCAAATTTTCTGCTGGTTGGTACAGCGAGTCAGAAAAACACCTCTCAGTGGAAAGGAACAAGCTGAGGGAATATTTGGAACCACTCGGGGACTTTGACGTCTAGGGACGCTTAGGCCTACTTTGGCAATCGAAATGAAGGTTTGGGGGTATAATAATCACGCATACCGCAGATGCAACTCAAATTATTAGCCTTACTCCTTATGAAACACCGTCGATTTGGCTGCCAGGTATGGGTAACGATGGTGACCGTTCTTTCTATGTAATGTAATGTTATGAATATGAGAATGTCAGCAAGGTTAAAGAAGCCCATATCATACTATATCGGCCCGAGTTAATATAAGCCTTTTGGATCTCGCCGCTTCCTTTTAATATCGAATCTGAGTACGTACTCCGTAGAGGAGCTCCACATCAATCGTGCAGAACCCGCTAAAAGAGCCAGACCAGTGTGAAAACATCCACTACTTGACGGGGACCCAACTACGTAGTATGTACCATTCATTATACCCGTACCCTTTCTAGCTTGTCCCTTATCTCTTCATATGTAACCAATCAATGGTAACCTCGACTAATATTATGATCATAATGAAGATGTAATCGAAGGGAACCCAATAATGAAAATAGAGCAGAGAAAAGATATCAGGGAGAACGCTCTATCAAAATGCTTTAACTTAAAACCCTGCCTTGCCCTCTGTTCTTTGTCTCCTGCTCGATCCCAAACGCCAGTCTCCTATCATCAGCTGTGTACACTCATTAGCGGTATACTCACCGAGTATCTACCATGTCTAGTACTATTCAGTTTGACTCAGATGCCCTCCAACCCGTCCCCTCTGTCGGTGGCGGCGTCTACTCCACTAGAAAGAGACGGGCCAGCATCGAAAGCCACAGGTCTGGCTCAAAGACAACTTACGCTATAGATGAAGAGTCCGTCGTTGAGAAGGAGGTGCCTGACGAGCGTGATGTGAGGAGGAAACAAGTATGCAATCTTGATAATCGCGGGACGACTCGATTGCTAATGGTATCCTAGTTATTCGGAACATGGCAAACTCTTCTGTGAACTTTCTTATCCCCCCCCCCCTCGGTACTACCTCCATCCGTTGCTCATACTCTGGGATAGGCTTGCGTATGAATCCATTGGCGTTATCTACGGTGATATCGGAACTAGCCCTCTCTATGTCTACTCGTCCACCTTCAGTGGCAACCCCAGCTATGAGGATCTCGTGGGCGCCCTGTCGCTCATTATCTGGAGTCTTACCATTATGGTCACGGTCAAGTACATCTTGATCGTTCTCCTGGCAGACGATGAGGGTGAAGGTGGTACCTTTGCTCTCTTTTCCCTGATTGCACGATATGTATGTCCGCTCCGTGCGAATGGGCCAAGATATCTAGGTTCGCTAACCCTTCACAGGCAAGAATAATCGACCGTGATCCCCGAGAGGAAAGGATGATCAAGATGGAGCGTCACCTTACGAACGACATGCACCGAGCTAACCACTGGTTCCGATCAATACTGGAACACAGCATTGCTGTCAAATGGTTCATGAAAGTGCTCGGAGTGCTTGGGGTCGGTTTACTTTTGGCTGGTGAGTGTTACGTGGCACAGCAACGGGGTTGAGACGTACATTGACGCCTGCAGATGGTATTTTGACCCCCGCCCAATCTCTTCTGGGCGCTATTCAAGGGTAAGTGTACTTGGCCAGCATTGAAGATTGATGGATTCATGACTGTCGATTTAGAGCCACGGTTGTGAACCCGAATATTGACCAATCAACGGTGATTGGTATTTCCTGTGCGATTATTGTCCTTGTCTACGCCATTCAACCGTTTGGTACCGGGAGACTCTCCGTCGCATTTGCACCCATCGTTATTGTTTGGCTTCTGTTTAACCTCTCGTTCGGTATATATGTGAGTTACTGATGATCCCACGCGCTTCTTGACCCTATCTATGGTGTTCTCACTAGCGAACTGTAGAATTTGGCACACTATGATGCGTCTGTATTCAAGGCTTTCTCTCCATATTTCGCCGGTGCCTACCTGGTCCGAAATGGCTACGACGGTTGGATGTCCCTTGGTGGTATTCTTCTGGCTTTCACTGGAGTGGAGACCTTGTTTGCCGACATGGGTGCTTTCAGCAGAGGGTGTGTCTACTCTCCCTTGGCTCAAAACTCGTCAAACTAATAAAGCTCTAGGGCCGTTCGAATCTCTTGGTGCTGCTTCGCGTACCCGTGCCTTTTGTTTGGGGTTTGTTCCCCAGTTGATGAGCGCTCTCTGCTGATTTATTGTTGCTGACTCGCTCAATTTACTAGTATATTGGACAAGCTGCCTACATCAGCAGAATCCCTAGCGCATGGGAGAACCCGTTCTATCTGACTGTGCCCCCTGGCATGCTATGGCCCAGTCTGATCTTTGCCGTTTTGGCTTGTATCGTTGCCAGTCAGGCTGTCATCACGGGCGCCTTCCAGGTAAGAATTTGAGGCCATACACATTGTCCAGCTCACTACTGACCTGTCATCGCAATACAGCTCCTGTCGCAAATTATGAAACTGTCATACTTTCCCCAGATCAAAGTCATCCATGTGTCTAAGCAATACTTCGGCCAAGTGTATATTCCGTTCGCTAATTGGCTCCTGATGATTGGAACGGTTGTTATCACCGCCGTCTATACCAATGTAAGATATCAAGTCTTCGTGAAATGAATCTGCCAACTTCCCTGCATACTAGCTAACTATTTCTATAGACTACTAACCTGGGTCACGCATACGGTGTCTGCGTTATCTTGGTTACCTTCCTGACCACTTGTATGGTCTCCATAGTCGCAATCCTGGCGTGGCGCATGCCTATCTACATTGTACTGCCCGTGTTTATCGTCTTTGCAATATGGGATGGAATGTTCCTGTCAGCTGCCCTGACCAAAATCCCCCAGGGTGCATGGGTTACTCTCATGATCGCTGGTGCCCTTACCGCGGCCTTCGTTCTCTGGCGCTATGGCAAGGAAGAGCAGTGGAAGTCCGAGCAAAAGGACAACACTCCCTTGTCCCGGGTCCTGTACCTCAACTCCATCGAGAACGGCACACAGCTTGAACTGAGCCCAACCTTTGGTGGAGGGCCTATCCTGTCGACCAGCGGCTTGGGAATCTTCTTCGACAAGACCGGCAGCCAGGCCGTGGCCCCGCACATCCTGATCCAGTTCCTGGAGAAATTCAGAACTGTGCCGCAATTTATCGTCTTGTTCCACATGCGTCCTCTCCAGGTGGCCACCGTCGCACCGGAGGACCGCTACAGCGTCTCCCGCTGCTTCGCAAGCCAGTCAGGCGGCAAAGAGAAAGTGCCTATCCCTAACTGTTTCCGCCTCGTGCTGAGATACGGATACACGGATGAAGTTATCACGCCCGACCTGTGCAAGCTCGTCGCCGATGCCGTGCGCGCCTATCTCACTGTCGAAAGCGACAAGGAGGGAGAGGATGTCCGAGCATCCCTCGATGCCCTCGGCCGCGCCCATCACGACCAGTGCGTCTACATTGTTGGCAAGGACCAGCTGCGCATCAAGGAGGGCACCAATTTCATCAAGTGGGGTTTCTTGACTGCCTTTATATGGCTGCGCGGCATCACTCGTCGCAAGATCCAGCGCTTGAACGTCCAGGCCGACCGCCTGGTTGAGGTTGGATTCATCAGGGATATTTGATTGGATTGTGACTGGGGGCCTTAAACCTGTTAATCTTCTATGGGCCTAGAGGCACGCTATTAGTATCAGAGCTATTATGTAGTTTCATCTGCAACTTTGGTGGCAATTGTTTTAATGTCTTTTATATCACTGCTACCCTCCATCATCTATTAACCAAGTATCTATAAATAGGGTGGATCGCGCTGACTCGCGCATCGCAACTATTAGTCCCTCTGTTAGCGCCAGGAATTGCGCGTCGAGGTCTCGACCATTATTCCCTGCCAACATGGCGCTGGGTTGCAATAATCTCAGCCGCACAGCTGTTTGTTTATGCTGGATTTATGCTTTGCCAAACCCCGGCGAGCCGCCAACCCACTTGCATTGTTTACGGTTCATTTCTTCAGTGACATAATTTATTCATCTTTTTTCCGAGTGTGTTAAACGACAACTCCCAACGCCTGATGTGTGATGTGTGATGTGTGATCTGTCCCGAGTCAAAAAGCGGGGTTTCTATCGCTTCCTTTACTCTCTAAAAGCTGTTGTTCATTTCTACGCATCTCCGCTTGTTCGCCAATCCCGATATGGTGAGAGTCCCGAGTCATGGCAAGCATCAAAGGCGAGAATGATATAGATACTTCGCCGTTATTACACCAAACGCATACTGGTCACGCCTCCTCTAATACGGGACCCTCGATATATCGCCACGAACGAGACGACAGCGATGACTTGGCCGAATACAGCGCTGTGAAACCAGCTTCGGTGCTCGATCATGCGGTCTTTCGACCGCCTCCCGATGTTCAGCAGCAGCGTTCTGATAAAGCCGATTCCAGAGCGCCAGAACAAGACTGGAAACCCTACTTGCCTACGCTTGCAACTCAACTAGACGTACCTCGACTTGAAGACACGCGTCTGTCCCCCAGAGCATCCCACAGGCTTAGTATCAAAGGAAAGCCGGCCAGGGTCAAGTCTCTCGACACCGGGCAAAATCCCAGGTCCAACATAGGACGCTCCGTGTCTTTGCTACAAGTGCTGAGTCCATCGGCTATCCGCCAAAATATCTTATCGCCAAGAGAACGCTACTCGACTATTCATGAACTCGATGACATAAATGAAGGAGATCATGTCGAGGTGGATATTTCGTTCCTGGAAGGGCCGGAAACTACAGCGTCGTGGTCTCAGCGTGGTCCTTCCGCGAGCACCGATCCCATGCCATCATCGGAGCAGCAGGCTGATCGTCCAGATCCAATCTTAAGGACTGAGACACCACTTAGTCGAAAGAACTCTGCATCTCGCTTGTCGCGAAACGGAACGCGAAAAGGGATCGAGGACACAGTGCGACAGTACGGGCAACAGCTGGCCGACGAAAGAAAGATGATTGTCTCTGTGAAGGAGTCTGCCCCGGTCGTTGATTTGAGCACTCTGGAAGGAACCGAGCGTCGCATGTCAAAAAACAGCTTTCCCTTTGTAAAGCAGACTGCTTCGGGTGGCGATGAGGCTAGTTTCTTCTACCCAACCGACCCGGAGAAGCCTAATTGGAAGCCATTCTCGATGAAGACGCCTTACATATTGATGCTTATCGTCGTGTCGCTTGTGCTCGCCGCTGTCCAGGAGTATCTCTATCAACGGTCAAAAGCCTTGGAAGCTCGTGGCGAAGGCCTGATTCAGTATAACAAGGTGGTTGATATACCGGTGGCTGAATTCTTCGCGTGGAAATATCTTCCCACAATGGTCATGGTCTCATTTGGTGTCTTATGGCAGATAATGGAGTATAATGTCAAGAGACTGGAACCATATTATCAGTTGTCCCAACCAACGGGAAACACTGCGGCAAAATCGCTCAATCTGGATTATGTATCGATGATTCCTTATGTTGTTCCTTTCAAAGCCATTAGGAATGGCCATTGGACGGTGGCAGTTGCGTCAATTGGAGCCATGTTCGCGACCACAGCAGCTCCCTCGTTGCAAAATCCTTCTATTACGTCTGTGAGAAACCCAAAATGTGCAGATAAAGGCTGTACCAAGGCGGAAAATGCCTATCAGATTTTGCAAGTGAACTCAGTTTGGTCTCGCCTTGTTACAGTGACACTCGTCATAGTCGCGGCAATGGCGGTGGTGCTTTTGTTTCAATTGCGGCGAAAGTCAGGGTTACTGAGTGACCCAAAAGGAATTGCTGGCATTGCATCAATGGCGACAAAGTCACACATTCTCAACGACTTTCAAGGTATGGACGAAGCCACGGAAGATGATATCCACAAGAAACTGCGACATCGGCGTTATGTGCTGTACAAATCGAGCATCTGGCAAGGAGAGTATATGAGGCATACAGATGAGTTTGGGGTCAATGATGAAAAGCAGAAAGTACACTCTCCGCACCCTATTATACTGCGTCTCGTTCCTGGCATTGCGTTTCTTGCATATCTCGCATTTCTTGTTGCCGCCATTCCGCTTGTTAGTTTTACCGACAACGATATACCGCTGAAGGTTCCATGGCTCCCAGTTCTACTGGCTGTGATCGTCAAGCAGCTTTGGTCGACCCTGGAGTTTGCAGTAAGAATGCTAGAGCCATACTTTGCACTTTCTCGAGGAAACGCCCGGCCCGAGAAAACTTTGACACTTGATTATCAAGGTACTCCGTATGGAGTGTTGGCTTTTCAGGCTATCCTGAACCGACATTATATAATAGCTCTTGCTGGGCTTGGTTCTGTCCTCAGCGACGTGCTAACAGTGACTTCATCCTCCCTATCCATGCAAGACGAAACGGCAACATCATTCACCGCATCGTCTGCTCTTTCAACTGCGGTTACGTTGTTTCTCCTGTGTTCTGCTGCGCTTATATGGTTTCGCCGTCGACACGCATTCTTGCCGAGACAGCCATCAACAATTGCGTCGGTGCTAGCATTTATCCATCAATCGCGCATGCTCGACGACTTTGTGAATACGGAACGCTTCAGCAATGACGAGATGCGCACCATGCTCATGAGTCGCAACAAGCGGTATGGTCTTGGCTGGTTCCGAGGGAGAGATGGCAAACCGCATTGTGGAGTCGACGAAGAGCCGATGTTGAGCAAGTATGTGCATGGAGTGAGCTATAGGAAGGCGCAGGCGCCGTGGGAGGATAGTGGTGGTAGACTGTATTTTATTTAGACCAGTTGACGAATAACGACTACTTTTAATAAGCCAGCTGATGGATGTGTTGATATTCCTTAACTTGACCAGGAAATTGGACATTCACGGAAGCTTCAATGTTACATATGTAATTGAAATGAGAGAGCATCCGTTGACATATGAGTGAACTACTACATATAATCAAAGATTCTTCTTTATCAATTGATATTGTTAATCAGCGACTGATACATTGAACATTTAAACATCAATAATATTGGTTGGATATCATCAATATAAACAAGTCAACGTAATGATATCTCTAAAGTCATGCAAAGGAGTGTAAGAATTAGATACAACAATAAACTCGTACAATAAATGACAACCTTTTTCACAAGCAAGGTCAAACAAAAAATTAGTATACACTCCGCTTCCCCATTATATCGCCTCTTTTTTTTGTATTCTTTATATTGTGTTTGACGATTTAAATCAACAGTGCGAGAAGTCCCATAACACCGCCCAGCAAGATCCCTTGCTTGGACACAGTCGCCCCCGGCACCGCAGCACCAGTAAACGGCATCAAAGTCGACGAAGGCGAAGTCTTGACAGTGGGAAGCACGCCCGTCGGCGCAACACCACCGACGACCGTGGTCGCCAGCGTCGAGGCACCACCAGCCGGCGCCGGAACGCCTGTCGGAGCAACACCTGCAGGCGCAGTGGTAGCAGGGATAAGCCCGACAACCGTCGTCGTGGCGCCGCCGACTTCAGTAGCAGTGCCGGTGCTGGCGGGGGGAGTGAGTGGGATGGTTGTTGGCACGGCGGTGATGATGCCTGGGTTTCCGGGGATGTAGCTGCTGCAGATACCGGTGAAGCAGGACAGAGCAGAAGAGATCTCGGACGAGTCGGCGCCCCAGGATTGGATGCAGGAGATGATGCTTGAGGTCACGTTGGACGATGGGCAGTAGCAGGAGACGTCGGTGTTGTCGGTGCAGGTGTCGGGCATCCAGGTGTTGATGCACTTGGAAACAACGCCGGGGCAGGATCCACCACCAGGGGTAGAACCGGGGGTAGAGCCAGGAGTAGAGGTCTGCATAGGCGAAACAGAAGTCTCAGCAGGGGGCACGGCTACGCCAGTCTCGGTGGCGGTGACGGGGCAGATGGTGGTAGACAGGGCAACGGTCTTGGTGATGACGCTCTGCGAGTTGGCCGGGCAGTTGGTGACGGTTGGGGCGCAGCTGGTGACAGTCACGAGAGTGGTGGTCCACACGGTCGAGGTGGTCCAGCTCTGAGGGGTGACTGAGGCAGCAGGAGGAACGACTGCAGTCGACTGGCCGGCAGGGCTGGTGACACCTGGCATCGACATGGAGAACGAGCCAGAAGGTACAGGAACAGAGACTGAGGGAACGGATGGGGTGTTGGTAGGAACAGAGACCGAAGGGATGGTCACTGAAGGAATAGAGACTGCAGGGGGAGTAACCGAAGTGTCTGGGATGGAGATGAAGGGGATAGTCACGGAAACATCAGGGATAGAGAAAGATGGAACCGAAACAGACGGGACAGAGACGGCAGGCACAGTCAAAGAAGCCGGAGGAATGGTATACGAGTTACCAGGAACACTGGTGTGCCCATGGTTTCCGTTACCGGGGGTACAGTCAAAGCCAATTGACCAGATTCCGAATCCACACGAGTCAACACCGCTGTGGTCTGGGATAGACCAGCTGACGGAGGTTGCACCACCACACTGGTCGTTGGAGATATCAGTTCCCTCGGGGCCACAGGTGGACGTGTGCTGGCACTGAGAGCCGTCAGGCATGCCGTAGTTGAAGGTGACGTCGGTCTCCTGGTCGGTGTACATGCTGAACGAATTGATGGAGAAGGCATCCTTGTTTTCACCGCAGCTGATCTGGGGAGAGGAGCCGCCATGGCCAGACTTGGAAATGCTTCCGGAGATGCATTTTTCCTGTTGACGTTAGTATGTAGGGTATATGGGACATTGATATAGATGATGACATACCGAAGAACGCTTGCCGAAACCACCCTGTCTGTCAGAGCAGGTGAAGCCCGAGAAATCATAGCCATCATAGGAGGAAAACCCAGACCCGGGGCTGAGGCCGGACCAGTGCCAGCCGCCTCTCTGCTGGTCTGTACACTTGTTGTCACAGTTGCTGGGATTGGGGAAGTAGTCTTCGGTGAGCCACTGTCAATTGTTAGAGCTTGTCATGATCATCTGGTCGAGGTGACTTACGCTGGCTGAAGCCTTCTCGATGGCCAAGAAGGCGGCCAGGGTTCCAACAGAAGAGATCTTCATGGTGAAGTCAAGATGAGAAGATAAAAAGTATTATCGATTACCAGAACGACAATATGAATATGTCAAGTAAGTGAATGTAATAGTTTCAGTAAAGCGAACGTCTGGAATAAACGAATGTCTCAGCTCAGAGAGCCGATATGCTAGAGAATGACAGCAACAAAACACGACCGAAGGAAAACAATGTTTGAATAGAAGAATCCGTTCAGCGGAGGATATCCAGGCATTTTAAGGCCGGACCAACCCATGACATTTTCTGGCCAGGAAAAAAAAAAGGCGCCCACTGTCATCAAGACTCGGCATGCATGCACCCAGCGCCAGTGTCACCCGGCCCCAGAGCCATCCTCCATGCGAGTTTTCCTCCGACAAGCTCAAGAGGGTATGTGTTCAGCCTATCAGCGACAGCCTCAAGGGGCAGGTAAGACATTTTGAGGCTACCAAAGCAGGCCGAAACAGCCGAAACAGGCGGGTACCTTGATCTAGAGATAGACTTTTGCGGACCAGCCAACCCTAACCCAGTCTTCTCCTGCATTAGGGCCAGTCGAGTTGGGCAACGTTACCCAAAAGCGTACTTATCACAGTGGTTGTTAAGGGTCACACCTTTTCGAACTAGTGCAAAGGAACTAGACGCCACAGGTCAGCTAAAGTATAGCGAGCGCACCTATGGGCACTTCGTTTATGAACTGTTCGTTCCACTGCGAGCCGACGCCACAGGGGTTGCGGCGGACGCCACGAGAAGAGCCCCTGAATTTATGACCGATCGTTTTGCACTTTTGGCACTTTGAGGCTTTTGACGATGGTTTTTCATTTCACCTTCCTGTATGCTCATATGGTCGATCGTATGCAGACTGCACATGTGCCGGGGGGCCTGTCGAGAATGAGATGGAAATACTACATTGGAACGGGCGTTGGGTCGGGACCAGCATAGAGCGAGTGCTCTAGAACGTTTAACCGGGCCCAAAATTAATACAAGCTTTTATTACTTGGCACTTGGCAATGTCGAGATCCTGGTCGTATGATAAACCGATCTTGCTAGTGTAATATTTCTGTGGATACTGGTTTGTGAAGTTTCTCGGAGTTTCGGCTTCAAATGGTTAGGGTTGTTCAAGACATCAGATTCTTTTTTTATACACTAATTGAGCTTGCTGTTAAGGATATCCACCGTTAATGCGTATGTAGCTGTCTTTCCCAAAGACCAACTGGCCACATAATAACATTGAACTCATGTACTATCGTCAAACCGTTTCTCAACCACCATAACACTCGTACCTTAGCGAAGCCACATCAATGTGCAGGGGCCAGGCACTAACTCCTTAGTTCATCACGCACCACCCTACATTTACAATCCCATTATTATTACGTAGCCTAAGAGGATTGGGGTAATAAGCACAGCGCCAAGTGAAACGTGGAATGTGTCAGGCCATGGCCATAGCTCGGGCCAAGCCCGGCGAGGGGCGGATATCGCTGGCTAGTCTGCGGTCCGCCTCGTTTTTACTGTTTTCGGAGTAGGTGCATGTGAGTTTGTACAAGGGTGATCCTGTTCGGAGGGATCTATTGTGCGACAGTACGGAGTATTGTTGTACGGATGCCGAATAAACACTGGGCTTGACGCGGATTTCCTCGAGTCCTTCGAAAAGAGAGAATATAGCCAGGAATAAAAGAGATTTAAGAAAAACGGTGTCATCCTGCAAAGTCAACATGTTTGTCGCAGAATTCAATAGCTCCAGTCTAGCGCCGGTCGAAAATAAGGTGACAACATTTGAACCTGACAGGGCCTGGCATATGGTGGAGGCTGTGCACAGCCATCTGGTCAAGACTGCAGTGACCAGTCTGGGGTATGCCAGTATGACTGTGGTTTGATTAAATCACACGCCAATCAACAACTAGACTTGGTCCGTCTGACGCTGATTTTCTAGGCTGTATGCAGTGTACGAGAGATCCCTGCTTGGGAGTTCGCCCCTTAGGATGGTCCTTAAGACAGGCATATAACACTGGTGTTTACTCATTAGGTAACATCAAAGAGCCATTTATACGCGAAACACATAAAAATCAAGTATGTCCATTCCAACTAATCATAATACTCCAAGGTATCGTATCAACAAACCCAGATCATAAACAACATCAACATAAGAAACTTTTCGATCGTCTCGGTCGTCAAGACCCGTAATCGACAACCGACTAATTCATGCTCGGAGCGTCATAACGGCCGTCAGTATGGACAGTAAACCAGCAATCAGGCTGTCGCCTTGGCCCATTCCGTTGAAATCTATCTCATATCACAAAGATCTCATCATTTACTAAGACATGGATGAATGTTAGACGTCACAGTAGATCCACAGTAGTATCCTGGCTACCGTGCCATATGAAAGAGATTCGTAGAAAGCTTAAAGCTTTAAGAAAAAAGTTTAGATGGTTTAAAAAGAAAGCTGGTTGCGGCGGTGGCCGTCAATCAATTTGCGACGAACGGTTTCACCACCAGAAAGGTTGCTCGCTTTGCGTTTCCGAGGAGGAGTGCGCGGGTCGGAATACCGCGAGTGTCGAAACACGCTAGCAACGCGAGAAGGAGAATTGGCCGGCATAAACTCTCGGTGCTGGGGGAGGCGGATCAATGTTTGGTAGCGAGTGTTGTTACGACGAAACGCTGTGACAATGCCTTTGTCCAGGTGGTTGAGGAACTGCTCTGCACTGTTTGATTCGTTGCGGTTTGGCGTTGGAGTGCGCAGAGCCTTAGCTGATGATGGTGCTACGGGCGAGGTCTGCACGCCTTCATCATCCGAGTTCTTCTCGATTTCTTCCTCGTCCGATGAGCCATTGCCAAAATCGATAAAGTCATCCACATTCAGCATGGCCTCGTCATCCTCGTCATCTTCATCTTCAAACGAACTTTCACCGCCAAATGTTTGTGCGGCGTAGAACGCTTCGGGCGGCCCCATAACTTGACCACCGGGTGTTGCATCGTTACCCAGTGCTGTCATCATCAGGTTACCAGAGTTTAACATGGGGTTCAATTCAAGGCCATTGGGGGAAGCAAGCGCCTCCGTGTCACTTTCCTCCACTAGATGCATGGTGGTAGCCCGCGGGCTGTTGGTAGCAGTGCCGCAGATACTGTTAGTGGCCGATTCCAACCAGTCATGGCGAGATGAGGAGTACGCCGGGATGATGACGAGATGCTTGCCAGTGCAATCAACAAGTGCTACAGGTTTTTTAGGATCGGGAACAAAAGAGCCCATAATAGGACCCCGGCGACGTGGGGGATTTGATGGCTGGCTTGCCGAGTCGCCAGTGGCAGTAAGAGAGCTAGTCGAGTCCCGTCGAAGAATGGATCGAGGGTGTGTAATGGTAGCTGGTGGAGGGAGATCCTCGTCGGTAGTCTCACCATCATCAGCTAAAAAGTGTTAGTGAGTACAACGATGCCATGGTCCAAAGCATAGGAAGCATACTCTCATATCCACTCGAGCCATCAGAAACGGCATCTGACTCGACGTGGTAGATGTTGGCGGGGTGTTTGAAGTCCGACTCCCCGAAAATGTCCTCATATCGCTGGTTGTTTCCGCCGTCGTGGTCATTGTCAATCATACGACGAAGAGTTGGATCAAGGCTGTCTTGCTGTAGGAAATCACCTGGAATCTCGTCGTCGGTGCTGCCATCTGGGCTGTCACTGGAAGATTCAGAGTTTTCTTCCGTGATAAAATGCACATGCCTTTGGACAGGGGTTTCGATTGCTTCGCTTGTAAGGTCAGTCTCGCCAAAGGTTTCCATGGCGCTATACAGCTGATCATCTAGGAATGGTTCTGCAGAAAATAGAATGTGGTCATCGAAGCTACCGAGTCCCACCCATTGATCTGGTTCGAGAGCATCAGAATGAGAAAAGCCATTGCCAACGATCTGTCTCTCATCCTCGGAGTCGAGAATCATTTGTTCTTCGAGCTGCTCGACATCCACGTCTTCGTCGTCGTCATCGGAGATTTCGTCGACGGCGCCGTAGTCGTCGCTGTCCGAGTCACCAGCGCTGCTCTGCTGGCCCTCATAGCCCTCGTCGTAGGAGAGCTTTCTCTTCTTAAGGGAAAGGGGAGAAGAGGCAAGTTTTTTCGACCCCGCCTTACGGCCCCTATGGCTCTTGCCTCCATAAGACGGGGTGCGATGAGCAGTTTTGTCGTCGTCATCTGAGCTTGCTTCCGAGTCGGCTTCGTCCTGGTCGCTTTCTTCGAAACCGGAAAGCGATGAAATGGTGGAGACGGAGGAGAGCGACGGTTTGCGTTTTCTGTTTATGTTGAGGGCACTCAATGAAGCGGGCTTCGTGCCGGCGGGCTTCTTGCCGGCGGGCTTCTTACTAGCGGGGCGTTTGAACCCTTTGTTGCGAGCGGCGGCGCTGAATTGGGAGACGTCGGCTCGGCGCTTGCCAGCCACTTTGGGCGACTGGGAGTTGCTTTTCGGCATATTGTTTGTGACAATGCTTTGTGTGGTTTGGGATGACAGTTCGAGAGTAAAAAAGTGTATTTTGGATTGATGCCTGGTCTATTGCGGTATTGATGTCCAAGTATGGTGTAGTGAGGTGGTTGATTGTAGGAAAGTAGCGGTGGTCGAGGGGAGTAGTCGGATCCAGGGAGAAAGCAGTCGTGGTAAAACACCTCCCGTCTCAATGGACGTACAAAGTGTCTTTTCCGTCAAGTCTCGCGGGGGGGCAATTTCGACGTGCCACTGCAAGCGCCGAAAGAGGTAAACAGATATCGTCAGAGGTCGATTGTGAAATTCTTCGAAGAGCCGGCTGGACTGGAGAGTGCGGAGACTGGAAACTGGCCCGCGCTCCCCAGCAGGGGATTTACAGCTCAGCGAACGCCATTTGTGGCCGTGATTCTCTGTCGACGATATCTGGATGAGGGATTGGATGTGACGGGGATGGACAGACGAGGTGGGCTGTTTTGACTTGGGGAAGAAGATGATGATGGAGGAGAAACAGAAACAGAGAAAGAGAGAAAGAGGGAAAGAGAGAAAAAGACGGGCGGGCGCAACGGGATCCAATTTTTTTTCGCTCCTTCCCTCCCCCCACCTGCAGGCACCGCCGCGTCATTGGCCGAGCCGCCTCACCGCATTTTTCATGGCCCTTGCTTTGCTTTGCTTCACTGTGAATCACTTGCATTTTTACTCGATCTGTCTTGTTTAGTACTTATGTCGTCTCTACTGCGTCTACGGTGTATTATGTTCTTGTAAATGCTGCGGCTATGTGATGATGTCGAATTTCAGTTCCGTGCCGGCCCAGCAGCCCGGGGAATCGCTCTCCGTAGGCCTGATACCTGATAATTGCGATAGCACCAGCACGATATGGACAACAATGACCGTATCAGTTCGCACTAAGTCCGTAGTAAGCGCTGGCTAAAGCTCACTTGCAGCCAAGTAGCCCGTGCTGAGCGCTAATCTCCACGCCTCAACGAGTCAACATTTTCGGATACAAAAACCTGTGCACTACTATTTGTAACTACTATACAAGTGGTTATGTCATTTCTGGCTCGTGCAAAACCGATGAATCATAACAGCCGCCCGCGGCCAATCAGCCGGCGGTCTAGATTCTATCGTTCTCCTTTTGACCTTGACAGTCAGTGGAAATACTTCAGCAGTGTCAGTACTTTCGTCTTCGATGTAGCGGTCAAGGGCCCACTGTCGGGCCTCCAAAACAATGCGACTTGGAGTCACTAAGAATAATTTTCAAAATGAGGCAGAAAATTGAAATCTTCGCTGTTACTATTTCGAGACAAGCGTAATGCCTAGGTCGGGGACCCCGTCCAATCACA
The DNA here is from genome assembly GCA_023626135.1 of Talaromyces sp. R2412. NCBI lineage: Eukaryota > Fungi > Ascomycota > Eurotiomycetes > Eurotiales > Trichocomaceae > Talaromyces > Talaromyces sp. R2412. Next base: position 427,852 of record JAMAGK010000019.1, on the reverse strand, counting down.
GGTTGCATTTCGTCGAATTGAACCGAAAAAATGCGTGATCATACCCCACTGTGGGGTGCAGCTGCTTCCAGCCATGACCCAATTATGTGTCCCGGAAGTCGGGTTCCACCGGCGCCGGATTGGCTGCTGATCGACTAGTGCCGTGTTAGTCGCCTGTTGTGTCATCAACAGTCACCCAGTGGCGAGTCTTCTATCAATCGGGTTTTTATTTTCATTTCATTTGAAACGTGTCCGAAGATCACTGCGTGACCGCTTTCGATAATTCGACTGCCTGCAACGTTCAATTGATATGCGTCCAAGTACGATGAGATCATGTGACTAGTCCAGCCCTAGTACAACGTGGCATGCATGAAACAGAGCACAAACAACTGAGATGTTGTTCATGTTGTTCCGGAAAAATGTCATAAAAATATCACTAGATTATTCAACTTGGGTAATTATATTGATAGAACCTTCGCTTCCTTATAAAATCATTCTATCTACAGCGCAACGCTTAAATCCAATCCATATGTCGTATCCTATTCGTAAATTGCCAGCAACGTAAATACTTACGTCCCTGGATATGGCTGGATGTTGGGGTCGGCATGGTTCGTACGCTTTGAAAACGACCGAAACAAGGAGAACCGCCGGTTGTCCGACTTGCTGCTACCAGAAACAACCGGTGTAGTAGGCGTAGGCGAAGGCGTTGCCTCTGGCGTCTGCACAGACGGCTGCACTGCGCTGCTGGCAGCCGAGTCAGGCACCTCTGCTTCGCTCCGTGCTTTCTGCACCTGCTCAACGCCCTCGCGCACCGCTGAAATCGGCGCGTCGCGAGGTGCTGTCGTGCTTAGCGTCTCCGTGGGACGAATCTGGTGCTCCGAGTTCTCCTCATTTAGCTTGGCTACTTCGGCTTCGGTGACGAGACGCTCGTTTTCGAGCCGCACTTCTTTGCCGCGTTTGTGGCAGTACCAGAGAACGAGCAGGACAACTACAACACTTGTTAGACATGAAGATATAGAAGAAGGCTGCGAACTTACTGAACAATGCCAAAGACCACAGCACATTCACTCCAAGCACCGCTGGGAATCGCGCGCGTAGAAACGCGGTGATTGACCGCAGCATTCCCACCAGCGCTGTCGGCTTGCCAACAAGCTCCTTCAGATTGGGCACCTTGAAGCCCATCTTTTTCGCTGCCGCTGCAGCCTTGCCTGCATTTTCCATGTTGACACCGGCTTGTGAAGGCTTCTCGCTAGTTGCAGCCATGAGCTCGGGCCCGAACTTCTCTGGAAGTTGTTCCACTAGCTTTTGCAGAAAGCTGGGGAGTTGCCCGAAGGTATCCTTGAGCTGCTTGTCGCCGTTGGTCAGGAGCTGCTCGAGGTCGTGGTAGGCAGTCGGCACGCCTGTGACCAGATCCTTGAAAATCAGCTTGAACTTTTGCAGAAGCTCCTGTGTTTCGTCGCCGACTGAAAACACCCGGTTATTCTCCGCGGCGAGGTTGAGTCGCTCAAGGACAGTGGCAAGATCTTCTTGTTCTTGTTGTTGCTCGGTAACGCTGATGTCCTCGCCGTCTGCTGTTTTACGGGCTGTCGCTATCTCGTTGGGATCCGTTGCGGCTGGTCCTTGTTCCTGTGCATTCTTGCCCTATAAGCAATGCAGTTAGCATATCAGCCAGAAAAGTTTGCCAAGACAAATGAAATAATGGTATACCTTTTTCGCCTGTGTTCCGCTCCTCTTCAGCCACATACTCCAGGGGCGGGATTTCTTCTGGGTCTTGACCGGCTCTGGTGCTGCTGGGGTCTTTTCTGCAACCTTGTCGGCCAGCGCGGGTTCTGTCGTCAATTCCTCAGTCGGCGACACTGGCAATGGGATCTCCTGCGCGCCATCCATTAAAGCAATCTGCGCGTTACTGCCTGTCACTTTCAGGTCTTGCTGGCTGCGTTGCTCTTCTGTCGACATGACTCGTTCCAAGAAAGCCTCGTCCTCATCTGTCAACACGGGCTTTGAGTTCCAAGATGTGGCCTTGGACGCGACATTGCTGATATATTGAAGAGCCATAATTTGTATATTTTGTATGTGTATGTGTGGTGCAAGATCAGCTCGCGACGAAAGCCAAAAAATGGACGTCAGTAGTCGGGCTATATAAACAGCCCGAGCGCCGATGATATCACAGCTGTGCACCGCCACAGCTCGCGGGGGACGTGAGCCACTCGCCACAAGCCACTCGCCACAGCCCCGTATTTAGACTGACCAATCAGAGTCTGCAGCCTCGTTTCTTCTATACTTCTTCGATCAGAGTTGTCTTTCCATCATGAGGGAAGAATTATCCGATTTTTATTTCACTTGTGTAGACGACACGAATTGCGTCCTTGAAAGGCGAGGGTAAAGAAGATCTAAGTATTAATTGTCTCACGCAACCGATCTTCCAACAATCTCACTCGCTCCTTCCCTCACTCTCAACTGGCAGTTGCCTGCTTAAAGACACAACATCCACATGTGGATTCACTTTTCTCTCACTCCAGACATTCAAATCTTCTCTTTTCTATAACCACTTGCTCTCAACCGTGCGTTGCCCTCGTCACATTCGAGAGCAGTCCACTTGTCAACTACAATCAAAATGCCTCGCAAGCGCCCTCTCGAGATCGATCGTTCAAATGAAGTCAAAATCACAGCAGAACTCGTGCAGACATCGATGAGAAAATCCCGCAACATCCCTCCGTATTTTGCACATGAGCCGCTGTCTGCTGCTCTTTACGCTAGTGGCAAGTTATATTTTCTTGGTGAGGATTCAATTGCATTGACTGACTGAACTTCAAATTTTTAGAGCTCGCGCTGGCAGTCAGTGAATGTCCCAGCAAGAATACACTCGCGCAAACTGAGCATTTGAAATCTGATGATGAGTCTGACTTTGAAAAAGACAATGAAATGGTCAGTTTGCCTTGAGTTTTACATATAGTTGGCTAGTTCTGTGGCTAATTGTCCTGTTTACCAGCATCTCAACTTTGAGACCGAAGAAAGAACTACCCATGCACAACCTAAAACTCCGCTTGAAGAGCGCATGGTTGGTGGAAGCCAGCCAGTCGGAGGCAGAGGCAAGAAGCTCTGCGCTGTAGAAGACATGGACGAAGATGACAAGTTGATTTACCACCTGAAACTCGCCAAGTGGACAGAGCGCGAGATTCACGCCAAATTTGTGTCCGAACGCCGTATCAATTACAGCCAGAAAACAATCGGCACGCGCTTTTGCCGTATGCGCCGTTTCATCATGGACGACAACGATCAACGATTGAAGAAGAGGACGGCTGTGTGGTTTGAGCCCGAGGTATGCATCCTTCATTCTTTTTTTTTATCTAACTAACATACCATAGCAATCTTTACTACCCGACGCTTTTGCGTTTGCGACAGAACAGATTGAAAAGGAGCGGCGGGCCCTAGAGAAGCGGAAATGGGACTTGGTGGCCGAGTACATACAGAAACACGAGCCGACGGCCATGTTCTCTGGCGACGCCTGTCGACAGCAGTATGAAGCTTTGTCCAGGGGAAAAGCGCCAGTCCCACCAGAGAAGCAAAGGTGCCTGAGCCCAAAATTAGCTAGGCTGCTTGCTGCTCGTCAGAAGCAGATAGCCTATATCGAGCAGCTACAAAAGGTGGATCGCCCAAAGGTTTAGATTTGCCAGTACAAACACCGGCAAAGTGCTAGATGTCTCATACTTGCATGTATCTTAGAGAATGTATCTTTAGAATGTATCTTTAACTTAACATACGGGGGCGTACCCCAGAGGATAAAATCCCAAGCCATTTAAGCTTAACTATTGGCCGCCCCGACCCGACGCGGCGCTGCGATTGATCCCCGCGCGGCCTATCGCGGGGGTTTGCTTCAGCCAAGCTGCGCCAATCCTCAACGTATCTACAAATAGTAGTGTCTACTAAATTTCGCCTGCATGAGCATATGAGGCTATGAGCCATGCCCTGGGCGCAATTTTTCAAGCGCTCTAGTCATGTGACGCCCGCTGTAGCCTGATATTGCTTGTATCGCCTCCCGCCCTCCTGCTTCTCTCTCTCTCCTTGTCACGCTTCGGACAGTCGACCGCTGATATCAACGCGCGTGTGCGATTTTTGGATTTTACATCCAGATTGCCTCTGCGCAGAGTCTCGCTCGGGATAGTGTGTGACTGGTTCTTTGTTCTGCGCCGTCGGACACTGCGAACGAGTCATCCATCATCCGTCTGGCGAGGCTTCCACGGCTCAGTCCCATGCATGATCAAGCAGCGTCACCTTTCCCTATAAACCCTTACGCTCTTTACTACACCCGCGTTCTTCTGCCTTTTTTTCACCGTCTTTCGCTCTCTCCGCGCTCGCGAGATCTTCGTGCTTCTCGAACAGCCATGTTCAAACGCTCTTTCTCGTCAAAAGACCGTGTGGGCAAGGCTGCCAGGCCGCACAAGAAGACCTATCGCGACAAAACAAAGGCGAAGATGGAGGAGTCTCTTGACAGCCCGCCTGCGGGAAGGTGAGATTTTCTTCGGTTTAATTTGTTTATCAGGCGTTCTAACTCTGTTAGCCCTCTCACGAGCCCGATAGTGACCTTGGTCGTGGGCCATGAGAAGCGTCTTTTCGCCGCGCATGAGGATGTCCTGTCACGCTCCGCCTTCTTTGATGCTGCGCTAAAGGACCAGTTCCTGGAGCCTAGCGGAAAGAGGGTGGACCTTCCTGACGAGTAAGCTGTGGAATTTGTCTCTTGTGACATGTATGTATCTGATATCGTGTAGGGAACCGGAGATACTGTCTTGTATTCTGGAGTACCTTTACAAGGGGGATTACTTTCCCCGTCTATTGCACAACAAGCGTCGCAATTCCTGGGAACTCGAGGATGCCCAAGACGTTTACAAAACCGGTGGCCGCGGTTCGAGCGAGGCAACAATTTTCCACTCGGGCGCTGGTTGCGATCTGCTTCGCGACACCGTCGTCTATTGCGCAGCCGAAAGATACGGACTGGACGAGCTGAAGCGGCTCTCCCTGCGAAAACAGGGGCTGCAAAGCGGAATTCCGGTCGATGTGATCCTGAGGTCTGCGCGGTTTGCGTACGAGCACACGCCCGACACCGACTCCCGACTACGCGCTCATTATTTAGCTCTGATTATCAGAAGTCGCAAGACGTTCAAGAGAAGCGGAACCATGCAGATGGAGATGGAAGCTGGCGGCAAATTGTTTTTCGATCTGTTTGTGGCAATGAGCAATCATATCGATGATATTGTGGAAATCGGGTTTGTTCTTTCTCTTTTTTTTTGAAAAATTGATTTTTGTCCTATCTGCTACTGAGTAGAGCTTACTTTTACAGCAACAGCCGATCCCCACGATTCATCTAGCTCGCTGCAATCAGTCGAGGTTTGGATTGTATCATAAATGCAGTGGAGGGGGTCTCAACCAGAATGACAATGACAAGATAACCAAGACCCATACAGAGTTATTGTTTTGATTTTTGCATTACACTCTATTCGATCGAGGTTGGCCATTGATTTCACGGTTTTGAGAACCTGTGCCATCTACTTTATTTTTAATTTACTAACCCATGTTGTCCTTGATATTGTGATTTGGGGAACAATTTGCCAGAAGTTTCTAAATCCCTGTTTGATAGTCTAGTCCTCTGTGAGGATAGCTTGGTTTACCTTTTCATTTTTGGATTTATTTGTTCGACTGCGATTGATTTGAGAGGCGGTGTCTTACTGTGTATGATACTCGCGACTGAGCTATATAAGAATGAGATTCGGCCACCTCAGTAATTTTCTGTCTCATGAGAAGTAAAGCTCTACAAACCTTTATCTTGATCTTTACCCAATTTCTCTATTCGAACCTGTACCTCCTTCTCTATCTCACACTCAACCCAACCTCTAATTTAGTCTGTCATCAACCCCTCTCGTTGAATCCTTTTTACTAAACCTCTCGCTCTCTCTAACCAGATCTCCTATTACCAAACCTCGCTCACCGAATTCCTTTTACTAAGTCTCTCTAACGTTAACTTCGACGCCAAACTTAACGCCAAATCCAACATTAGTTCCAGCATCAATTCTAACGTTAGCCGTAACGTTAGACTCAACGTTAAGCTCAACATCAAATTTGACGTCAATTCCAACGTCAACCATAACGTCAAGCTCTTACTATCCTCTCATTTCATCGATCTCCAACCTCTCACCTTGCATTATAAATAGACCCTCTACCTCTCTTCGTCTTGTCTCTTCACTTCCCTCTCGACCAGCAACCCTTTTTCAACTTGGCACAATTTACCTCTTCACTCATCCTCTACCTTTACTTCAACTCTTCTCATTCAAGGTAAGCTATTCATCACTTTCCTTCATCCTTCTTCAACCCACTGCTGAAGAACGGCCTTTTAAACCGTTCTTATTTAAACGTCTCACCAGGTTCTTCCCTCTCAACCCATTCTCCCCTCAACCCATTTCTCTTCCCAACCACCCTCAATATCCTACCTCTGCTAACTATCCCAGAAAATAGCCAACACAAAACAATGGTACCTCGCGTTGACGCTGGGCTCTGCCCGGTCAAACCGTCCTTGGAACTCACACATGGAATGACATTTATCGTCAAATACTTTAATCCTGGCAAAAACAAGCAGGACCTATGGCTCGGCGTTCATGTTCCTCTCGATCTGGCACCAAAATCCATGACCAGCCGCCCAAGGAAGAATGCGCATCCAGATACTCCTGCCGACAAACGCGCGTACATGTTCTATCTACCGTGGAAAAACGCATAGTAAGTTTGAAATTAGCAAATTCATGAACTCTCTAACAAAAGTTTCCCAGTACATGGGTCGAAAAGAAATGTCTTTTCCCACTTGACGAACAACCGCATCCCGGCTTTACCATCCCTGGCGCCGAATACGGCAAGCTGTATGTCAAACTGCACGAGCTTATGAAAGAGGGTAAAGACCTCGACTTTTGGGTCGCGATGGCAAAGGCAGAGCGGAGCCAGAAGGGGCTGCTGAACAGAGAACCGGGTCTCGTGTTGCCCTCCGATACAGATCTTGAAAAGGGAACGAGCTTTGACTCGGACGATGACACCAGCATGAACTCCCCTGAACTGAACCCCATGAAAAAGCGCGTGATCGCACACGCCAACAATGCCTTTTTGCAGCCAACACTTGTGGACCCAGATGAGATCGTCGATGTGTATGTCGGCCATGGCGCGGACCACAAAGTCTTTCACCTTACACGCAGAGCGATAAACAAGTCCTCGATCCTGCGAAAGATTGTGCAAGGGAGCCCGCCCTACGTCATGAACCCGGTCCTATTTCACATGGAAACCAAAGCCTTTGAGCTCGTGTACGCATTCATTTGCAGCGACAGCGAAGATCTCGGTCTCGAAAAGGTTGGCGAGGAGGATGACGAGCATGATCTTCTCGGGGATGTGTTGATTCTGGGAAAGACATACGTCCTGCGCGACTTCAACTGTGATGATGAGCACAGCCTCAACAGCTCCATCTGCGACCTCGGCAAAACCTATCTGATTGCCTCGTCTCTGGGTCTGGGCTCTATGCAGATGGCCATCATCCGCAGACTGCAGGTGACTTGGAACATGGCCTGCGGTATTGACCAAACCCTAACAGTGCTCGATACAATTGATGCCACTGTCGAAGCCATCTACACGGCAAATCCGGCCTATCTCAAAGGCAATCTTACCAACAACGAACCCTTTCTCGAGTGGACTGTCGGTTTCCTGAGCGATCTTCTCATGGTTCTCGTCAACAAGCACACTGAGCGATTCACCACGTTTATGCAAAAGTACATGGCCATCCAGGGCGCGGTGCTGGCCCAGCGTGGACAGGCGTGCAGCTTTGATGCGCAGAGATTGGCGAGGTTGGAGAATTCGTTCATGATGGGTCCCGGACACACGGTGGAGGGAACAAAAGAAGAGGTTGAAAACAAGGAGGAGGAAATCAAGGAAAGCGAAGCTAAGGAGGATGAAACGAAGGAGGACGAAGAAATGGCATGTTGATGGGGAGGACCCCCGAGGTGACGAAGATGAGGGCAGGATTACCGGGAAAGTTCACAAAAAGAAATCGAAATTGCATCGCAATGGGTTCATTGAATGGGAATTTTTTTTAAATCTAGTTGGTAATTTGGTTTGAAATTAAATTGGATTATATTGATTGAAATGAAAGCATTGTCCATGAGCATATACTTAGATGCACGCTGATTGGCCCACTTGAGCCGCCGGAGGCCACGTCTTTGGCTTCTAACTTGACTCTCACGCCTTCACCAGCTAACTATCTCCAACTATCTCACCCGACCAATTCTGAAATACCTCACCTCCTTCGATAGACATGCTATCTTCTCTAACCGGCAACCTGGCCGGTGCGCGCCACTCGCTGACCCAGGTGCTCAACTTCGCCCTCGTCCTCTCGACCGCGTTCATGCTCTGGAAAGGCCTCTCGATCGCGACAAACTCCAGCAGCCCCATCGTCGTCGTGCTGTCCGGGTCCATGGAGCCCGCGTTCCAGCGTGGAGATTTGCTGTTCCTGTGGAATCGCAGTGAGAGGGCCGAGGTTGGGGAGATTGTGGTGTACAATGTCAAGGGTATGATGGACTGCAACTTTGCGTCGCGGGGGCTAGCAAATGTTAACAATGGGTTTTTTACAGGCAAGGATATTCCGATTGTGCATCGAGTAGTGCGGTCATTTACCGAGGAAGACCCGAAAATGAAGACGAAGAAGGCTGGGTTAGTGGACTCTTTACAACCCTCGACCAGACGAACAGACAAATTGACATCCTGCAGATCCAATCCCAAGACACTCACACCAACCCCTTCGCAAAAACTGCTCACAAAAGGCGACAACAACCCGGCCGACGACACAGAGCTCTGTTAGTTTTACCCTCAACCAACTTTCCCACCCTCTTCAAGCTAATTAATTTTCTCGCAGACTCCCGCGGACAGGATCATCTCGACCGCAAAGAAGACGTCGTCGGTAGCGTGCGCGGATACATCCCCGGGATTGGATACGTGACCATCATGCTCAGCGAGCATCCATGGCTGAAAACGGTGTTGCTGGGGGTCATGGGGTTGATGGTGATACTGCAGCGCGAGTGATTTTTTGGGGGAAACATCGTTTGAATATTGGGTTGTTCTTCGTTTCTGGAGCTGGGATATGTTTTATAGAGCAAGCTCATTGCATTAGCGCGTGAATTGACTTGTTTGCGTCGTCTTAAAACAAAACCAAAGCTTGTAGACTTGTTGGGCTAGGTTTGTATAGAAGCTCCCTTGTACTATGTAGAGCGCACCCCACCTGACTCAGCGGCTGCTGGCTCGTCTGAAACTGACGGTTTCTCACCTGCAACAGTTTGCAGGAAAACAAAGCTTGCGATAAACCTTTCAAACGATAGCGTGTTTGACGATCGGTCTCCGATACCTACGACACCGTTGCTAGCCGCAGCCAGAGCACCAACAGAGACAAAGTACCCCGCTACAACTTCCCAGCGTCACACCCCTCACGAGACCGCATTCACCACCGAATACCCCGACACTGACAGCCAGTGTTCGCAGTTGGAAAAGGAAATGGGCAGCGTCAAACGAATTGGCAAGGTAAGTTTGCATTTTTGACAGCTTTGGGAAGCTCGACCGTAGCTAATTCGTTCGCAGGAATTTGCCGAATTGACCGAATCTCCTCCCACCGGCATCACCATTCAACTGGTTGACGAATCCGATCTGTACAAATGGAAAGTGTACATGGAGGGGCCAGAAGGGACTCCATATCAAGTACGCACACACTCACACACTTTTAAGCTTAATGCTAACTCTTCCTCAGGGCGGCCGATTCCTAGTCAACCTCAGTCTCCCCAACGAATACCCCTTCAAACCACCCACCGTCTCATTCGCAACCAAAATCTACCATCCAAATGTCTCCAACGACGATAAAGGGTCTATGTGTCTGGGTATGCTGAAATCCGACGAGTGGAAGCCCTCGTCGCGCATTGGCGCCGTGCTCGAGTTCGCCCGCCAGCTGCTCGTCGAGCCGATGCCCGACGATGCTGTCGAGGGGCGTATTGCCGAGCAGTATCAGAATGACCGGAAGAGATTTGACGAGGTCGCTCGCGATTGGACGCGGCGGTATGCGAGGGAGGAGGAGAAGCAGTGAGATAAGACTATCCTGTATTACTCATTTTCATGGCGTTTGGTTTGGTTTTTCGTTACGTGACTTGCTCATCTGGGACAGACAGAATGAGCAATTTGACAGATGCAGAGCGTCCTTTTTTTTAAAGGCTAGGTATTACATACATGTATTAATGCAGCCAAATTTCAAAGACCAGTTGACTTTTACCAATATGTACAGATTGCATCTAACTAACACAAATTAAGCTGCGCTCTCGACTCGTCCTTTGCACACTCTCCGTCATCTTCCTCGATCTTGGCTGGGATCGGCTTGTTTGCCAGCGGTGTTAGCCGGAATCCATGCCTGCGATCTCCGACTGGGTAGTCGAGCGTCTGCGAGTGATTCGTCACGCGCTGATCCCACACGAGAACGGTGCCGGCTTCGTATCGAATCCGGCAGGAAAAATCCTGACGTTTGGCAATGTGGTCGAACAAGAAGCGGAGAATACAGTCTGATTCTTCCTGGTCGAATCCGACGATGCGTTTGGTGTAGACTGGATTGACGTCTTCACCGGATTAGTACGGAGAGGGAAGAAAATGATGGGATACACTTACAGAGTGCCTTTTCTTTGGTGACCGGGTGGACAAGGACAACAGGATGCTCTGCTTGGAGAACGCCACGACGCATCACGGCCTTTTCGCCGTGCTTCAACTCGGCGCTGACGCCATCATTGTTTGTGTGAATGGCCGTAAGCCCTTCAAGTCGCTTGCGAAAGCGTGGCGAGAGACTGCTGTACGCTCGCACACTCGAGCTAACCAGAGTGTCGCCGCCGGCCGTACTGGGCGACTCGAGCATTGCGATAAACGTCGTTCCTGGAGGCTGCTTCTCAGGGCTTTGGTCGGTATGCCACTGGACTGGGCTGCGGCCAGCCCAGGATTGCCGCACACGCAGGTCACTTTTGGAGTCAGCGAGTTTTAAAAGACTTGAAAAGGAGATACTCACTCCTTGTGGTCGTATATAATCATGTGCTCCTCCGAGCCAGCGGCCGGATGAGGTGCCCAGCCGTGAATATGCAGCGGGCCAAAGTGTCTCACGATCTTCTTCTGCTGCTCAAATCCAATACTGCAGAAATCCTGATCGCGGAACACGAGCGCTCCTCTGCGCGCCGCGAGAAGAGCCAGCTCGTCCAAACCCGCGCTATCCAGCTGCGACAGCTGCACGCCTTGGATTTCCGTGCCCACGTGCGGAGAGAGATCGAACATTTTGGTGACGTTTTTCAGCAAGTTTGGAAGCTTGGGATCAGCCCGGTGGCCAGGGTCGAAGTGCTCAAACTCGCCAATGTCTTCGACTTTCTCGAGGGGGTCATAGTGTGCTATCAGATCGGTTAGCATGTTTGGGGACAAGGTTGGACAGAAATCGTACGCATGTACTCTGGATACAACGGGCTCCCATCTTCCTTCTTGGGCCTGGAGGCCAGAGCTGGGCTTTCCACTGTGGCCGGCATGGTGGTGGATGGACGTTTCAACGACTTGTGATGCTGGTAGAACTTGCCTGGTCCGCCTGATGCCGGGTTTTATACCTTCATATGTAGCAGTCCGGCGTGCACCCCGCGTCGGCCCCGTCCTTGAGCAAGAAAACCACGAAGAAAACCCATTTGCCGACCATTCTGACGTTTGACGAAGCCCTGGCCGGTGATAACGAGGCTGAGAAGCGATAAAGCGCGATAACGACAACGCGGGGAGCAAGACCCACCGCGGCCAACGCTCCTTCTGTTGCGGTCTGGAGGGTCGTCTCTCCACTCATCTAATGACTATTCCTATCGTTACTACTCCATAATCCTATCTTGACTATCCCAGTGACACGCCTTATCAGATAAATCGACCCCATGGCCGCCCGCAATCTGGCGTCGCACGACATGCGTATCTTTCGCGGTCGATAATGATAATGGGCAACGACTAGAAATATCTCGTATCGTCCACAGGAAATGGGCAGCTTCCAGACATCGCCCGCCACTGACACCGACCAAAAATGGATTCTGTGCCCTCATCGAGACCCCCGTCCTGGACCTTGGGCGACGCCAAAGACGAGAAAGTCATTGGCGTGTCCGAGGATACCTATTCGGGCAGCGAGTATGAGCGCTTTCTCACCCTGGAGGCAGCCTTTGAGGGCAGTGCCAAGAAGAAGCTGCTTCGAAAGCGTGAGTTTTTCGTATTTTTGTGCTTCTGTCTTGCCCTACTGACTGCTTTGATAGTTGACATGCGTCTGCTTCCGACTCTGAGTTTCTTGTATCTGATGTGCTCTCTGGACAAGGCGAATGCCGGAAATGCCAAGGTAGATATTCAATATTGTATTAACGTATCTATACTAATATTCTTAGCTCTTTGGTTTCCTTGAAGACGTCGGCATGTCCAGTACCCAATTCAACTTGGCTTTGATGTACTTCTTTTTCACATACGGCCTGTGGGAGCCGGTATCCAACATTCTCCTTCGCCGGCTGGGCCCAAAGATCTGGTTCCCCGTGATCGTCACCGCTTGGGGCCTAGTGACCACCTTGACGTCCCAGGTCAGCAGCTATGGCGGTTTCGTTGTCATCCGTCTTGTGCTTGGTATTACCGAGGCTGGCTTGTATCCGGGCTCCTACTTTATTTTGTCCATGTGGTATACGCCCAAGGAACTTGCAACTCGTATGGCCATCTTTTATGGGGCAAATACAGCGGCCGGTGCTTTTGGAGGGGTTATTGCCTATGGTGTGGGAAATCTCGACGGGGCTATGGGATGGCGGGCTTGGAGATGGCTGTTCCTGATTGAAGGAGTCATCACCATCTTTGCCGGTCTTTGCTGTGTTTTCCTATTACCGTATGTCTCTATGTTTCTTTTCTCTACAGAATTCTAACATTTTCCAGGGCATTCCCCCATCAATACAATGACAAGGTTAGTCGATGGCTCAAACCAGACGAGCTCGACTATGCTAGTTTGCGTGTCAAATACGCCAACGGGCCGGATTCGCCAACGTATGAATTCCGTTGGAGCGATGTCATTGCCGCTGTCAAAGACCGCAAGACTTATTTTATGTAAGACAGCTCACTTAAACCCTTGCATGACATTGGCTTACTTGTTATAGGATGATGCTCTTCTGGTGGGGAGGTTCCGTGCCTACCTACTCTCTCTCGTACACTCTGCCAACCATGGTCAAGAACCTTGGTTACAGCGCAGTAAAAGCACAGGCTCTGACAACGCCACCTTATATCTTTGCTACCATTGTGTGCGTGATGGTCGGCGTGCTGAGTGACAAGTTCCAACGACGTTTTTACAGCATTATGGGGGCCTATACGCTGGGACTGATGTATGTTTATGTGAATTATTTTTGTGTTGTCTGTTCTAACTTTTACAGCGGCATTATTATTCTTTGGATTACAACGCATTACCCACACATCTCTGGTGTCAGCTACTTTGCCATTTTCCTGGCCGCAGCCGGCTATTCAGCCCAGGCTCCAATCGTGAGTTTCGAGCAAGTACCACACATGAAGCAAATACTAATTCGGACCAGGTCGGTGCATGGACCAGCGTCAACGTCACGAACCCGTCCAAACGCGCAGCAGCTATCGGTCTTCTCATGCTGCTCGGCAGTGTTGGCGGGGGCAGCATCGGCTCCAACATCTATCTCGCCAATGAGGCTCCAACATACCCACTCGGCTTTGGGTTTTCGGTGGGTGCAACGGTGCTGGGAGCTATGATCCCGGCGACTATTCACTGGTATCTGTTGCGCAGGGAAAACAAGCGTCGTGACGCGCTCGATACGGCTGCTATCGAGGCGGAGTATACGAATGAGCAGTTGGGAGAATTGGGCGAAAACTCGCCACTGTTTAGATTTACTCTGTGAGGTAGATACTAGATTTTATGCCTGTGGAATCTCGCATAAAGAGTTATTTGAATTGATAGTACTAAATATAGTTTACTTAAACCGATATACCTAGTTGACGGGGATGAGTTGGCCGCGGTGGGACTTTGACGGCCGTTGACAGCCGATAACATCACGGCCAATCAATTGATACATGTAGAGTTAACTAAATATGTACATATAGTTTGAATTTTTCTATTCTGTTACTTGTTTATTGTCATTGATTCTATTTCTTTTCTTTCCTCTCCGTATATCGACAAACATCGAAAATGCGTCTGCTCCCAACAGGAATCTACACGCCTCTGCCGTGTTTCTTTGACGAGAATGAAGACCTGGGCAAGTCCAGCATATCTACAAACAATGAAGGTGTTTCTAACAAAGACAGATCTTGAATCGTTCAAGAAGCATGTCAAATGTGAGCTTCTATCCACCTCCATAATAACTCCTCTGCTAAGCGAGCAATAGTCACCGCAGGCGCAGGAACTGTCCCTGTCGTCTCCGGAACCATGGGCGAAGCCGTCCATCTCGTACGCGATTTCCCATAAAATTCCAAAAAATACATTCTAACTACAAGAACACAGAGCCACACCGAACGAGCCCAGCTCATAACCGCCGCGCGCACTGCTCTCGACGAAATCAACCTCCCTACCATGCCCGTCGTCGCCGGCGTCGGCGCAGCGAGCACACGCGAATCAATTGAGCTGGCGCATGAGGCGGCGCAAGTAGGCGCGGATTTTGTCATGGTCATTCCACCGGGGTATTATGCGGGTGCACTGCAGTCGAATCCGAGCGCGATTAAGCAGTTTTTCGTTGATATTGCGGCAGCGTCGCCGGTGCCGGTGTAAGCTTTTTCCTTTCTACTTAATTTGGGAAAAGTGCTGATGGTTTTGTAGAATGCTCTATAATTTCCCGGCTGTCTCTAACGGAATCGATCTCGATAGCGACTTGATTACGGATGTGATCAAGCGAGCCCCGAATGTCTGCGGCGTGAAGTTGACGTGAGCTGCCTTTAGCACCTTTTAAACATGAAACTGATAAAACCTGCCAAACAGATGTGCCAATGTCGGCAAGCTCACACGCATCATGGCTCAAGTCACCACTGCAGAGTTCCAAGCTGCCTATCCACGCAAACACCCGGAGATTCCATTCCGCGCAATCGACGGGTTTATTGATTTTCTACTGCCTTCGGTAGCTGTTGGATCATCGGGCGCTATCAGTGGTTTGCCTAATATTGCACCGGTTTGTTCGGCTTATTTACTGTGTATATCTGGTCTCTGACTAGCTGTTGTTAGAAAGCGTGCGTGAAGCTATGGGAGCTGTGCCAGCACTTGGACGATCCCAAGGCGTATCAAAAGGCACAAAAGCTGCAGAATACGATATCTCTAGCGGATGGAATTGCCTTGAAGATTGGAGTGAGTTACATTTTCCTCAAAAAACAGTTGAAGCAAGCTGATTGTGGTAGATTGCTGGCATGAAGAAGCTGCTGAATCGCCGCTTCGGGTACGGCGATAAGCCGAGACGTCCACTCACACCCATGGCGGAGGACAAGGTTCAGGCGGTTTTTGATGATGTGTTTTTCAAGAGTTTGTTGGAAGTCGAGGCTTCATTGTGATACGGTAGAAATAGAATAGAAAGAATAGAAAACTCGGCGTTGCTCCGAGATGAATGACTCGCGTTTATCTATCAACGGCCGATCTCGCTTGCTTTCCTTATCAGTTGATGTCCTCCGCTTTTTATCTCTTCCTAGATCAAACATTTTGAAGCTGGACAAAAAGTAGAAGAATCATGAAAAAATGGCAGAAACCAAGGGCAGGATCTACAAGTCTCGCAAGGCGCGGCCCTGCGATGCGTGTCGTCGCCGCAAAGTGACCTGCGACATGCCCACCGGCCCTCCATGTAAAAGATGCGTGCACATGGACAAAGCCTGCACTTTTGACGAAGGGCCGAGTCAAAGAAAACGTCGCAACACCCAGAACTTGACAGAGGGCTTTGAATATGGTCATGATGTGCCGCTGCTGGATTATACTGAGGTTGATACTGACGTGAACTTTTTGGATCACTACGAAATCTATCACCGCGAGAATTCCAGCAGTAATAACGACGACAATTCACCCTCGGACACAAACCAACAATCCCCTAAAGTCCCTGCAGAGCCAGTTCCAGTGCGCAGTCCAGATACTTCCCGACACAGCATGCACCAAGCCTCGTTGGAGTTCATCCCAGACGCTTTCAGCTTCTACATCGGGCCTACGGGGGTCTCGGATATCCATCTACTCAGCCAGCAACAATACGACGAACGCAATATATCGCGGCCCAAAGTCCGAGGGCTCAAATACAGAGTCATGGACTCAGACGGCCGGGAAACACCACAAACAAAAACCGATTTCGTCCCGCCCACGATATTCGGCATCACGGATCGCGCGTTGCTGGACAAGGCAGAGCCCAAAGTTGATTACCAGACAAACGAGTCGGCGTGGTCGGAACTATGGCGGATTCTCGATCCTGTGGGTGCGTGGCATCTGATCGGTCTATACAGTCGTTTCGTCGATCCGTATTTTCCGATTGTCTCACGGCATCAGATCCCCGATAGCGTCGATTCCCTGAGCAACATGCCTCTCGGTCTTTTAACGGCCATGTGTGCGACGGCGCTGCCCTTCATCATGTATGACGAGGCGCTATACACGCTTCTCCTCCGTCCGCCGTCGAGTCAAGACCTCTATCGTCTGGCATGGCTAGGCGTCACGGCGGAATTACACGCCCCTTCGCTGCCCACGTTGCAAGCCTGCTTGATTCTCCAGCAGCGACTGCCGACTAACCTCTACCTCTCCGACACGGCGTTTACTTGGACGCTCATGTCAACGGCAGTCTCGATAGCCCAGACGATTGGCCTTCACCGCGACCCGTCCTCATGGCTGAGCGTACCGGTCTGGGAACGACAGCTCCGGCGACGCCTATGGTGGGCGCTGTGGGTGATGGAAAAATGGGTTGCGCTGGCTCGCGGTATGCCCAGCCACCTGCACGACGACGACTGCGACGTTGCTCCAATCGCCTTGTCTGACATTCAGGACACGCTATCCGCAAGAAATGATAACCACGCCCATCTCTGCCACCTGGTCAGCCTGACGGGTATTCTTGCCGATATACAGCATACATACTACACTATACGCGCCATCAGCCGCACTTCTTCGAACTTGCAGTATTCTCTCGAAGCGGCGCGGCCGCTGCGAGCTCGACTAAAGGACTGGCGAGACCATGTCCCGGACGCATTACGATTCCGGGGACGAAGCGGTGATGTGCAGTCTCCGTATGGCGAGAGCCTAGACGGGAATGGAGGGTTGCATCTGTCGTACATTGTCGCACACATGACTCTTTTCCGTGCCCTCCTTCGGCCATTAACCAACTGGCCAGCCATCATGGTTCAGTCCTCACCTGACCAGGCGACTGCGATCAAAGATGGGGCCAAAGCTGTTGTGCGAGGCGCGCTTTTGTGCGTCAAGGAGTTTGTCGAGTTTATTGAAGCGCTCACCGAGACGCAGTGGAACGCTTTTTGGCATAGTTGTAAGTTCTAGTCCGTTTCCCTATAAGGTGTGCTTATTTCTGATATGTGCAGGGAGTCGGCCAAACTTTGCCATTGCGGGCTCGTTCATGGTCCATGTTTTGTCCACAATCGCACCACCCGAAGCGTCACAGCGGGCAGACATGGGAATATCAGAGACTTCCACAAGTGGAATGGAGTTTGAGGACGATTACCGAGATCTTCAGGTCTGGATCCGACGGTGGAGATGGACGAACCGAGTCTCTGCTAATGGTGCAGCCGGCGTCAAGGGACTGACGAATTTGGGGCTGATGAAGGTTGAAACATTGATGCAGAATTGCATTCAGAGGAGTCACGACCAGTGATTTTAGAGTACTATTATATACATGTATTGATATGAACAAGCGAAAGGGCAATATGCTAGCAAAGACCCAACATCATCCTCCCCTCGTCTTTCGCACACTCCCCATCGTCCTCCTCGACGCGTGCCGGAACAGGCACATTTGCCAACGGCGTTAATCTGAAAGCATGCCTTCGACCACCAGCTTCGTAATCCAGTGTCTGTGAATGCTGCGTCACTCTCTGATCCCACACCACCACCGTGCCCGGCTCATAGCGCACGCGGCAGCAAAAGTCCTGTCCGCGGTTGACAAAATCGAACAGAAACTTGAGCATATAGTCCGACTCTTCATCGTCCCACCCGACAATGCGCTGCGTGTACGACGAGTTGACAAACAGCGCTTTCTTTTTTGTGACAGGGTGTACTGTTACCACCGGGTGCACGGCCTTGGTGATGGGTCGTCGCAGCACAGCCAGATCGCCGTTGTCGCGCAGTTCGCGCGCGATCGGGTTGGCGGTGGTGTGCACTGCGTTGAGGCCTTCGAGACGACGGCGGAAGGATGGGGAGAGACGCTCATATGCGCGTGTCATCTGTTTCTCTTTCAGTTTGGGTTGCGTTAAGAAGGGGTGTTAAACTTACGCTGGAAATGATAGTGTCGCCGCCAGCACCAGGAGGGGACTCGAGCATGCAGAAAAATGTCAAGCCGGGGGGTTGCAGTTCGGGGGACTTTTTATTGTTAGAAGGGTTCTTCTTTTTCTTCGGAGGAATGCTTACCTGGTCGACGTGGAACTGGATAGGGCTTTTTCTCGACCACGACTTGCGGATTCGAAGGTCACTAATCAAGGGTTAGCAAGTACAAAATAAAAGGCAAGGTATGAACGCACTCTTTTGAATCATAGACAATCACAAACTCCTCGGTATCGGCCGAGTGCACGGCAGCCTTGGGATGTGGCATCCATCCATGCTTATGCAGAGGTCCTTCTGCTGTGAGCTATACCATCTCCCCAGTAGCAAGAAAAATAAGCATACCAAAGTGTGCAGCAATCTCCTTTTGCCTCGCAAACCCGGCGTCCGTGTACGTCTGATTGCGAAATACCAAACATCCCCGCTCCGCGCACATAAGAGCAAGGTCGTCCAGTCCTTCAGGAGACAGGTCACACTAGATCCATCAGTGCCATTCTAGTATCCCAATCCAACAAATAAAAGGAAACTCACAATCTGGACACCGTGGATTTCCGTCCCGCAGTGCGGACTCAATTCAAAAACTTTTGTTGCATCTTTGAGCAGATTGGATAGCTTAGGGTCTGCTCGATGACCGGGGTCGACGTGCTCAAAGGGACCGACGGGTTGGATTTTTTCGAGAGGATCATAGTGAGCTGATTTTCTATTGTTAGTAAAAAATCTTGTTGCAAGTTGGAAGAAATTATACATACGGAGGTAATCGGGATACAGAGGGCCGTTATCGGGCGACTCGTCTTTGGCAATCATTTTGAGTGTTAGAGCTATCTTGATTGATTTGCGCGTGAATACTTTGGTGGCTTGATGGAAGATAGCGTTTGGACTTGGTTATATACATGAAGCAAATTAAAATCATCGCAGAAATGGTCAACACGTCCATACAGACTCAGTTGGCCGTGGACAATGGAAACAAAAAGTTGGCCGCTCTTTGGCCGCTGTGGGGCGCGGGCAGAGATAGAGTTGGCCGCGTCGCTGGCCGTCCAATCATATATCGATATCCCGATTTAACGTTATCAAAAACGGGCCTATAGTTCAGCCAATCACCACGGGTGTATTAACAGCGTTATGCCCCACTGCTGCGATTGGTCATTGCGATTGGTGTTGCTATCTCCAAGTATATCAAGATGAATGTTATATACCGCGCCAATGCCTCGCCTCTTTTTTTTCTTTCTATACTGGGTAACACTAAGCAAATATGACAGACGAAATCAAGGGCGCTGCGCCAGACGACGCCCAAATGGTGCAAGTCACCGCCGAAGCCGCCGTCAAGGCAGTCAAGGCCGGCGACAAAGCCGTAGACATTGCCGCGCAAATCATCGCCGAGTATGGTGACGAGATGGGCCAGCAAACCTGGTCGGCCGAGGAAGAGAAGAAGCTGATTCGCAAGGTCGACTGGCGGTTGATTCCGATTGTGAGTGTTGAAGTTTTTGTTAAACGTCAAATTTGTACTGATAAGATCTAGCTATTTGTCTGTGCTACACTGTCGGGTCTTGACAAGACGGCCATCTCGGCCGCTGCTATTTATGACATCAAGAAGGATCTAAATCTCACTGGTCAGCAGTACTCGTGGATCGGTTCAGCTCCGTTCTTTGGCGGGTTGGTGTTTATGGGGCCGTCGGCCTATTGTCTTCAGAGGTACATACCGCCAGTTGAGCTTAGTACATTTATTATTTGATGGTGGTTACTAACGGCTTGTAGAGTCCCCGCTGTCAAATACTTTGCTTTAAATGTATTCTTCTGGGGTGTCCTCGAAATGTGCATGGCAGCCACCACCAACTTCGCCGGCCTCTTCATCTGCCGCTTCTTTCTAGGCGGATGTGAGGCCCTGCTGATCCCAGCTGTCACCCTGGTTGTTTCAATGTGGTATCGTCCAGACGAACAGCCCAAGCGGAACAGTATAATTCTCAACGTCATTGCCCCTATACTCAACGGCTTTGTCGCCTGGGTGGTTGGCTACTATCCCGGTGCGTTCCCGGTGTGGAAGATTATCTTTCTTCTACTCGGTGCAATCACAACTGTGTGGTCCGGTATTGTCTATTACTTTCTGTATGACTGATCTCCCTTCCATATCTTTCTTTTGATACTAAACCTGGTAATAAAAGACCAAACAACCCCCTCGACGCAAAATTCCTCTCCAGCCGTGAGAAATTCATCATCATCCAACGCAAAGCTGCCGACAACACCGGCATCGAGTCCAAAACCATCAAGAAAGAACAAATCTACGAAGCCATTATGGACCCCAAAACCTGGCTCATCTGGTTCGCCATTGTGGCGCTGCAGGTACCCAACGGCGGGCTCACCACGTTCAACACGCTCATCATCTCCGGCCTGGGCTTTGATCCCTTGCAGACTTCGTTGTTGGCTATGCCGCCGGGGGCAATGAGTACATTGTCTGGAATTGGATTGAGTTATTTGGCGGCTACGACGAGACGGTATCGAACTCCGATTGTGGCGGTTAGTATTTTGCTTCCCTTGTTGGGTGCGGTGCTTTGTTATGCGCTGCCGAGGACGAATCTGGCGGGGCAATTGGTTGGGTTGTATATTCTATAGTAAGTTCTTCTCAGTTCTTTTCCAGGCTCGGCTGTTGCTAATTCAATTAGCACATACTGGGCTCCCTACGTCACCCTCGTCTCCGTATACCAGGCCAACATTGCAGGCCACACCAAAAAGTAACCCTCCATAACCCAGATTTCATAATCAGGCCCCAGCTAATAGTACTAGAATCGCACTCTATGCATGGTTCTACATCGCCTGGACCACAGGCAACATCATCGGCCCACAGACCTTCCGCGCCGACCAAGCGCCCACCTACACTGGTGGCACTGTGGCCATGATTGTATGCTATGTCGTTGCCATTATTGCCGTGCTCTCGTACGGCGCGCTCTGCCACCTGGAAAACAAGAAACGCGCCGCTGAGATGCAGGATGGGGGCGTGACTGCGGCGGATCAGGATTGGTTGGATTTGACGGATGGCGAGAATCGGGCGTTCAAGTATACAACTTGATTTACATTTACGATTTGGGATATTATGTATTTATGTGATGTTTTTAGAAAGTCAAATGTTTAGCTGTTTTTGTACACACCCATATCAACCGGTATCCTGATGTATTGACATGAAATGGGTCTTAAAGACTTATAATAATATACAAGTGAATGTAAGATTGAAAATGTAAGTAGATCACGTCTTGTTTCCATGTAAAGGTAGAATACCCTTACTCTTCTTCCACGGCACAGACTGTCCCTGTCCATTGCCCCACGAACGCGCGAATTTCTCAAACGCATCTGTCCACACGCCAAACCAGGGCTCCACGTGGATAGCCCACAGCTTCGACAAGACGATAGTGATGACGAAGAACATAGGCATGGTTACCCACAGCACAAACGCGTTCGGAACTGGAATAAGTGCGTTCGGGTCCGGGTTTCCGTTCGAAAGACGATCCGGTGTGAACGTGAAAGACGGGATCAAAAAGACCATGTAGGTCATGAGCGACCGGATCAACGGGCCATGCAGGAGATACAGCGGAAAACTCAGTCCGCCAA
The DNA here is from genome assembly GCA_023626135.1 of Talaromyces sp. R2412. NCBI lineage: Eukaryota > Fungi > Ascomycota > Eurotiomycetes > Eurotiales > Trichocomaceae > Talaromyces > Talaromyces sp. R2412. Next base: position 405,726 of record JAMAGK010000019.1, on the reverse strand, counting down.
TCCACAAAAGCCATCTGTGAGAAAGAGCTCTGCGCATCGATGGGGAGTAGAGGATGGCAGCGGAGAGCATCTGCGCTCCGATTCCCGGCCAAAAGCGGCCGTAGAGCGCATTAGTCGGGAAAATGACCTGTCCGATCTTCCAGAGTCTCGTGGACCAGGCTGCAGTTTCATAGAATGAGTCGGGGAATGAGCAGAGATACAGGCCCAAGGCTGCCGCGGAGTATGTGATAATTTCGCGGATTGGGATCCTCATCTTGCTCTTCAGTTTCGGGATCGGTTCTGACGGAATGTCCATCGACAGTTCGGCTAGTATCATTCCGGCATATACATTGATTCCAACAATAGCTATAATGGTTAGTCAAAAATCTTCAGCACAAAAGAAGTAAACGTACCATCATTCGTGTACCACGAGAATATGTACAAAAACACTTCGGCAGCGAGCCGAAACCTCGAACTTGTGTTTACTAACGCCAGCAGCGTGAGAAACACATATAGAGACCCCTTGAACAAATGAATCAGCGCCCACTGGGGTTGATCGTACGGGTTGTCGCCTTCGGTCCATGTCATAAGTATGGCGATGACCAAGTCTTGAAGGGCCCCAAACCACGAGTCGCTAGGATCCGCACTTGTTTCCCTCACCCACCAAGCATCGGTCCGTGTGGCGAGCTTATTGCCGCCGAGCTGGCAGATGAACCAGGCAATAACTGTGACTGCGGTTGCGGGGAAGACCAGCCGGCCAGTCCGTCGAAAGGTGCTCGTGGCGAGCGAGCTCAGAGAGTCGCCAATAGCGCCGGCTCGGGCGAGTTGAACGGCTTTGAGCGAATTGACGAAGCCCAGCAAGACAAAAAAGACGGCGACCCAGGCATTTCCTTGTCCGATGAGGCGAAAGTATGGTTTTTGAAAGAGGTAACTCTGGCCGGTCTCGACGACCAGAGGGGGCATTACCCATCGAGCGAAGCATAGGACGAGGTGGCTGCTGACGACGAAGATTGAAGCTATTCCGCGCAAACCCTGAAGAATTCAAGATCAATTAGCCATACAAAGTTCCAGGTTGATCGTTGGTGACGCGACAACAATAGCAGACAAAACCACTCACATCAGCCCAGCTGCTTGCCCGCAGGCGGTTTGGAGAAGCTTTCTGGACGCCCTCGGTACCCATATTGAAAAATCAACGCAATCTCAGATAACGAACGGTGGTCCAAGTAACCGCGTGGCTCCAGGAGGATTAAACGTTAATGAAGCAGTGTTTAGACAGTGGATCCGGAGGTTAACTCAACAGAGTATAGTGAGTGAACGCCCCCTGAAACAGGACATAACAAGAACACGTGGTAAATAACGATCGTGAATATCTGCTCAATGAAGCTACCAATCAAGGCAGTACAGAAAAGAAAACCAGTCGGAACGGCCAAAGGTCATAAGGAAAGACAGGTCGAAACAGTCAAAGGAGGGTGAAGAGGAGATGATTATGCCAAGCACACGCATGCGACATGCAACCTGGCCACACGAGTACACGAAGTTCGTATATTATTGTACGTACTCGGTAATGCTCCGTTAGCATTACAAGGTCAGGAACGGCGTCTTCGAATTATAGGCTCCGGGGCCTTGCTTGTATGCAGTGGGCCTGATTGATACGTGTAATTAAAATTATCATTTCGGAGAAGGTTGAAAGTCGAAAGTCGAAACCCATGTCCGCGGCTGCGGCCCCCGACACTTGCCCGGAAACGGCACCGCCTAGCCTGATCGGGAGTGATCAGCACGTGATCAGGGGCCTGGTCTAGGCCAAGTCTGGTAAGCGCATCGGCGGGAAGTAATGTGGAAAGAAGCCAATCAGAGCGTGTCAACAGTCCCATAGTAATTGTCCCCGCTTGATTATTCATTCAAAGACATCATCTCTATTTAGTATTCTATCATCCCTATTCTCTATGCTGCTCCGTACGACTAACAACATGGACTCCATCAGCACGCTCCCTGCGGACATCCACAAGGGACGTGAGCTCTTTTTTGATTTGCCCGTTCCGTTTTCGGTTAGATTGAAAGACTACCTATTAATCTGGCCATTAATCGACAATGTCTATTCGATAAGAAACACCAACCAGGCTTTCACTAGATACTACGTGACTAAAAACATCGAGTGCCGCTTCAGGCGTCCGACTCCCCCAAGGCCGAAATCGACAGACCGGCAGACGACAAGCAGAAAGACAGCCAGGTCATGTGACGTGGCATTTAAGATCATGGATTCGCCAATCATGTCGAAGTATGGGGTGGTGCGTGCACCAATCACAGCCATTCCCTGGACTTTAGCGATTCCTACAAGCGAAATAGCTTCCTCCGCGCGCTAGTCCAAAAGGAGATTGTCAGGGCTGGCTCTTCAGTCTCGCACGCAATGATCCTGAAGAACATTCGCTCTGCTAATATTGACCCTTTGTCCTGTGCTCAGCTGGAGGCTATCGGTGGAAAATATCTGGATACTGCATATGTGAAAAACACCGCAGCTGGTTTAAAATCTGCCCATCCGGACGCGTTATTACCGGATTTGCAAGTGGAGCAGCCACGGTCTCGTGCTCTCCAGTTGAAAGCAACCACAGACGAAATATTAGAGAAGATTAGGGCTCGTTGTGGTGAAGTCATGGAATATGCCGAGTCGCTGGAAGACGATGCACGTAACTCAGTGTTGGCTAAGTGGGAGCAGGGAATCATGGAGCTGTCCAACGCTCTGATCGGCGGGCCGATTGCCGATGCTTTTCTTACTATGACTTTGAATAATCATCATAATGATAAGAAGAATAATAATTTAGGATGACAGGCAGGAACATTAAGCATTGAATCAACGAACATCACACTAAGGCAACTCAACTTCGCTTTCCGGAACATAAATCCACAGTGTGGAGATCTCCTGGTATCAATCTATTAAAAATAACAAATTCATGAAGTACTCTCTAAATACTATACGATCTTCACAGTAGAATATCTTCCGTCTTAAGGACTCATCATCTACAGAATGGCAGTGCCTATTCAATTATTAAATTACCCGAATCGGCAAAGCCCTAACCATCGGCCTTGCGGGTTATGTCCGCCGATCTGCGGGGATTTGGAGTTGGCTCGGCATGACGTACAAACTCCGAACTACAATAAAACCAAGAAGAAAACTGATGTCGATATTCGCAATTCTACTCTTTCAAACGCGTAATCGCTTTCTTCTAATATCGGATATTGACGCTGCAAAGAAAAGACAATGGCATCGTTTCTCGTCACCGGCTCGTCTCGCGGCCTGGGCCTCGAATTGGTCAGACAACTAGTAACTTCCAACCAAAGCACCATTGGAACCATCTTTGCTTCTGCTCGCGCCTCATCCCCATCCTCCGACCTCGCACAAGTCATCCAGACGTCCAACGGGCGTGTACAATACGTGCAGCTCGACGTCAGCAATCAAAGCAGCATCGAGGCCGCCGCAGCCACCGTCTCCCAGAAATTATCCTCATCCTCATCCACATCCACCGGCCTGGATGTCTTGGTCAACAACGCCGGCATTCAAATTCCTGAACAAAAACCAAGTCTCATCAAAGCCGCTGACTTGGACTTCACCCTTTCGACCAATGTCACCGGCGTGCATCGCGTCACGGCCGCATTCTTGCCCCTGCTGTCCCGCGGCCAAGTCAAGAAAATCGTGAATGTCACCAGCACGCTCGGATCAATTGATCTGTCGGCACGCTCGGGCATGACGTACTGCCCATCGTATAAGATCTCCAAGGCGGCTCTGAATATGCTGACGGTGCAGTATGCAGCAGAGCTAGGGCCGCAAGGGTTCACCGTCTTTGCCGTGAGTCCGGGCTGGCTGCAGACTGATCTGGGAGGATCGCGTGCGCATTTGAAACCGGCCGTTGGCGCTCGTGCGACGCTGGATATTATTTTGAACTCGACTCGTGGAAGGGATAATGGGAGCTTTCGCGACATTCGTATCGAGGGAGACTCTTTCTATACAGGGGAGAATCCGCCGTGGTAGTGAGTATAACAGTTAAACAGTGAAACATTCAATATTCAATGTTGAATCATCGGCCATGTAATTATATACATTTATAGTTCAATTTTATATCCATATATTGTCAATCTGGGTTCAACATTAGAAATGTTGGTAAGTTGAGTGTCAAGAATAGGGGATACATGTAACCTCATACCAGACTGAAGCTTGAAGGATTGACATCTGGACTGTCTAGGAAGAATTATTAAGCAGGGGATTTGTGGATGGACTTTAGATTGGCTGAGGCATATATACCAGAATTTGAACATATAAATGACAAATTGTAATGAAAAATTCATGTTGTGGAGAATTATCATTGATATTGATCCATTGATATTCCAAAACTCAACTCTTCAAATGTTACATGTGGTCAATTAAATAATCCTTAAAATTATATTTCAATCATTGAAATCCCCTTGGCAACATACGGCTCCTCCAGCTCCTTAATCTCCTCCTCTGTCAGATGCACCTGTAACGCGCCAACAGCTTCATCGATGCGCTCAACACTATTCAAACCCAGAACAGGGTTTGCGCCGCGACTATGAAGCCACGCGATAGCCACCTGGGCCATAGGCACGCCTCTCGCTTTAGCAATTTTCTCAACACGGTCGACAATCGCCTTGTCGGCCTCAGTCTCCCGGCTGCGCACAAGTGCCTTTAGGGACAAATCCGTTTCTTCTCGACCGCCACGAGCCTGCCAAGGACGCGCAAGGACGCCGCGAGCCAGCGGAGACCAAGGAACAAGGCCAATGCCGGAATCCTTGCAATATGGAATCATCTCGCGCTCTTCCTCGCGTCCGATGAGACTGTAGTAGCTTTGCATGCAAATGAACTGGTGCCAGTTGTTGCGGATAGCAATGTTTTGCAATTTCTGGAACTCCCATGCTCGCATCTAAATCATATTAGAAAAGAGTTTAAGTTTAAATGTGACAGAAAGACAGAAAATCTTACCGAGCTCGCACCAATATACCTCACTTTTCCGCTCTCTACGACATCATTCAACGCGCGCATAATCTCTTCTTTGGGTGTTTCTCGATCGAGGCGGTGGACTAGCAGGACATCAATGTACGTGCCTAGACGCTGGACACTGGCGTCTACTGCATCCATGATGTGCTTGCGCGACAGACCGACACGGTTTACCCAGGGCCCATCGTTATTTACGGTCAGATGAGTCGGAGGCTGCCCGCCTTCGTCGTCGATACCAGGGAACAGCTTGCTCATGATAACCACCCGGTTACGAGGGATGTTGTACTTTGTCAATGCTTTTCCGACGATTTCTTCAGAGACACCGTGCGAGTAGCAATCAGCCTACAATATGACATTAACAAAGGCTGTATGAAAAGGAAATTAGGCAAGACTACTGACTGTATCCCAGGTGTTTATTCCTTGCTGGTAGGCATGGTGGATTAGAGGGAGCGATTTCTCTTCATCCAGCACCCATCCCTGCCATCTTGGGTCGCCGTATCCCATACATCCAAGCACAATCTTGGAGATTTTGAGGCCCGAGTTGCCCAGTCTGTGGCTGGGTTAGTAACAAGACTTTTCCATGAGGTGATAATCACTTACTGGACATATTCCATCTTAGGGGTTGCCATGCTGCAATTTTTCAAATTTAGAAGACTTTGGTTATATCGCTTCTAACATTCAAATATTAAATTTCGCTTATATGTTGATAAATAGAAACCTTTTTTGTTTTCCTTCTTCACCATGAGGAAGAAGAGAACGCGCCTTTATACTATTGTATTTCGACAGCCTCCTAACAATCTACATCTGTCTAAAGATACGGAACTGCAAAATCCGAACATGACTTTCCATAATGATCATCGGTATACTTTCGCTTTTACTGATATTTGAAGATCTTCGTAGCTTTATTTCCGGAGCACAGCTGCCTGGAGGTAATTCGGCATACAGCCTCCTACTAGGGTTAGGCACTTCGGCTTTGCGGCTTTACATGGATTACCTGCGATATTCCGATTAAGAAACAGTTTGTGGATTGTCAGCAAGAAATGGCCCCTTCTCATTAGCTATTTTGTCCTAAATCAGCAAGCCCAACAGGTTGCCGGACTTAGCCGGAATATCTCCGGATTCCGTGTCTGTTATGACAGTACTGGAATTAAATCATCAAACGATGAGATACATACGCAAGTAGAGACTGTACGGCGTATGTCGCTGAGCAAACCGGAGGATTCTACATATGTAAGTAAGATTTGCCTGTCTTACGTTGACAAAATGCGCTGTGCTGCAGGTGGCTGTTGAAACGCTTATTTCCAGAGGCTGGGAGATACGGCTTGCATATAATGCTGCATCAATGAGTTGACAAAGCCAGCGGAATTAGACCAGTTACAAGACAGGTCAGAAATTCAGAATGGCGTGGTCAAAAGACGGCGCTGTCCTCAACAACGAGTTCTCAAGACTCAAGACTCGTCACCTACACAGGTCGCAAAGTTCAAATTGGATTTAGTTAGCAAGGTTGAAACAGCTAATTATTAGCCCAGCCGTCGGTGGCTAACATCGTAGTCGAGCACCGGCGCTGGTACTTAGCATTAGCTGGACACCGATGGCGCCGATCGCCGTTACTGACTGTTGATTGCAGGCGCTCAGTTCGCTTTGTGATGATCTAGATGAGACGGCCATGGCATCACGTAATTGATGAATTTTCTGGACTGCCGGAGGATCCGCAGTAACTGGCAGGATTTTCAGGGCGAGGAGTAATAAAATTGGCGCGAAGAATAACAAGAGGATCAAGAGGATCAAGGCAAATCAAGCGGCAGGAACGGGCGGGTCACGTGCGGCTTGGCGTGCGATGCATCATGGAAGACTGAAGCCGGCAAAAGCAAAACAACCTCAGCAAGGCTTTCCTTTCCTCTCTGGTGTTCCCCCAGCGAACGTGTCACACACACCAGGCATCGACTAGATGTCTCTGTCTCTGTCTCTGTCTCTGTCTCGCCGCCAGAGTGGCCGCTGCTGAGCCAATTGCTGTTCTGACCTCTCTTCCATTCATTCATTCGCTGACCTCCTCGGACCAACCAACCGCGTATTCTCTCCTTTGTCCAACCCCTCCGCGAGCGACGTCTCCTCAGCAGCTCAACACGCCTGTTTCGCCGCCCCCAGGGACTGGTTCTCGTATTACAAACTTGCACTCGCTTTCATTCACGCCTGCTGGCTGTGACAGTCGTTTTCCCCCGCCAATTGCATTCTTGCCGTCTCGCCAAAGCGCCGAGTCTTCTTTCAGCCGCGACTTCTTTCACCAAACCAGTATTGCCGCCGCACACACACACACACACACACACACACACACACACACACACACACACACACACACACCACCGGTTGACCGTCTCACAACAAATGCACCCCGAGAAAGACTCACTATTCTCAGGTGGCCATGGTCACGCAGCATGCATACCAACCCATGGACTCGCTCGGCAGCGATAATGGGCCTGTGGCCTCGCCCTCACGACACCGCTCTCCTCCGCATCTCCACCCTAGCGGCAACGTCAATCAATACGATATGCACGCCACATTCCCTCTAAAAATGCCGATTTCTCCGACCAGATCCTCTCCTGTCAGTCCTCTGGCTAACCCCACCGACCACAACCCCGGTGTTGCGTTGCTGTCGTCGCCCCCCAATGAACAACAACAGCATGTCCCCCCTTCTCCGACCTCTGTGACATCTTCCCTCCACCATAACATGGCCTTTGCAAGGTCACCGACGCCCAGATCTTCTACCTCGCCAATTGGCCACGAAGATGACAACCCGTCATGGCCATTGCCCATGACTGATACAGCTCCCGGCATTCATACTCTACCTCGCATGCGGACTGCTCGCCCTGGCCTCAGAATATCCATGTCCACCAACTCCCTTCGAAGCAGACGTCGCTCCCCTCACCCAGAACACAACTCCATAGAAATGGGGTACAACAACCGCCCGCTTCCGCGGTTTCCTCCGCGAGCCACACCTGATCTGCAATACAGCGACCCACTTCGGTCAAGTCAGAATTCAGGCAAAACATCTTTCTCCAGTTACGACCAGATGAGTGGCACTGAACGGAGCAGTGTTTTGACCAAAAGCAGCTCGATGACAGACATGTCTCCAGATACCGCGGACGGCCAAGTGGAAGGAGATGATGATATGACCGTTGAAGATGCCATTGGCATGTATCTCGATGATATAATCGACGTTCCTGAGGAACCGTCAGCCGTACAGCCAGCAACACGCACCAGTGATCTCGACGTAATCGCTGAAGCTGTTTCTTCACCTACGAAGCCGCCGTCAGTCGAGAATGATTCCCACGGACGTGAACAGTCGATTGCCGACTCGATTCAGAATGAAACAGCCGCAGATCATAACAGGCAGCATAGCCAGGACGAAAAACCCAGCATTGCTCATGCTGTTGATGAACCGGTGTTATCAACAGAGGTAACAAATTTCGATCAAGAACAGAAAGACAAAACGGAACCCGACATGCGGACCGCGGAACCGTCATCGACCAAACATTTGCGCCGCCAAAATTTGTCGATTAACACCTCGTTGGCCAAACATTCTGTTGGTGGAAGTCCCGACACACCGATTCCCAGCCCTCGGTATTCCACAATAGTGCGAGTTTCAGGACGAGTGCCTCCGCAGTTTCTTCCTGGCACCGATGGACGAGATCGATACGGGTTTCGCAAGGCGAGCCATCAAGTCTCTATCGACCAATTTGAATCATGGAACAAGCCATATGCATCATTTGCCGAGAACCGCAGGCTGAAATGGGTCAAGTTGCTAGAGACATCTGGTCTTCCTACAGAGTCTCCAGTCACATTTCCTCCAAAGTCTAATGCAATGAAGCGATACGTGCGCAAGGGCATACCAAGCGAGTACCGAGGTGAAGCTTGGTTCTATTATGCCGGTGGCTACAGACATATGCACCCTAATCCTGGCCGTTACAATGAACTTGTGCGAAAGGCCATGTCGACCCCTACCGACAATGACAAAGAACACATTGAGCGTGATCTTTACCGCACATTTCCAGATAATATTCACTTCAAACCCGATATGCCGCTTGACTCGGTAGGAGGCGCAAATGCAATCTCGAAACATCATTCTGTGGTTGTGGAGACGCAGATGATTCGTGCACTCCGACGGGTTCTCTACGCCTTTGCACTTCATAATCCTCGTGTCGGGTACACGCAGTCTTTAAATTTCGTCGCTGGGCTTTTACTTTTGTTTCTTTCTGAGGAAAAGACTTTCTGGATGCTGCACATCATCACGTCCGAGCTGCTTCCAGCAACCCACGAGGTCAGCTTGGAGGGAGCAAATGTCGACATGTGGATTCTCATGGTGTTGCTGAGGGATAACTTGCCGCACGTTTACACTAAGATAGTCAGCACCAATCCTACAACTTCCAAGGCAAAGGCCCCTGCACTGACGGTGAACACGCGTCTGCCGGATATTACTCTTGGGCTCACAAACTGGCTCATGTCGGCGTTTATTGGAAGTTTGCCGCTGGAAACAACACTGCGAGTGTGGGACTGCTTTTTCTATGAAGGGTCCAAGACTTTCTTCCGGGTAGCTTTGGGGATTTTCAAAGCTGGCGAACGAGAGATTCTGTCTGTGTCAGATCCTATGGAAGTTTTTCAGATTGTGCAAACGATCCCAAAGAAGCTGCTCGATGCGAACGCGCTCCTGGAAGAGAGCATGAGCAGGAAATACCGTGTGGGCCAGGGGCGCATTGACGCGTTACGCGAAGAACGGAGAGAAGCAGTGCGGCAGGAAAAGGCACGCCTCTCGTTGATGACTGGCAAGGCGATGGGCTTCAGCCGACCGTCGACTCGGTCTGGAGTGCGAAGCCCTCTTCCTCGACTGGAAGGATGGCGAACACTCAAAAAACCCACGTTCCATTGACTGAACTTTTTATTATCTTTTCACTTCTTTTTTACTTTATTCTTGTTCTAGACATCGCATTTGCATAAGGTTGCTCATAGGATGAGCCATTCATATTTTACCCAGCGGTCTGGCGTTGATACCCATTTTGGTTGGAATTCATTTTACGAGTTTGTTACGCACCTACTCAGCATGTTTGCATTTGCATCTCAGACGATCCGAAGATAGAAATACAGCAAAAGCATTGATTATTAGGCATTGATTATCAGTGTGATACTTGACTTTACTAGTCTTACCTGTTCAACTGCACAATGTAGCAATTTCAAACATTCCATGCAACGATCAGCAAGTGCAACCAATGACGGACAACAAGATCAACAATAATACCTCCGAGCCACCTTAAGAAAGGGGGATTCCTGTGCGAGACAGATCTGCCATTCCATACCAAGACCAACATGGCGATGAGCGTCGATATAGACATGGAGAGAGCAGGCTGGTCAGTAAACTTGGACCGGTATCTGAGATGATCTCATTGAGATGCGCGATGTGCAATTGATTATGTCGATAGTGAAACATTATTGACAGATTATTTGGGGCTGTGTACACAATAGCAAGGGATGGACCCGACTCGCTAGGAGTAAGTATCTGAATTCATGGTGAGGACAGTCACGTGTTTTTATTTGATTTTTTTTCAGATCTATGTTTCTCCAGCTTTCAAAGATAATCTAACGCCTCTATCTATTATCGATATCGAGGTGGTGTTCCGGGCCGCGCAGGTCAGGGGATATCGCAAAGTCACATTCCCGACGAAACCCTAATCTCAACCATGCATTCCATTAACCCAGTCGACATTGTTGCTCGCCCAACCCAACCCAAACACGCTCTCTTCTGAGAAATGGCATTTGCTCCAACCTCGAAGCATGGCGATCCGTTGGCTATATCAATCGTCTTTCCCTGGTCGGATTGTTCAGTGGTTTCTGTTCAGCAACGACAACCCCAGCAGCGTCCGGCAACTTTCGACAACCAGTTTTTTTTTTCTAATATCATTATCTCTTTTATTTCACCACCGCCAATATGCGTAGCTTCATCCCTATCTTCGCCCTTGTCGCCGCTGCGACCGCCACCAACATGGGCGCCATGAACGAGGCTCAGACCTGCGCCGTACGGTTTTACCCCCTTGTTTCTAGGATAAATGCTAACAAACACAGATGAAAACCCTTCTCTCGAGCTCAGCCTGCAACACTGGCGATGCCGCCTGCCTTTGCTCAGACAAAGCCCGTGAAGCCGTCATGGGCGAGATCAACGCCGCCTGCGGTGCCGAGCAGAGCGAGCGTACGTCTTTCTTCATTCTCCTTACAGCATGTGTTGCCGAACTAACGATGGCTACAGAAACCAAGCAGCTCGCTATGGATGCTTGCAAGAAGCAAAAAAAGCGCCGCGCCTTCTCGCCCTCCGGCACCGCCGAGCACAGCTCCATGGTCGCCAGCCCCTCGGCCTCCAGCGCTGCTCGCATGAACGGTATCCAACAGGGCTCCAGCAAGCAGACATGCAGCTGCGCAAACGAGAATGTTCCCAATGGGCAGGATGAGGAAGACCCGTCGCAAGAAAACGGCGACGACGCTTCGGACATGGACATGGACCGCATGACCGGTACCACCACCAACGGACGTATGCACGCTTCGAGCAGCATGGCTACTCCATCGTCCTCTGCGGCTCGCCATGGTTCCATGGCGACTCCTCATGCGTCGTCCCATGCTGCAAAGCCCAGCGGTGCTGATGCGTTCTCCCCCTTCAAGGGTGCGGGTGTCCAGATGCTGCCTAGCATGAGCGTTGTGGTTGGCGGTGTCTTGGCTGGTGTTGTTGGTGTGTTTGCTGCACTGTAGATCTTGATATCGATAAAGGAGCAGCGGAGTAATGATTATGAGGAGTTGATTGTTGTGTTTTTTTTTTAATAATTTTTCTGGGAATTGTTTGTGTCGTTCTAGGTTAGGGTTTGCCTTCACCCCGGATGGTGCTGGGCGTCGAGGAATTGCTCGACGATTTAGATAATGAATTAACCAATTTTTTTCATCCCTTTACACAGTCTTAAGTTCTTAAGTAGCCCATAGTATTGCATGATATGATGTTGAAATGTCCGATTCTCATTAACGTATTACCCATACTCCATATCCTAACCTGGTATCTTAATATCAAAAGAATGATCAAAACTTCTCACTCGTGACACATCTCGTCATATTCACCACCATCCACACTGCACACTTGACTCCAGCTGACAAAACAGTCACAACCAACTCTAGTCCAAACACCAGCATATTAACCAACAATCTTGCAACCCCCGGCAACTCTTCTCCCTGCCTGCTTGACTCCTTGCCATAATGCCCGTACTTTTCAAGATCAAACTCCTCGACCACGATTTGCTTGGTCTTTGGCGTCTTGTCCTTTTTCCGGAACAGTGAGAACCCGCCTCCTCCGCCGTTTTTCTTCTTGTCCTTTGATTTCTTTCTCTCTTTTGCTTCACTAGCTCGGATCTGGGCCATCAGTTTGGCTTCCTCCTCTGCGTCCTCGCGCTCTGCCAAGGTGGCGAAGAGTTTGCCGGAGAAGGTGGCGTTTGTCTTTTGCGCGGTGGTTGCAAGCGAGGCGCGAATACGATTCTTACGATTGGAACTGCCGCCAGAGCGCGGCGTCCGGGGTGTTCCAAGACTGGGGACATGCATTTCTGTGTTGGCTAGTATAGGGTTTGTCGCCGGGTCGGTCACGGCTACGGTCAGAATCGCGGCGACCAAGGAATCAATGGCGTACAGAGACGGGATAATGGCCGTCGTCAGACCGGCACATATAGAGAGACTCATCGTGCCAAGATCGAACCAGGCCAGTGGCTCGTCGTTGTCGGCCTGAGGCAGGGTTGACGTACGTGGAGTCGCTGCTGTATCCGCGGCACGCACGTTGTTCGGCGGCGTAGGGCATGTAACTATTATAGTCGGCGGCTGAAGGCTCTCGCTATCCGACGACGGCGAGACTGAGATGTGCAAGATACCCGGTTTCTTGGTCTGCACGCGCGACAGCGGGTTTCCGTCCTCACCCAGCAGTTCTGGAGAGTGCTGTTTTAGTAGCGACGGGTGCTGCAGTTCGTACCGGTTCTGGCGCTCGTTCCAGATCAGTCGGCAGGATTCTTGCGATGCGGCGCGGGTGACTGCGTGTGTTTCGACTTCGACGGCCTCGGATGGGGCAAGGCGGTGTTGCCTGGTCAGTTCTGCGGCCTGTTCGATGGCGAGCATGGCTGCAAGCCGGGAGAAGATGACGGTGACCAGCCCGTCGTGAGGTGGCTGGCGTCGGCCAGGGTCTTCAAAGGACAGTGCCATGACTTGTACGCCACGGTTGACTTTGAACGGGTGATTTCGCATGATTGACAGTCCGTTTGTGCTTGCTTGTAATGTGTAGAATGGCAGTTGTGGGTCGCCAAAGGTGAAAGTAGCAGTGTCGGTTCTAAGTTTGTCAGTTTAAACCTTGTAAAATGTGTTCATTCGGGGGTCATACCTCTCAGCGCGCAGATTGAAAGTCCCTAGTGACTCCTGCAATTGCTGTCCATTTGCCGATTCCCACAGCGTCAGCAAATCCTCGGCAGTCGAGTACTGCATGCGAGGGCTGAGTTCGTCTGGAAAGTTCAAGACACTGGCCGGCACTGTCTTGGGCCCAAGAAGGACATCGACTTCAGCCTGTGGGACTGCCGAATCTGTGTTGTCGGCGCTGCTTCCAGCACCACCCCTAGAGTTGGAGTCTGCATTTCTGTTCTGAGGAAAGTATGGCTGCTCATTCAGTGGCAGATGGGGATTGAATTGTGGAAACATTGATCGGATGGGCATTCCCGGAGACACGGGTGAAGCGCGACGCTGCTGGTTATTCGCAGGCTGCAATGTCTGCTGGCCCTGTGACGATGATGATGAACTTGACGGGGTCCCTTGTCTTGATGGGCTGTTGTTTCTGCTGTTGCTGTTGCTGTCTTGACTATATGTGCATTCTGTTATCGTTGTAGGAACCCCTATGATGTGAGCTTTCGGTGGTGGATTGATGGCCGCAGTGTTTGTATCCTCGATGATCTGGATAATCACAGACTCGGCCTGGATGCCTGATTTGGACTCTGTTTCAGACATAGGGCTGACTGGGGACGGGTCTTGTTTCCTGGGTATGCTCCGGAAAGGGTTCTTTTTGTTCTTGGCCGGAGATGGGAAGAGCTGGAATTGGGCGCTGGCAGTCATTATGAATATGCAATATAAATATGAAATATAGAGGATGATAAAAGAAAAAGTCGGTAAAGATCCAGTGTATGTAAGAGACCAGCTCTATTCGTCTGCAAGAAATATAAAACGACGCTGCCGGACAGAAAAGAGCAAACGGGAAAACCAGCAACCCGACTAGATAAACAGGAAACACGAACAGAAGAAAGACGTTTGAGAGCAAAAAACTTCGGACGAGCGATGGAGTTGTTTATGAAGCGAGTTGACACAGGTGAAGCTGGTAGCGACGGACCATGCCGGCACCGGGCGAGCCAATAGGCATCCTGAAGAAATCCAAAGCTATGGCACTATATGCATGTCTTGCGTCGTGCATTTCTGCTCGATTTTTGACGCAGAGCTGTGATAGGCAGCGTGAGTGTGAAGAGCAGCAAGCAGGCTGCATCTGCTGCTAGCCCCGGCGGTTACAGCCCGGCGCAGGCGGGTGATTGGCAGGCTGCGCTGCCCACCAACAAACTTGGCGGCGCGTAACGGGGATTTGGCTGGCCCAACCAGGGCGTGTTCCTGGTATTTCTGCGAAAAGAAGCGCCGAGGGCATCTTTAGCTCTGCCAATCGTCGGCCTGAGTTGTGCGGGATTGCGTGATGAGCGTGAGGAGTGAGCTATTCTTAGGTCTCTGATAAGCTTAAAATATCACCCCGCCAATCACGCTGGTGTTGGCACAAGAATATGCCGGCATTTACTTGCAAATGTTTATTGCATGATTTGGTGTTGCACTGATCAGGTCACCTGCCTTGCTCGATGTTGCTGAGTCACGGTGGTTCTAGTGTTGCAGTTGACGACTGTCAAATTCATTGAACTTAGATGGTTGGGTAGAGGTACACAAATGCTATATCATTAGATACTACATAGAGACCATACATGTATGTAGAAGCAATCCAGGCATTTTAGTCGGAATTTTTATGGAGTAGGAAGACTCTGTCTGACCTGGTGGTTCTCCGATGAAACAAATATCGGACCGTTTTGTCCGGATATCCATACAAAAGCGACAACTGCATTCAAACCGGTTTCATGATTTGTATGACTTATCTGCCTCCATGGCCGAGCTTGATTCTTCAAATACTACCTCCACCACTTTGGTCGTTTTCTGGAATTCGTAATGTGGTCGGTTAATTCCCCGCCGGCGAATTATCCGGATCGTCGGGCCTCACGTCCAATAAACTGGCTCGGATTTATATTGGCTATACATAAGGGGTAGAACTTATTTATGTCGGTAGTTCTAGCGTGAGATTCGGCACTGCATAGTACGTATGTAGCATCTTAAAAAACGCCAGGCCGGAGTCGGTCTGAATTGGGATATCTTCACGACTCCGCAATTTTGTTTTGCGGGGTTTAGTCCCCAAAGACGCAAGCCACAGCTCTTTCTCATGGGCATCATACTCGTCTAAAAACGCCTCCAATGCCAGGGACGGAGCAAAGTCATCATGGCGATTGGTAGCAATTACGTGACGGCGAAAAGGCGAAAATTTGAAGCCACCGTCACATGCAAAATGTTTGTTTCGACGTCTTGGGGAAACTGGATATCGTATTCGGCATCGGAACAGATCTTTTGGATGAGCTTTATAAAATGCGGCACTTGGCCTGCGATTCTACTTTTCCAAAGCGTTCATCTGGATCATTGTCGTTCAACTAGGCTGTCTATACATATGTACTCGAGATGACTTTCTTCTACTCGGCTTGTGCGCTGGCTCTGACATGGAGTCAATCTGTGTTGGCAGCGCCTAATCTATCTCCTCGAGCTACAGTCAGCTTGGGATCCTGGTTGGCTACTGAGACTGCTGTTTCCCTCAATGGAATCCTCGACAACATCGGTTCCAGCGGTGCTTACGCCCAGAGTGCAAAGGCAGGTATTGTTATTGCCAGTCCCAGCACCAGCAACCCAGACTGTATGTGACTCGACCTATTTTCCCTAGTAGTTACTGAAAGTCTAGATTACTATACATGGACCAGAGACTCGGCTCTCACACTAAAGGTCCTCGCCGATGTCTTTCGCAATGGGAACCTGTCTTTACAGAATATCCTTGAAGAATACGTAGATGCACAGGCCTATCTTCAGACAGTATCGAATCCCTCTGGTGATCTCTCAAGCGGTGCTGGTCTTGGCGAGCCAAAATTTAATGTTGATGAGAGCGCCTTTACTGGAAGCTGGGGCCGTCCTCAACGCGACGGTCCTGCTTTACGCGCTATTGCTTTGATCGACTTTGGAAATTGGCTTATTGTATGTTCTCTACCCGGAAATGCAGCCGTTAACTGACCTCTGAAGGACAATGGATATTCTGCCTACGCTGTTGCTAACATCTGGCCGATTGTACGAAATGACCTGTCTTATGTTGCCCAGTACTGGAGCCAGTCTGGGTATGGTACGTCTTAACCCTACGTGACCTGCGTGGAACATTTGTTAACTTAATTTTAAGACCTTTGGGAAGAGGTCAATAGCATGTCTTTCTTCACCGTTGCCAACCAGCATCGTGCTCTTGTCGAGGGAAGCACTTTTGCTGGCAAAGTCGGAGCTTCCTGCTCTTGGTGCGACTCGCAGGCCCCCCAGATTCTCTGCTATATGCAAACATTCTGGACTGGATCTTACATCAATGCCAACACTGGCGGAGGTCGATCCGGCAAGGATGCCAACACCGTCCTGGCCAGCATCCACACCTTTGACCCCGAAGCCACATGCGATGATGTTACCTTCCAACCTTGTTCATCTCGCGCCCTGGCAAACCACAAAGTCTATACTGACTCGTTTCGTTCCGTTTACTCTCTCAACTCTGGTATTGCCGAGGGTGTAGCAGTAGCCGTGGGCCGCTACCCCGAAGATTCATACTATAATGGCAACCCCTGGTTCTTGTCCAACCTCGCCGCCGCTGAACAGTTGTACGACGCGGTATACCAATGGAACAAAATTGGATCCATCAGCATCACCAGTACTTCTCTGGCCTTCTTCCAGGACATCTACAGCTCGGCAGCCGTTGGAACCTACTCCTCCAGCACTTCCGCTTTTACATCCATCGTCAGCGCGGCCAAGACCTATGCTGATGGGTATATCAGTATCGTTCAAGCGCACGCTATGACCAACGGCTCCCTTTCAGAGCAATATGACAAGTCCTCCGGAGCCCAGCTCTCGGCTCGCGACCTCACCTGGTCCTATGCTGCCCTTCTCTCTGCTAATATGCGCCGCAATGGCATTGTGCCTCCGTCCTGGGGTGCTTCCTCGGCCAACACAGTGCCCTCGTCTTGCTCCACGGGCTCTGCGACGGGGACTTATAGCACCCCCACAGCTAGCTCATGGCCCTCCAGCCTAACCAGTGACACCGAAACTACGTCTACGTCTTCTTCAACCCATTCCACTACGACTACCACTAAGACTACCACTAAGACCACCACCACATCCTCTTCCTCTTGTACTACCCCGACCTCCGTTGCCGTAACCTTTGACGAGATTGCCACCACCTCCTATGGCGAGAACATTTACATTTCCGGATCAATCTCGCAGCTGGGTGACTGGGATACTAGCAGTGCCGTTGCACTCAGCGCCAGCAAGTACACCTCTACCAACAACCTGTGGTATGCCACCATCAGTCTTCCGGCCGGCACTACCTTCCAATACAAATATATTCGCAAGGAGTCTGACGGCTCAATTACGTGGGAGAGTGATCCAAACCGCTCGTACACTGTGCCTTCGGGATGTTCGGTGACTGCTGCTACTGAGAGTGATACATGGCGGTAGGAATTCCCTGTAAATAAAAAGCATGGCTGAAACAAAAAATGGTTACGGACATATATCAACACAAATTGTCGATTAAATACTCAACCGTTCAATGGTGCATGTAAAAACTCATTTGAACTTACATACATGTATCAATTGATATTGAAAAATAAAAACATTTTCCTACTATGCTTCTCCAAAAATATATATAGAAAGACACGAAGTACTACATACGAAAATCTACGCACGCATACATAGACGTACTCAAGATTAGAGAAGAGCAAATATTAGAAACTATATATCCGCGAGCAAGACCTTAATCTATTTAATAATAGGACATATTCAGGAAAGAGTGACATCTAGATACACATCCAAATATACTGCAGTATAAGCAAAACGATGACTAAGCTCACGCTATCCCATTTCTGGCCGCTCCTTCCAACAACGTTTGAATTGACCACGACGAGTGAACTTGGAAGACTTCACTTCACTTCACTCTATAATGCTCGTTCGTATTCTGCGACTGGATGCCTGACTTAGATGGCCTTAAATACTGGTTTCGCCCGCATTTCACGCACACAGCGCTACAACTCCGCTACGAATGGCCATGACCATGGGGCAGACAGGGATGGGGGCCGCGCGTCGAATAACGACAGGGCTTGCGACGGTCTTGCGTACGGAGTATTTTTTATTACCTGGCTTGGACTTGGACCCCTGGGTGGCGTTGATCTAATTATGCAGTCCAAAACGTGTCAGTATCTACTCTGCAACGTACTTTGAACGATTCTACAAAGTGGTGGGAACTTTGGTTCTGCTGAAACATGCTACGAGACAGCTTTTGATCGAAGCAAAACTCCCGTGGCCCCCGACTTCATAATTTGTACCAGACAAGCATTACGCAAGGCCGGAAGTCGCTCGTCCAGCCCGCTGCTAATCAAGCACTAATCTCTAGCACTGCCGATCGAAACGCGTCAGAAAGCTTGTTGATCGCCAATCAGGGGTGCTCCGCAGCAACTCCACGCGGCCCTGTTCCCAACAGCGGCACTTGAAACGCGATGGTTTTCTCATTCAGGGCACTGACTGTTGGACGCTCGACCCAGAGTGGGATCTTACGTCCTCCATGATTGGGCCCCTTGTCCTTATCGCCCTCAGTCTTTGGCAGTGGTTGCCGCAGATCGAGAGATACCAATGGAACACTGCCAAACTCCAGAGTCCATGGCAATCAATCGCCCGTTCGGCGGAGATTGTCATCATCTGGAGGTGGGTCTTACGGATGTCGCTCTTAGGGACACGGCCATTTACTGCGTACGATTCATTACTATGATGATTATCATTACAGCCCGTCTGTAGCTAGTGCGAGATGGTCTGTGGCCAAGTCCAGAAGAATTACGTATGGCACCGAGTACTCAGCACTCGTCTCTATTCCAACTTGGGTCTCGTCTACGGACTATCCTAACAGTCTCAAAAAGCTCTGTCAATGCTGGCCCTCAACCTTTAACTGTTCTTCGCTTTGTTTTTGCTTTGCAAGGCTGGTCTGGTCACATCATTGAACCACGATGATTGAAATGCCTGGGACAAGTTTATTACGAGCTGCTCTGTTCGCCTTGTTCGCACTGTCTGCCAATGCAGACATCGACCCTTTCTTCCAGTCGAGCAGGTTCGACAGTGGCCGCGCCGGCCAGTTTCCTCATCAGAAGTTCATATCAGATTCCACAGTCACAGCGCCCATTATCAACTTTGTCCAGTACGGTCCGCAGTGTCAAGATGGGTTGTATACGTTCATTTCACCATACGGTGGCAGCGTTCCCAGCCCGGGCCCGATGATACTTGATCAGGATGGCCATGTCGTCTGGGCGAAATCATGGGGTCGTACGTACAACATGAACATGCAGACCTACAAGGGCGAAGACTTTATCACCTTTTGGGTGGGAAACGATGGTGTTGATGGCCATGGTGAGGGAACCTATTACATGGTATGCTAATTCTCATCCTTCCTGTATGAATAGATGAAAGGAAGAAATGCTAATAAAAAGAAAAGCTCGACAGCACCTACAAAACTCGATATCACCTTCGGGGTACCGACGGGCTGCGTGGCGATTTACACGAATTTCGCATCACACGCGACGATACGGCAGCTTACACTATATACGACAAAGTGCCTGCCGACCTAAGGGCCGTCGGTGGGCCGGAGAATGGCTGGCTCTGGGACGGTACATTTCAGGAAGTTGACATCGAGAGCGGGGACCTTCTATTTGAATGGCGTGCATCGCAGCATTACGACTTCAGCGAAGCGAATCGGACGCGCGAGGGCCACGGCGACAAGGAAGACGATCCCTGGGACTTTTTTCACATCAACAGCATTGACAAAGACAGCAAAGGCAACTTCCTGATTTCAAGTCGCTATTATAATGGCCTCACCTATATTGATGGCCGCACAGGCGACATTATCTGGAAGTTGGGCGGTGCAGGCAATATGTTTTCCGACTTGTCTCAAGGCGCAGCCACCAATATTAGCTGGCAACACCATGCCCGCTGGCTAGACGATGGCAAGAGCATCACTCTTTTCGACAACTCCGGCCGTGGCGAAGGTGCTCCTATTCACACCAGTCGCGGTCTCTGGATCGACATTGACCAAGAGAAGATGACCGCAAAAGTTCGTCACGAGTACTGGAACCCCAGCCCCATCAGCAGCCAGTCGCAGGGCTCGGTGCAGGTACTTAGCGACGATAGGGTACTCGTCGGTTACGGCTACAATGCGGGTTGGACCGAATTCACCGCTGACGGCGAGGCCGTGTGTGAAGTCCGCTTTGGCCCACAAGTAGGATTCGGTGTAGGCGAAGTATCTTCTTACCGGGCTTTCAAGCACCGGTGGGTTGGTAAGCCAACTACAAGACCCTCATGGGTGATTTACGGGAAAGGCACGAATATTGGATACGCGAGCTGGAATGGGGCTACCGAAGTCAAGACGTGGCTGTTGGAAGGGTCGAATTCAGCAGAAGTGGAAGAAGATCCCAACAACAAGGAGCCGCTACCGGAAGCAGATGTCACCACTGTGATGGCCATACCTAAAGTAGGCTTCGAGACAGTCATCACTATTCCTCCAGATTGCCCTTTTCCGCACCTGCGAGTGGGCGCTTTCGATGAATTTGGTAACCGGCTTGGTTCATCCTATTTTGTGATGGCGAAAGACGATGCTATACCAACGACGCATGTTGTCAGGCCTTCTACGGAGGCGGTTGAAGATGTCCCAGAAGAGGAAACCGAACCGGAAGAAGAAGAGGAAACAAAACCCGAAGAAGATCCTAAAGAAGAGGACGCCACAGGCGAGGAAAATACGGAATTCGAGCAGGACAAACAAGACAAAGAGGGAACCTTGCCCAGTACCGGCCTCTCTGCGATTTCGATTCTCCTGATTGTATCTAGCGTAATCTGTGGCCTCGTACTTGTCATCTTGGGCTTTCGATACTTGCGCCGACTCCGCCGACGCCGCGGCTGGTTTTACCGAAACAACGACAATCTCGAAGAGGGCAAGGTGTCGGACAGCAGCCGATCCAGTCTGAGCAACGATGAAGATCTCAGTGGAGAGGATGAGCGTTTAATACGAGCGCATGAGTTTGAAATTCCGTTTGATGCCGAGGCAGAGACAGAAGCAACGCGAGCGGATAACCCGGCGGAATAGTTTTTATTTTTATTATATCCAGATGATTTGAGCGTTCATCTAGCAATCTTTTATTTCTAGTTTTTCTTCTACATGCTCAGCCTTTATTACCTTCTTTGTACATACATTTCTTTCTCACTTACTATCATAGCATATGAAAACCACGTGCAAGTGCTGCAGTCTAAATATCATGCTGAATTGTATCGATATTATCGGTAGTCTATATTCCAGTCGCTAAATTTAATATACAATATAGTACAAATCCTAAAAATACACTGTCCATCAGTAGTATATATCCATTAATGGTATATGGACTGCGCCAACGCATCGGCCGATTTAATCGCCCTCTCCATGTCGCCCTTATTATACAAGAACAAGCCCTGAAGCGCGGCAGTGCTGACCGTTCCGGCGCCATCGGCCTTGTGCCCGTCCCGATCTTCAATAAGTCCTAGCTCTGCAAGGCGATCCAGGAATCTATTTTTGTAGACCCCTTCAGTATCAAACTCGCTGTAGAAGCGATCCCACAGCGCGGCTACCTGATAGCGACTGGCCTCACCGAGCCGCACCGTCATATCGACGCGCCCAGGCCGCACGAGTGCCTCGTCGAGGCGATCGACATGGTTTGTGGTCAGGAATATGATGCGTTCTTCTGCACTGGCGACTCCGTCAAGCGCATTCAAGAGACCAGAAAACGTAACGTTGGCTCCGCGATACCCGTCTTCTTCGGTCTGGGTTCGGCGGTTGGAAAAGGCTGCATCGACGTCCTCTAGCAAGACCAACGTTCGATTGGGTATGATTGTGAGAAGATGGTTGAGCCGGTCATCTGTCAGACCGCGCTCACTGAGGTTCAGAATGGCAATGTCGTAGTCGAGTTCGCCAGCCAGGGCCTGGATGAACGAGCTTTTACCACTGCCGGGAGGTCCGTAAAGCAGGTAGCCCCGGCGATAGGGGATACCGCGGTCATAATACCACTGTCCGCTGTCGAGGAAGTCTCGGACATCTTCCACGATTCTTTCCTTGACGCCTTCGTCTAGAATCACCGATTGCAGCGGGCGTTTTCGTCGCGGATGGCCAAATTGCGACCACTCGGCGCCCCAGCTGTTGTAGATGCGTGTCTTGCCCTCGTGCGACTGTGCTGCCACTGCATGTGCCTCGGCAAACATCTCTTCGAAAATGTGTCGATGCGCGTATAGTGTTGTCAGCGTGACCGTCTCCCATGGCTTTCCAGACTGCAGGTCGCGCGAAGAAGATTCACGCACGCGGTTGACAAAAATAAATGCATTTTTGTACCGCAATATGTGCTTTCCCGGACCAGGTATAAGTGTAAACTGTGTCTGAATTGCGCCATTCGCATGCTCGACTTTTTGTGTTTGGATCGAGAGCTGGCGCATTCCGGGGGTGATTTTCCTCAGCAGCCTCTCCATCCAGCCGAGTTTCTCAGCACTGGCAGCAGCAGCGGTGGCGGCTGATTGGGCAGTGCCATTTAACTGAGATTGCTGGTACACGGTCATCCATTGTAAGAACCACGGGTACGAGTCGTCTTTGATGTTGATTTCGACGTCGACGAGCATGCGCCGGCGGATCAGATCGGCGCCGCGTTTGAAGCCTCTTTGTGCGAATGTCGCAGCTGCGCCTAGACCAGCTAGACCGAAACCCTTGACTCGGTGATTAGAAAGGAAACAGGTACGAAAAATAAAAGAATGGGAATACTCACTGCGGTGAAGAATGGATTGCTCGAAAGCTGAGCTAGGATGCCACTCCCCCCATCTCCGCCGGCCTGCGGAAACCCCTGCAGCGCATCCTTTTTCTGCTGCAGAATCAGTTCTGCAGGAGACGGGGTGTCTGGAGCTTTTATCGGTCCATTTGTGTCCATTCCAGGAGGTGTGTGTAGATTGTCACACAAGTTGGAGGAAGAGATGGAAAACAATGTGATAACATTTTTTTTTGGTGTCGGACGCGGAGGTTGACCCGGCTAGCCAATCAGAGGGAAGGGTGGAGTATAGCTGCAGAGTAGGTTATATCTGGGAGTTTTCGTAATGGATTTGTACATTGAGTCGTTTGCTTTAATTGTATGAATCATTATTCTATTTATTTCTCGAGACGCAGCTCGAGGGCTTGTTTGGTTGCATCAATGTCTGTATCAATCAATTGAGCAAAGCTAGAGAGTATTGCATATGATCGGTGGTCATCTAGCTACCTACGAGAAAATCGAAGACTTTATCTATTCCTTAAGCGTAATCATTCAATATGTTGCATCTGTTCATCCATCGAATATTAGGCGAAATGTCACAAAGACGAAAAGTGGAGACGAGGACAGGAGGATCTGGCTGCAAGTATTCATCAACATCGAAAGACATAGCTACTACTGACAGTAACAAATGGATATTGTGCTGATTGGATCTACTCGTTCGAAATTATAATGACCCAGTTTGGTGACAAAGGGCCTATTGTACACCAATTGACAGTAGTCTCATTGTTCCAACTCCCTCTGGCTTAGTTTCTTGATTGGGACACCCAGGCAGACAAACAATCAAAGACACCGGTTAAGCGTTGTCAAAAACATTACCCAGTTGACTAATTCCTCCGGAATTTTCCAATCGATCACCGCCTGCTGTTCCGCTATTTCTTCTCACTCTTTTCACCTCGAGGGAGCTTCTCACCCACCCACTCAGCCCAACTTCCTTGGCACACCTACTCAGCAATTCGAAGAATTGCACGATAGTTACGCTTATCAGTGTTGACAGGGAAGAAGCTCACATACAAACCTACCTTTGGTAAACAGTCGTTGGCTGAAACCGAGTGACAGCTTTACTAACTCTTACTCGAAGATCAGATCGATCAAGCTCACATAGCAAAAAGCTCCTCAACAGCCTCGAAATGCCAAACAACATGCGAGTTCAGAGTGAACCAACCAATATTGCCTCGTGGTCCTTTTCATTGCCAATCAGGAGTCGAAACCCTGTCCCGGGCAGCTTTGGCATCGCAATCCAGACTCCAATCGAGCTCAGTTACACGCCAAACACGCCAGACACGCTTCAAACGCTAGTAATAAATGCCGAGTCTGAAGAGTCCGAAGAGTCTGACATGACGAGCGAGTGCTTGAGCGACTGCAGTATGGAAGACGAAGAAGAGATCATCGTTCGTCTCAACCGACGAGCTATGGAAATGCTCCCTCGGCGGCTTCAGATCATCATGAGCGAAATGTACGCAGAGAGGTTCACGCGTCTAAAGCTGGACAACCCAGATATTCGCGTGATGGCAGAGGACTACTGGATCACGCCTCTTCAGCCTCTCGGTCCAACTTCCATGGTGAGGGCGCCAACCCCGCTTCTCGCACCGTCACAGAGAATTGTGAGATCAAGCTCAAATGCTTACCAAAACGGCTTTCGAGATGGATACGAGAGTGGTCAGACTGCTTACGCTGAGGCTCAAGCATATATCCATACCTTCGGGCCTAGCAACCCCCGTAGATGGAGCACGCAGGTAACGCCTTCGCGGAATGCCTTTGCGACCTCGCATCCGGTGGATGTGAACTTCAGCCGTCGTCAGCTTAGGCAGAATAGCCAGGGCACTTCACAGCCTGAAAATGGATTCCGTGTCCTCAACGGCTACCACAGGCCTCTGCCCTCGAATCTGGTGTTTACTCAACAGCATACCGACAACTCCGCCATTCGGGGAGGTTCCGGACTGAAATCCCTGTCAAACAAGCCCGTCACTCTGAGGCTACGAAAAAGCATCAAGAGAAGTCTTTCGCGTTTGAACAGGTGGATAAAGTCGTGATTTGCAGGTTGAGCCTCCGAGGTGATTTCTTTGGGTGATACACTGCAGGCTCTGGTATGCCAAGCCTGATTGTATAATTCGACACCACAGGCATGGATTCTCCGCAGACATGTTCGAAACGCGGCAACGTGGTTTTCTTCCATAGTAACTCTAACAGTTACTTTTTTTATGTGCAAAAACTGGGAAATTTTGTAAAGTATTCATAGCGATAGCGAATAGGAAATTGACGTTGAAAGTTGAGATAACAAGGAGTTAGGTGATGTTGAATGGCGCTAGAGAAAATCCGACCTAGCGCGGTCGCGGCAAGCTAATCCCACTTCACGGAAATTTGAGCGCAGAAGCAAGAGCCCAAGCATTTTCGAGATCTCTGTTGTGCACAGGCATCTTGTTCACATTGGTCCTTGCTTTTCTTCAACAGATTTAATTTCTTCTTCCAGGCCAAGTAGCCCGTTGCTCACAGGTCGAATCGCCTGTTCACCGTCAAGATGCAGGCTCCTGTGGTGGTGATGAGTATGGCTCTCCCCCGCCTTTTCTGGAAATTTGATTCCTGGCAACACTACGACTGACACTTCCTCAGACACCCAGAATGGGGACCGGCAAGTTGGCCGTCAGGCTCAGCTGTCTAATATCACTGCGGCAAAAACGTACGACAAGTTCCCCACCCCCTGACTGTTGTCGCTCTCTAACCAGTGCTCCAGTGTTGCGGACATTATTCGTTCATGCCTCGGCCCCAAGGCCATGTTGAAGATGCTTTTAGATCCCATGGGAGGTATTGTGCTCACAAACGACGGTCATGCCATTCTCCGAGAAATCGAAGTCGCCCACCCCGCCGCAAAGAGCATGATCGAGCTCAGTCGCACACAAGACGAGGAAGTTGGAGATGGAACCACAACGGTCATTATCCTCGGTAGGCACACTGGTTTCCTTGTATAAGATGCGTGCTGACATTTTGCAAGCCGGTGAAATGCTTGCGCAAGCTCTACCCCAGCTCGAACGAAACATACACCCGGTGCAAATCATTTCCGCATTCAAGCGAGCTCTCAACGACGCCCTACAGATTGTCGAAGACATTTCGCTGCCCGTGGATATCGACAATGACGAAGCTATGTATAGCCTTATCCAGTCGTCTATTGGCACAAAATTTGTCTCAAGATGGTCCGACCTCATGTGCGGACTTGCCCTCAAGGCTGTGCGTACAGTATCCTTCGAAGCCGGCGGCGGAAAGCGAGAAGTCGACATCAAGCGATATGCCCGTATTGAGAAAATCCCCGGTGGTGAGATTGAGCACAGTGAGGTTATTGATGGTGTCATGGTCAATAAAGATATCACCCACCCGAAGATGAGAAGGCGGATTGAGAACCCCAGAATTGTTCTGCTCGACTGTCCTCTTGAATATAAGAAGGGAGAATCTCAAACCAACATTGAAGTTTCAAAGGAGGAAGACTGGAATCGGATACTGGAAATTGAAGAGGAACAAGTCAAGCACATGTGTGAGGCGATCCTGGCTGTGAAGCCAGACATTGTCATCACCGAGAAGGGTGTCTCCGGTAAGGAATATTCATCGGTGTACTACATACGATAGCTGACTTGATGTAGATTTGGCACAACATTTCTTGGTCAAGAACAACGTTACTGCCCTTCGCCGCGTGAGAAAGACTGACAACAATCGTATTGCACGTGCCACGGGAGCAACCATTGTCAACCGCGTCGACGACCTCCAGGAATCTGACGTTGGAATTCAGTGCGGTTTGTTTGAGATAGAAAAGATTGGTGACGAGTACTTCACATTCATGCGGAAATGCAAGTCGCCCAAGGCATGCACAATCCTGCTCAGAGGCCCGTCCAAAGACATCCTGAACGAGATCGAGCGAAATCTTCAAGACGCCATGTCTGTTGCTCGTAACGTGATCTTCCACCCTCGTCTGTCTCCAGGAGGAGGTGCCACGGAAATGGCAGTGTCTGTCAAGCTGCAGCAGCTGGCAAAGTCGGTCGAAGGTGTACAACAGTGGCCATACAAGGCAGTCGCTGAGGCTATGGAGGTTATTCCCCGAACTCTCGTTGAAAATGCCGGTGACAGCCCTATTCGAGTGCTCACTCGCCTGCGTGCTAAGCATGTGGACGGCAACACTAACTGGGGTATTAACGGAGAGAATGGTACAATCGTTGATATGAAGGAATACGGTGTTTGGGAGCCAGAGGCGGTTAAATTGCAGAGTATCAAGACTGCTGTCGAGGTAATGTTCCAATGGTTTCCACTCTTGCTGGAATCTATGCTGACGAAAATCCAGTCTGCGTGCCTTCTCCTCCGTGTCGACGATATCTGCAGCGCTAAGTCTGCCCAGCAAGCCGGTAATGTTGGTGGTGGTGGCGAGGAATAAACCTAGGAGTTTGTCTAATGGAGTACCAAAAAAGGTTTACAAAAATAGAGACATGGACTAATACTACATGAATAACATGTTTGAATTGTACAAATACTTCTAATACAAACGTACACCGGGGTATATGAGCCATTTTGATACGGCGAATGTGAAATGACAATAGGAGGTTTTGACAGGAGTGTCAATCATCATGGATAATGATTCCTTGCTCCTCGTAGGCTTGCTGGTCTTGATTGCCATTTGCTTCCAAGTCGTTATCTCTTTCACGCGGAGGGAGAGGTCCAAGTCGTGGAGCTTTCCTCGGCCCAGCCTCTTGGTCATTGTCGACGTTCATACTGTCTGTATCTCCATTGGCCTTTTTATTGTTCTTGTTCTTCGCAGCCGCGGCCTTGCGCTTTTCACGCTTTTTCCTATTCTTGTCCGTCTTCTCGTCGTCCTTGCGCTGTATTTCCGATTTTTTCTTCTCAAATTCCTCATCTGCTTTTTCCCGCTTGACCTCCTCGTCCATCAGCCTCAAGCGTTCGTATTCTCGGCGCCGACTGGCTTTGTAAACGTGAAACTCGCCAGAACCGGCACCGGCGGATGAGCCCTGCACATTGGCGACGATTTCGGGGGGAGGCGCAAGGGAATCGGCGGTGCGGTGCTTGGAAGCGCTGGGAAGGCGAATGTCTTTGGTCGGATCTTTGAAAAGACTGTTGATCTGGTCTGCTTGTTCGGAGACAGGGGTGAGCTGACGCCGTTTGGTCGGTCGCTTGCTCTTGGGATCGGCGCTTGTAGGAACTGAATCTTTGCCAGGTTCAGACATGATTGCTTTGCTTCTTTTTTCTTTTCCCTTGTTCTCTGTATAGGATCGTCGGGAGAGAAAACCCCAGTCGGGATTGGCGGCAGTAATGTATTGAAAGACGATGGCAAAATAGGCCTGTGTAATGATTGCCCGGCGATGCCTCCGCTTGACGAAATGGAGTTGTTGAAGATGCGATGTCGAATTTCTCGCTGGTGGCCAGAAATATTTCGAGGAACAAGAGAGCCCGCCGCAGTCGCAACTGATTAGCGCTGCAGCTGCAGCGGCCGCATCGGCGCATAGCTTCCCCGCGCCTGCTCCCCCAGCCTTGTATCGTCAACTCCCCATGGAATTGCTTCCATCTTTGACTTCTGGCGCGTTTACAGATGAAGATCGTCTGATATCGTGGAGTTGAGCTTGTCTCATCTCACTGGACCTGAACTAGCAGACTGGCTCTTGCATGAGGCGTTATCAGCACTGTGCATGTGACATTTCTTTGACATGATATGAGATCAGTTTTCAACCGTCTTCTTGATTTCTCTCTGTTTTTGCCTTTCTCTTACTCTCCTACCTGCTGTTCTTCAGCTTTAGGTTGCTTCTCTTTGCCCTCACGCCACATGCTACTTTAACCTCACACTACTCTCGCTGCCACACCCATTTTGCCCTGAGTGCTGCCGGCGGAATGGCAGCTTCAGGTGGAAATGGAGACACAAATCTTTCCAGCGAGCCTCATAGAAGGGTAGGAGTTGTCAGCTTTCTCATTGAAGGACTACTCGGCTAATGATATGGGCTCAAAGTTCTATGTTGACGATATCTGCGCTCTCAAGTCCAACAAGTCGATGGTGGGAACGATAGATGTGAGTGACAACTTGGTGAAAACGATAAAAACTCCCTTTAACTTTTTATAGAGAACGTTTTACGATGTATGAGATACAAAATAGAGGAGATAGGCCTAGCGAGTGCTGATGAATCCTACAGATCGAATCACACGGTTCGCTTGCAGAGCACGACCTTATCATTGCACCTGTTCCGGTTCCTGATGAGAAGCTGTCTCAGTTCATGGGGTCAGGAGTGGTGAATACAGTCCTTCTCCACTGCACTTCTGAGCATTGCTAATGAGCTCGCTGTTAGCCACCAAAAGGGTTCGTCTATGTCGGTTGGAACGAGCGCAACGAGGGCCATTCACTAGTCTCAGAGGACGATATCGAGCTTATTGGCCGGAATCTCGACGTTGGGACCCTAGTGAAACGTGACCAGAATGATACCATGTGTGGCACAGTCATCAGCGTCTCTCCCAAGTACACACTACAGCCCGTTGTATACCGGGTGGCCAATCCAAGATCCGGCGAACGAGACCCCATCAAATTCGCAAGGAAACGAGTAAATGGGATCAATGGGGTAGGATTCCAAAGGGGAGATACTACAGGCCCGACTCTACTCACAAATATCGACCCAGACGATCTACGACTCTTTCCCGAGTATGATGCGGGTGACTTCATATTATATCGGGATAAGGTTGGCGTTGTTCGATCAGTCTCTCGCGATGTTGTGGTCATGCTGTCCAATCAAACAGTCGTGGAAGTGTCCGATCCTTCTCGTATTCGCATGCCTTTGAATGTGGACAAAAACATCGTAGTTGATGCCCGAGCTGAACCCCCTGTTGCACCGTGTGAATGGGGTAAATATATAGCAAACGATAACCCTATTCCTGGGCAATTGGTTCACGCCCTGAGGAGAAATTTGATGAGCGGTCGATGGATATATGGGCATTTTTCAGAAAATCACAATGATGGGAACATATTGGCCACTCCAATATCCGAGGTCCATGTCGACTGGATATGCTCAAACGTATTTTCAGTTGGTCAGTCTGCGCCTGGACCCGATGATGGAATTCTGAGACTATCCGATCTGGAACATGCCAAGGTCTATGATCGCTTAAAAATCCCTCGGAAAACCTTCGAAGGAAATGGAGGACATGCACGTGGTACACTACTCGCTGGAGATTACGTCTGCTTTAGAGACGATGCTGGTGCGGCAGTCAAATATTCACAATTTGATCGCATCCCTTTGAGCGAAACGTTTGGTTACGATACGAATATCTTTAGCGTACTATATGCAACCTTTGACGTGTTAGTGCAGTGGCAGGATTCATCCATAACAACTGAGGCATCCACGTCTCTTCATAGACTCTCAGGCTTCGAAGAGGAGATCATGCCAGGGACAATTGCTGTTCTCAAGGAACAAATCCAAATTATTCCGAATCTCTACGTTGGCTCTGTACAGGCAGTGCTTTCTAATCTTCCCCTGGCATCTGATGAAATCTTGCGGCTGAACAAAGTTGGAGTAGTTCAAGCTGTGAATGGCCGAGAACGGGTTGCGTTGGTTCGCTGGTTCAAGGAGCCAAACGTGGAACTTCTTCACGGAGGACACATTCTGCGGCCATCCTCGGTGTTTGGAAAACTAGAGGAGGAATCTAGTATGGTCTCTATATATGAGATCACGAGCTATCCCGCACTCGACAGACAATTATTTGACATGGTTATGCTGGTACCAGAAAAAGTTCACGAGTCTCGTTTATCTCCAGGGCCAACGGAGGCAATATCGGCGTTTGTTGGCCCATGTGCACTCAGCTATTTTTGGCCACGCCCCTTTGGGCAGGTTAGCCGTATCCTAGCTGGCATCAGGATCGTTTGGACCCAAACAGCATGGTTCCAACGTTATATTGAGATTGATAGGTCTCCTATATCGCACGTCTTCTCGGACTCGGAATCCATGGCAGACAATGTTATTTGCCAATCCCTCGACTGGATTGGACACATTGTCGCACTAAACCTCGATGGAACCATCACCGTTCGATTGGGGGGGCTTGAAGAGTGCCGAGATGTTCGCGTTCCATTTGAAGGAATTATGCAGGTTTTGGATCAAGACATGGGAGAAACAACAGACGATGACATGGCTTCTGAGGTACTGGAAGAACTTTATCGTGACATAGACGACCTCTACGAAGAGATGGGTATGGATTATGGAACCATTTTTGATGGATTGGGTGCCGTATTAGATGCAGAAGAGGAAGACGAGTGGTCAACAGACTACGAAGAGGAAAGTGGCTTAGAAGGTTCTTTCCAGGACGACTATGAAGATGAAGGCGGCCTTTTGGAGAGAGGAAATGGAATAGAAATTCAGGTTCCTCACGGTCACTTTCGGCCAAGTCATGAAGTTGTCACCGAGCATGCTTTGGGCCCTCTGGACATTCCACCTATCGAAGTCGCCAACGAACCACTTCCTACTGACACTGTCAGTGGCCTTACGTCAAATGAGGTGAACGAGGAACCCTCGAGCTTTGCCATACTGGACTCACAACCTCCAGCGGATCATCATTTCCTCGACTCTGGATTCGGTGAAGGAGCGATGTATCCACTTTCGCTGCGTCGTCTCGCCAAAGAATACCAAATTCTTGCAAGCTCGCTTCCGTCCGGTATCTTTGCTCGGACGTGGGAGTCTAACATGCATCTCTTGCGTGTTCTCATTATCGGGCCGGAGGGAACGCCATACGAGTATGCACCTTACATTATCGATTTTTTATTCGATAGCAGTTTCCCGCAACAGCCTCCAAGGGCCTTTTTCCATTCGTGGACAAAAGGGATGGGTCGCATTAACCCGAACTTGTACGAGGATGGCAAGATCTGTCTGAGCATTTTGGGCACATGGCCATCTATGAACCCTGACGAGATATGGTCGCCGACGAATTCAACAGTGTTACAAATCTTGGTTTCGCTTATGGGTCTCGTTCTAGTCAAAGACCCTTTCTACAGTAAGTCCATTCGTCGTCCGTCGGCCTTTATATTCTAACATGCATTTAGATGAAGCAGGATACGATAAACTGGCATCAGAGGGAGACCGCCGTGTTGAGTCTAACCAATACACTGAGAAAGCATTCGTCATGACCCGTGCTTTTATCAAACACGCTCTAGAGAAACCTATGGGTGATTTTAGCGATATTCTTGCCTGGCACTACCTTCCGGGACCTGACTCAGGCAAACGGCCCAATCTGCTTCAAAAGGCCATCTCAGAAGCTCGCAGGATGATCGATCACTACAACACTCAGTCGGATCAAAAGGAGGAAAGCGATGGTGTTCCTGCTTCGCCGTTTGTTTCGCGGCTTAGTCTTGGGGCGGTCGTGATGCTCCGCAGACATCTTGACGCATTGGAATCGATTCAAAAGCAGAGCGAAATTGAGCATGATATGGATTTGATGGAGTTATAGCTTAATGCGGGGATTGGGATTTTTCATAGAGATTTTATGGAAGCAACTGTTTTACCATGCTTATACCCTAGACTATTTGGGCCGTTTCTTTTTTTTTGTTTTTTTTTAATCCTTTTGGTTTCTCTGCAGGACTAGGAGTTATTGAAACAGAAATTCAATGCTAGAAATACAAGTGGAATCATCCCAATAGAAGTGACAATAATCCTACTGGCAGCACAAAGAAAGAGGGCGTTTGTTGTTTGCAGCAGGCGGGCACAAGCACAAGCACAAGCACAACCCGCCCGGGCGCAACTGTTTGTCTCGCCGCCACACTCGCAGCGTCCCTTCTTCCTCCCCTCTTCCATTTCAACCACATTCGCAACCTGTTCAGATTTTGTCGAGATCTGAATTCAGTTGCATCTTATCATCTGCTATTCATTGCCTTCTGCGACCCTTATTTGCTTACTCTTCTTTAATTTCCCTTCGCGCCGAGTTCGTCTCGCGCGTCTTCTCGCGTCATGGGCGCTTATCGCGTTGGTGAGTCCTCGCAGTTTTGATGTCCAAATCCATCCATTTTGTCCTATTTCTCTTCAGTTAACGGACAGTCTCACATTTAAATTGACCTTCCTACCTAAAACTGCCCATTTCTTTATGTATTAGCAAGAAAAACAGTGAACTGACAAGATGGGTAGAGCTGGCGTCCACCAGCCGGGCTGGCTGTGCCGGTACAACTTGCAAGAAGAACAAAGTCAAGATCCCAAAAGGCACCCTTCGTTTGGGAGTCTGGGTCGAATCAGAGAAATTCCAAAGCTGGTCTTGGCGCCACTGGTTTGTCTACGCTTGCGCTCATTTCGATGGAGCAAGAAAACGGCTAATCTTCAACAAATAGGGGCTGCACGACTCCCAAAGTGCTTTCAAACATTGCCTCTTCCATCGAAGGAGATGATGGATCACCGGACTTTGATATCCTAGACGGAGTCAATGAATTGCCTGAAGATCTCCAGGACAAGGTCAAGAAGGCCGTGGAAGATGGAGACATCCAGGATGAGGACAGAACTATTGTAAGTCGAACCTTCTTTTCTCGCATTGCAATGTGAAGCTGACTGTGTTTTTCAAGCATGATGCTGAGGTGAATGATTCTATTCAGCTGGCCGTTGGCTAGTACCTTGCTAACCAAGTATCATTACCAACAGGCCGCTGCAGCAACGGAAGAGCCCGCCAAGGATGACAAGGCTCCTAAGTCCAAGAAGCGCGCTCGTGCTGATGGTGAAAAAGAAGCCGAAGAGGCTGCTCCAAAGAAAGCACGGAAGTCTACTGGCAAAGCAGCAGCAGCGAAGGAGGCCTCTAACGAGGAGCCTGTCAAGGAAACCAAAGCTTCCAAAAGCAAGAAACGCGGTCGTGCTAACAGTGAAGAAGCCGAGGAAACCGCTCCAAAGAAAACACGAAAGTCCACCGGCAAAGCAGTAGTAGAGAAGGATGCCACTGACGAAAAGCCTGCCAAGCGCGGTAGAGCTCGCAAGGCTGCCGAAGAGCCCGTCGAGGAGGTCGCAGCAGAACCAAAGAAGGCTAGAGGACGTAAGAAGGCCGCTGCTGCAGCTGAGGACGAGGGCGCCGACGACGCGGAACCTGAAGCCAAACCAGCAGCCAGGAAGACTCGCAAAAGCGAGGCTACCAATGTTGAAAAGCGTGAGAAGGCTAAGCGCGGTCGCCCGAAGAGAGCTTGAGCTCTTGACAGTCTGGGGAGTTTTACTGCTCAAGCACAACGAAACAACCCCCTTTGATTCATTCACATACTATTTTCGTTTCACCACTGCCCAAAGGGCCATCTATGATGTATTCTGACGGACTTTTCCTCTGTGCTTAGTCGATCGTTTTCGTTTTGATTGTGACGCGGGGCCAATGTATTAGTTTCATCTTTTTAATCGTTCATAATTCAGTCAAGGTTCACGGGCTTTTCCTTCCGAATCAGAAAGGGTGATCGTATTATTAAAGTATCAAGTATCCGATGACGACAGTACCAGAAGATCGCATGGGTTTTAATCGGATTCATGTGAGGCTGTACGGAGTGGCTGCGGCTCGAGCTCGGTGGAGACTGGCAATACGAGATTGCCTATTCGGGAATCACGAATAATGCGATCGACAGCACAATTTACCTTTCTGGGGTTGCCTTGTCCCACAGCCCAAAGGCTTAATCTTTAAGCCGTAGGTTTTTAGAAATATGCTAGCCAAAAGCAAATTAAATGTGGAAGCTTCGTATTGACGCTGTGTCCAGATCAGGTGTGGCGAGGAATACGAGCTGTGCCTTAGCCTTAGCCGTGACCCGTGAGAAAAGCCTCGCGAAACCGAGATTATTTCCTTTTTGGGCGGCAGCTATATTGCAGCTGGGTATATAAGGATGTTGAATCGTAGCCTGTTTAGTTCAGATTCAAAATCAAAGAACCCTACTCTCAAACTACAAAAGTCAATCTTGAGATTGAATTGTTCGATGCTTACACCTTTTCCATCTACTGATTGCAATAATACAACATTTTAACATTGAATATTGAAAAAGCCACCATGATTGAAAAACGAGATGATTATCGTACGTACAAAGTTCTCTGGATATTCGGTCTTTGTTTCACTATTCTAACTTGTCACAGAAGAAGGAAGCTTCTGGTACTATGCACCCAACAAGGGAGCCCCGATAGCATTTGGGATCCTCTTTGCAGTATCCGGACTGTGGCATTTATACCTGTGCTTGTGCGTATCAATTGATCTCCATCTCACAATCAAGCTTTCTATGCTAATTTTTAATGTAAAGCAAACTTCGCTGCTGGAAAGTCACTGGTTTACTTCCCTGGTCGGCGGCCCTTTTTACCACTGGATTTGTTCTTCGCGCCATCGGGGCATTTGGAAATTGGGATGATCTCAACATCTATATTGCAAGCCAGTGTTTTCTACTTGCGGGACCGTACGTTGGCGCCTTGATGTTTCCAAAAGGTGTCTTTGCCCTAACATGAAAGCAGACCCATCTACGAAGCCGCAAACTTTCTGACCCTGGGCCGCCTCCTTTACTACGTTCCCTACCACTCACCTATTCACCCCGGTCGAGTCTTTACGACTTTCCTCGCCTTGGGTCTGATGATCGAATCTCTGACTGGCACCGGCGCTGCTCTCGTCGCAAACACATCGAACCCAGAGTCCACGCAAAACGCCGGAAAGGGGCTCATGAAAGCATCATTGATCCTTCAGCTTGTCCAAATGGTCAGCTTCATCTCAATCGTTCTTGTATTCTACCGCCGTTGCTCGCGCGGCGGTCTCCTGGCCGACAAAATCAAAAGGCCTCTTCACGTCTTGCTCGCCAGTTGCATCCTCATCACAATCCGCACAATCTACCGGACGGTGGAATATTTCGATGCTGCGAGCCTTACCGTGTGGAATATTGATCAGATGAGCACAATCCTGAAAGATGAATGGTATTTTTGGGTCTTCGAGGCTATGATTATGTACGCCAACACGACCATGCTCAATTTTCTTCATCCCATGACAAAGCTGCCGATGTCGAATAAGATTTACTTGGCCAAAGACGGTGTCACGGAGATTGAAGGACCTGGGTTTCAGGATAAGAGGCCGTTCTTGCTGACCTTTGTTGATCCCTTCGATGTTGCGGGCATGGTGATGAAAAAGAAGAGGCATGAGAAATTCTGGGAGGAGGGGAATTCTGCCGGAGTTAAGACTGGAGAGGTGTAAATTTGTAATTCTAACTTGGGTAATGCTATGCAGTCTCCTTTGTCTATTTTTATTTGTTCCGATGATTATGACACCATTTACATGCCTAGCTACTAAAACAAATTCAAAATATCACTACAGATTTGCAGCATTGTACTAACGTGTATGTCTCTTCAAGAAACTAAACTAATCCTGGTAAGATGTAAGATGTTGGTTGAGATTACACCATTCTCCACCCGCCAATCACGTCGCAATTGACACATCACTGTTGGTTGCTTCATATTTTACGAATTACTTACTACTTTTGTTTAATTACCCTATATAAAGAGCAAACCCCTCACTTAGATTGGATGGGGAGACGCCTTCTCTTTCAGTAAATCCTTCCACCATGGCCGCTTCGTCTCGCCCGGTCTTTGTACTCGTACCCGGAGCCTCCCAAACCCCTGCGGCTTATGGCTATTTGTTACACCTGTTGCAAGTAAAGGGCTATGGCGCTTATAGTGCCCTGTTACCAAGTGTTGGCGCCACGGACCCCGTTACTGCCACAGACGATGCAGAGTATGTTCGCTCGCGCATGCTTCTTCCAGTGCTTGATGTCGAGCAACACAATGTCATTTTGATCTGCCATTCTTACAGCGGCATTCCCGGGAGTGCTGCCGCAAAGGGTCTGGGGAAAGCGGATCGCGCGGCCCAAGGAAAGACAACGTCGGTTCTCGGCCAGATATTTATTGCTGCTGTGGCCGCTAAAGGTGGTGATGGATTGGATCTTGTCGCCAACTTTGGCGGACATATGCCACCTCATATTCGCGTTGATGTATGCTATGAGAGTTTCTCTTTTGATATTCCGTTGCTAACAGGACTAGGAGGAGGCAAACCTCCTACGATGTGACGATCCCAAACCACCATTGTTTGGCGACTTGCCATCTGAACTAGCCGCTGCAGCAGTGCAGTCGTGTGTTAGTCAAGGAAAGACTTCATTTACCAGCCCTTGCCCAGCGGCGAGTTGGGACAGTGAGGCCTTCAAGGGCCGGCTGGCGTATATCAAGACGCTCAATGACCAGGCAGTGCCGTATCAAGCACAGGAAATGATGATACAGGCTACCGGGGTGGAGTGGATTACCAGGGAAATTGAAACGAGCCATAGTGCACAGCTTGCAGCGCCAGAGAAGCTGGCCGATATGCTGGTGGAGCTGGCCAGCATTTTTGAAGGACTGGATTGAGTGTGTGAATAGATCAACTTACTGTGTATTTAGAAAGACAGCAGTCAGGATCCTGTTCAAAACAGCGCTGTATTATTGATATAGGGTAGAGAAATTGCCTAATGGGCTAATCCGAGCCAGTTTCCCGTTCGGGCCACAACCCTAATCGCGTCAACGAGACAATCCGGAAGGAGCCATCAACGCCCGTCAGGTGGTGCCTTCCTCGTCCTCGTCTTCGCCATTCTGTTGTCTCTTTCGCTTGCGCTTCCTCCTTCACATCTTTCAATACTCTTTCACCTCCTCTTCCGCTTCATCTTCAACCTGTTTTCCGTCTCGCCTTCTACTTCTCC
This sequence comes from Talaromyces sp. R2412, assembly GCA_023626135.1. Lineage (NCBI taxonomy): Eukaryota > Fungi > Ascomycota > Eurotiomycetes > Eurotiales > Trichocomaceae > Talaromyces > Talaromyces sp. R2412. The sequence continues at coordinate 367,757 of JAMAGK010000019.1, read as the reverse complement.
TGATTCCGGATCAATCTATCCCTTTTCATCGTCCTCCTTTTGTGAAGTTCTAAACTGCGATCCCCTTTTTCTCTTCTTCTCCTCAAAGATGGATGGAACGGGAGCAATCATCATCCTGCTCTTGCTTGTTCTGATATACATTACCTACCGGATCCGGCGTCGTATTAGAAAGCAAGCCGATAAACTGTGAGTACGACTCGTTGAGCTATGGGTACCTACTTATATTGCCTGCTAACGATGAGAATTCTAGCGACGCTCAAGACAATGCCATTCAATTGATTCGCCTACGAACCGAAGCAGCAGCAGCCCAGGCTAGGAGGCCTCTCGATTCCAGCATGGGACCGACATCCACGGGGGCTCCAGTAACTGAGCCTCCGCCCATATACAATCCATTTGTGTCGCAGGCAGCCCCAACTCCACACTAGCTGCTGCGATTGCAGCGTGAAGTAGCCGGTGAGGGCAATGCTTCGAATACCAGGCGACTGGTGTCAAGCCTGGTGGAGTCGTGAGCGTCCTCTCGATGAGGATGGTTTTATTGCATTTCTTCGAAGTTACAGTATCTGTTATGCAATCTGTAGCTTGTTAGCAACAAGGGCATCGTTCCTTGTGGAATATTCCCACATGGCTTTGGCTTGATAGCGATAAGGCGGTTGTCGGGACAACCACGACAGTAGCCCGATCGGGTGCCAACACAACGACCCAAACAGCCTCGTCACATTCCGTCGACACAGACCTCAAGCCTATTCTTAACTTAATTGCAACCTCGTTGGATTTTTACGTCGAGAAATTATTATTAACCGACAAACACGATATCGAAGAATAAGTACAAAGAGAAGAGGAACAAATTCGCCATGAATCTTCCGCCAAAACCGGCGTCAAGCCAGACGTCGCTATTTCAGGTCTATCTCCGATTGCGACCGCCAATTACCAAAGAAGAGGCAGCAAATGCTCAAAGAGGCGAGCGATACCTGAACGTTGAGCCCGTAGATGCTCAAGATGAATCTCAACCACATACTGGTCATCCTACGCACATTACGCTGCAACCGCCAAATGACTCCCGCAAACGCGCCGTCGAAAAATTCGCTTTCACAAGAGTGTTTGAGGAGGATTCTAGACAGCTAGACTTGTTTGAGAATACAGGAATGGCCTCGCTGATCGATGGAGTTCTGAATGAGGGCCGGGATGGTCTGGTTGCTACTCTTGGAGTTACTGGCAGTGGAAAGGTAAATTTTCAAAACATAAACTTCGTTGCAGTTGTTAATGCTAATGACTGCAATAGAGTCACACTATTCTTGGGTCCAAGAACCAGCGCGGGGTGACGCAAATGTCGCTTGACGTCCTCTTCAGATCCTTATCGGGCAACATTCAATCCGCAGACAACTTTGAGGACCCTTCTCTCCTTCCATCACTGAGCGCATCCGACTCCTCCGAGGCTCAACTCTTTTCCGCCAGAAATTTTATTGATAGCATCTATGGAGACCCAAGCGAGCGAAGCCGTGCTTCAAGAGCCCAAACGCCGATGTCCAGAGCCCAGACTCCCATGACGGTATAATCAACTTCTATATATTTTTGAGCAGCGCTAAAACTCACAATAATCTAGGAATCGTTTCCCACACCAATAATTCCACGTCGCCATTTGAATCAACGTCTAGCGGCTCTACCGGTCACTCCCGATGTTTCCCATCTTTCTACAAAAGTGGCTTCGTGCGATCATGTCGTTGTGGTGTCAATGTACGAGGTATACAATGATCGCATCTTTGACTTGCTCTCACCATCACTTGTGCCCGGCCCCGGTGGAACAATGACTCGACAAGGAGCAAACAGCCAGCGGGAAAGGCGGCGTCCATTATTGTTCAAGTCCACAGAAAACTCGCCTGATCGGAAGGTCGTGGCCGGTCTACGAAAGGTGGTTTGCAGCACTTACGAAGAGGCCATGATGGTCTTAGAGACTGGCCTCAACGAACGTCGAATTGCCGGCACTGGAAGCAACAACGCTAGCTCCCGAAGCCACGGATTCTTCTGTCTTGAAGTGAAAAAGAAAGTTCGCGGCCGTCGATATGGTGAGGTGACTTGGACGGGCAACACTCTCACAGTGGTGGATCTGGCTGGTACGTCTACTTTCCGAATACATATAAAATCGAAGCTGACAATAAAAGGTTCCGAGAGAGCTCGAAATGCGAAAACTGCCGGTGCAACATTGGCCGAAGCTGGCAAGATTAATGAAAGTTTGATGTATCTCGGGCAATGCTTACAGATGCAAAGCGCCTTCCAGGAAGGGAACAAGGTAAAATTCTTAGCCATTTCACAAATTGATAACATGCTGAGCTTGGACATAGACCGTCGTGCCATACAGACAGTGCAAACTCACTGAACTTCTCTTCTCCAATTCGTTTCCGTCTTCTCACACAGCATCTCATAATCGCCATCCTCAAAAAGCCATTATGATTGTTACTGCTGATCCTCTAGGTGACTTTAATGCCACGTCCCAAATCCTTCGTTACTCGGCCTTGGCACGAGAGGTCACCGTTCCTAGAATTCCTTCTGTTACAAGCACGATTCTATCCGGCACCTCTGTGTCATCATCTAGTCGCCCACAAACTGCAACTGGACGTACTACTCCATACTCAGCTTCTACGGAAGACCTTGAGGAAGCTGCGCGGGAGATCGTCCGCATTACAGACGACTGTGAAGCGCTCATCCTCAAGCTCGCAGAAGAAGAGATTGCTCGTCAGGAAGCAGAGCTGAAACTCAAAGCTGCAGAGGAGAAATGCCTTGCAATCGAGCAAGAAGTTCGTGAAGAGTGCTGGGCGGAGATGGATGAAAGAATGGAGGAGGAACGGAAACGGTGGCAGACAGCTTGGGACCAACAGGTAAGATGCATCATTGAACCGATCCCTGGGTTAAACTAACATCACCCAAGACTGGTCGAAACGAAGAGCACCTGGATAAAAAACTAGAGCTTGTCTCACGTGGCATCACGAGTAAGTTGGACTCTTTCCATAACATGCCTACTTCATGACATACTAAATATCATTCAGTCTACGAAGATCCTGAGCCTACTCGCGATGAGCAAGTAGATGAACTGGAACGGGAAAATGCATATCTGTACAGCAAAATCGCCGCTCTTGAGCGTCAACTACACGCTCAGTCTCCTACTCACAAACCCAAAGCCGCGCCGGCGATCCGGGAAAGTAACGGCGACTTCAGTCTTCTCAGCAACGAAAGCAGCGACCTAGAAAACGTACTCCAAAAAGCGAGCACTTTTAAGCTTGCGGAAGAATACCAGTCGACTCCAAAATCAAAGACAGCCACTACTGCAGCGAGCGCGAGGAAACCCAGAAGAGTAACTGCCAGAAAGAAGGATCTCGGTCCTGAAGATGATTTCTAAATCACTTCGTTGTTTCACTTCACTTTTCCAGCTTGACTCGTTTATTTCTTTTGTTTTGTGGTCGAGCTCTCATTTTCAACGCTCTTTGGGTAAATAATTTTGGGACTAGGTCACGGCATGGGTTGGCTACCTTTAACACTTGGGGGGCTTGCTTGTCTTGACGCATTATTTGGCTTTGTGATGATTTCATGTTCATACCCCTTCACTTTTTCCCCCTCTTTGGTTTACAATGCATATATAAAGATGTTTAGTTCTTTAATTAATGGTTATTACTTCAATTTTCAACGTTCTCAAATGAGATGACTCGTTATTTGAATTCGCAATGTCGTCAAGTGGTAGTATAGACCATGGGTGTACATATCAACATAATCAATTAACCATTGATAGTTGCAAGTGGTAAACGCCATTTAGGAACCTCCCACCCCACGGTGCCATATAGTTATATCTAACCGGTAATGTGAAACTCCGAACATAAAACCCACAAGTGAACCCTAAAAAGTCATACAAACTGACAATACACTATGTCCGTACAACTCGAGGAACTCTGAGAATATATACGCGCCTGATGATCACTGAGTGTCGCCCTCAGCAGTCGGCGTACCGACAGCTTGCGCAGGCTGTGGGTTCACATCTTTGACGCCTTCAACCTCAACTTCCACTCCCTCTCCTTCTTCCTCTTCTTGCTCTTCATCAGCGTCGACCATGGTTTCGTCGCCGATTCCGGTAGCGTCGCCTTCGGCTTCACCACCTTCAGCTTCGTCTTCTCCTTCTCCTTCATCATCTCCATCGGCCTGTTCATCTTCTTCCGCATTCATTGTGTCGCCTTCTGCATTTTCCATGTTTTCGTCCTCAACGTCGGCTTGGAGTTCGGTTTCGTCGCCCTCTCCTTCTACCGTTAGGAAGGTTTCTCCTTCCATATCACCTTCTCGGTCTTGTACGTTGTCATCTGCATCATCCTCAGCGGCGGGGACAGCATCTGTTGTTCCCGCTGTCGCTGCTTCATCCACGTCCCCATCGGCACTCGCCGGCGCGGAGAGCTCAGAAGTTGGTTCGGGAGGCTGAAGTGATTTGTTCAAGTTCGGAAATATGCTACTCTGGTTTTTTTTGAGTTTGGCAAGTTTTTCGTCGTCAATCTCGCTCAATTCGCTCTCGTCATCGGCGCTATCGTGAAGACTGGCTGGAACGCTGCTCTGAGCAGCAGACGCACCCTCCGTTGCAGCATCTCGCGGATTGTTAGCGGCGCTAATCCGAGCTATTGCTGCAGATGGCGGTTTTTCTTCATCTGCTGCGGCTGTTGTAGGTTTGGCTGCTGCAGGGCGAGCATGTCGACTGATAATAGCCTCGGCTCGTTTTTGAATATCTCGGCGAGCAATTCCCTTGGTTCGTCCTCGAACAATAGGTGGGACGTCCGATTGAGGAGCAGACGTTGACGGGGTGGGCTCGTCGGCAGCACCGTCGGTGCTCATCAAGAGGTGGTCGACTTTCATTCTCTCGCGATTCTCCTCGTTGACTTGTTCAACGAATCGATGTCTGTTCTCCTCGTACAGCCGAGCGTAGATGTCGGCTATGAGATCTTCCAGCATTGTAACTTTCATTAGATTGTTGTTCAGTTTCTTCAGCTCGATGGCTTCGCGAAGCAATTCTAGTGTCGGTCCACTGGTAGCGGGGAGATCTTTGAGGCCATCCAGACGAGCAGAGTTTGCGACAAACTCATCCCAGCTAAGAAGTTTGAAAATACCCTCATCGTGGTGCTCAGGGATATTACCAGAACGGCGAATAAGCTAGATATCAAATTAGTAAAATTCCAACTAGAAACAAGAATCATGTTTTTACCTTTGCGTATACAGAACACAAATCCTCCCAGAGTTTTGTGTGGTTGATGAAATCGCTCTGTCTCCTTCTAACTCGACGAAGTAATTGTTCCAGGCTGACTTTGTCATTTAACTGGTCCAGCAGTCTTATGAAAAAGTATATATAGCGCGTAGTATAGACAAAATGCCGCCCTGGTCGTTCAAACTCTGGGCGCCAAACTTGCAATGCCATGGTCTTTGTGAATATCTGTGGCATTAGCTCATTCTTGGCTGCTGCTGCAGCTGCACTTGGATCTTCCGAGCTATCGTAATGGATTCTTGCAATTCGTAGCATTATCCGGTGATGCCAGTTGGACTTGTCTGCGTTTTTGAGATGTTTAAGAATATCTAAAATATAACTTCTCCAGTTGTCTGGATGCTCGGGGGGTGACAGCTTCTTGGCCCATGGAGTTTCAGACAAGAGTTCAGCCGCCTGTTTTGGCTCGATCTTCTGTCGAATCACGAGTTTGTGCAAGACCGAAACAAGTCGGAAATGAGGCTCTAGGATCGGGTCCGAGCTCTTTTCTTTCCGCCGTGGCAGAGTTTCAATTGCATCTAGAAGTGGATCGAGAACACCATCCAGCGTGACCTCTTTACTGTTTCCTCGCATTGTCGCATCGCTGTTGAACATTTTCCAGCGGCATTTGCTGAGCATAAAGTGATTGACCCAGAAATCAGGTTTGCCGACCATGGCACGTCTGAATAGATAGCTAGCCAGGCCCCATACAGCGTATGGACGCATTTCTTTGAATGGCTTGTCCGTATACAACTTTTGACTGTCGATATTGCTATAGTGGCGCTCAAAGTCCCTCAGACTAAAAGCAGCCATGTACAATGGCTCCCGTGATGATGCATAGAGACACATGCCATAGTCTGTGAAGAGTTCGGATATAATCGTCCGTGATTTGTGATCATCATCGCCAGCCTGTAACGCACCAGCAACGGCCATTCCGTAACAGTGAATGGCATTGCGTTGCAAACTTGCCAATTCGGACAAATTGTTGTTTATCTTGTCTGCAGTCCATGTAATATCCTCTTCAAGCTTAGAGTCATACGCTTGAGCAAGTCTATACCATGTTTCCCATCTCTCAGTAGCATACTCCAAGTCTTGTCGAAAGTACGCGATGGCGTCATCAAGGTCATTGGTAGGGACGGCATTCAATCGCTTCTGAGAACGAAATTTCGTCAGGGACGCGTGGCCAAGGAGAAAGTACCATCCCTTCTTGGCATTCTCAGTATTTGGTATAGAAACAGACGTTAACGCTAGCCCGCCAACGCCATGAGCAAGACGGAACAATTCCGAAGGGTTGATAGCTGACTTGAGGTAGGCAGTGATGATGCGCCTGTTAAACGATAAAGTAGAATGCTTGATGGGTCCAATCGCCTGCTGTACTTTTTCGATCGTCGTTTTCAGGTCTGACTTGGACAGATCTTTGATGTTCAGCCGGTTGACTTGCATAAGAACAAAATCCACCATCATTGCAGCAGATTCGCGATCCAGTTTCCCTATAGGACAGCCATGATCCATGGTCCCCACCTGATTAGAAAACTTGAAGCCATGCAGATCAAAGAGCACTTGTGCGATGTCAAATTCGCAATCTTCATTAGTCTCGACGCTTAGGAGTTCCGATTTCATCAGTTTCAAAAGGGTCTTGTCAGCGTATTTGCAAGCAAATCGAACTCCCAACGCATTGTGAACGGCGCGCAAAAACTGTATTCGGTCGTCTGAGGGGCTATCGAATAGTTCTTTCTCTTGAGACATGTACTCTCGAACCAGCATGTATTGCAGAACCCAGCTGCGAACTTGCATATCTCTGAGCTTGTCTTTAAAACTATCGAGAGACCTTCCTATCGGGCCACGGAGTTCTGACGATGGTCGTAAGCCCACACGGGCCATGTCTTCGTGGAGAGCGAAAGTATGGAGAAGGCGAGATACATGGGCTACGGCGGCCATGGAAGACCGCAGATGTTCCAGATCAACGCACTCAAAGGACTGAGATGGGTTTTCGATCAGCCGTGGCAACAGCTTAATCATTATATTATTGATTGATTTCAGCCATCGCAGCAGCATTGAAGGTCGAGCATCGTTGGCAGCTTCTAGAAAAGAATTCCCTCGAATTTCCTTAATAATGGCCTCGATGCTCCGTAGTTCGCATGAAACGACCTTGGGCATATAGTCAATATCTCGGTAGGCGTCTTGTAATCTCCGCCATAAGAAAAGGCGAAGTGTGGCATCACCTCTATCAAGAAAGGATGCGAGTTCTTGGAAATGAGAAGGCGCAGCCAGGGCAGTATTGTTGCCAGAATCATCTTCTTGAACAAATTCCACAGAAGAAGGGTCGAGAATGGGCTCGATACTTTCTATCAAAGAAACGGAGTCCTCCTTTTCTGACCCAAAGATTTTCATGAAAAAATCCATGGAATTAAGGCGCGAGGTTTCCTGGTCGAGAGCGGAAATCGAGATCTCAGGCATGACTGCGTTATTGATTAGAACTATTTCGGGACTACCGACTGAGGCAAGAGTTCGTTTGAGGTCGTGAAGACATAACAGGATATGCTCGCGTGTTACATTATCGGCCATATTCGAGTGAAATGTCGTCGACCAAAGAAAGCGAAGTGTAATCTTGGTGCGGAAGTCACCTTCGGGCCCATGATCCATGAAGTGGTTGATTGCAGTCTGTGCCAAAGAGCCCCATCTGCTCAAGCGATCCCGTTGCGAGACACGAGTAGCCAAGTCAACCTCGCTGTTGGGATTGTTGATACGAGCATAAATATCTAGATGAAGCTCATGAAGAACCTGGATCATTTCCATTTGACCATAGTGTTCATTAGTGTACTCGAACGGGGTCTCAGACGTCGTTGTGCTGTGGGCAAGGATTTCTTGCTCAAGCTGGGAAGTAGCCAAGTCCAATCTCCGGTACAGATATTCATCAATCTGTATTATGAGGCGGACGACTATCTCCTTCAAACTGTCAGACCAGGGCGAAGAGAGGTAAAGAGAGTCCAATAAAGACCCATTGAATACGGATTCAGAATTATCTCCCCTAGGTTGGAAAAGCCTGCGCAGCCAAGCAAACGCTACCTCATGAAGGTGAATCCAGTCGTTATTGGCCTCCTCCACAAAGTCTTCCAGCTCAGTACCTCCACTAAGCAGCTCTTTCTCGTTGGGTTTCTGTACAGGTTTCCTTGAATGTTCTTGGAATATTGCCAGGCCAGACCGATTCATGCCGCGGATATCTTGCAAGGCAGTTGAGCTATCACCTTGCATAGCTGATCGCGATTTCTCGTCGTCCCAGGTCGTCAGGGCGTGTCGAAGATCGGTTGCAAGAATAAGGTCAGGTTTTCCTTGTGATTCGAGAATAATTTCTGGACGGGACTTGTTTGAAACGGTGCAAACATGGCTTTTGAGATCGTCAACTGTCCCCAGATCCTCTACACCAATTTTCGACAAAATGTTGCCGACGGTGCCAAACATCCACTGGTCGGCATGGGAGAATTCTTCAAGACGGTCTTCAAAGTACTTTTGGTCGAGACTCGCATCCTCCGTCTGCAACATATTCTCCGCATTTGATTCTCGCGCGCGAGTTCGGCGACTTTTTGCTCTTCCACCATCAGCCATGTCTTCGTTTCCAACAGACGCAGATGAACGTTTCCTAGGGTTGGCATTTGTCGCTTTCGGTTCGCCATCCTCTGCTGGCAGGGCCTCCATTAGCGGGGGCTCCACTGTGGTTGAGGGATCGGTAGGCTGTTTATATATTCCTTCCAACGACTCTCTCAATTGCGATTCCGCTCGCTGGTCAATCGAAGACTGGTCGTCGACAGGGTCTGGTGCTGCAGAAAGTAGCTGTGGCTGTGTTGTCTCGGTCGTCGTCAAGGGATCTACCGGAGCTCCCGACATGTCTACATCTTTTTGTGGAACGGGCAGGTCTGTGTGGCGTGGACTTCGAGGCGATTCATCTATCGATGGCATAGAGATTCCGACAGTAGTTGAAGGTTCCGGACTCTGCTGTTCCATAGTTACTGATTCAAGGATTGCCTTTCCAACACCACACCACGTTCTGTCAGCGGAGACTATTATACGTCGAGTAGCCAGATCCGACAGCCGGTTTTGTTTTGATAGAGCAATAGCGGATATATCTTTTGGCAAATGCGGAAGGTATGGGTAAGGATCTTGCATGTGACGTCTAGCAAGTCGAAGTAGCGCTTTTCGAGGCTTTTTCGACGGTGGTGCTTGTGATATTGAGAGTCGGTCCTTGAGAATTTGAAGGACCTCTTGTAGCTCCTCACTAGCAAAAGCTTCGTCCAGTCCCAGTTGTTCCGTGCGTACCTCTACCTCGTTGTCGTCGCCCACTAGAACACTTTCGAGACAATATCGAGCCAGGCGATAGCTATGTAGAGCTCCACCTAGTCGAGCTGTCTTCCGCCAAAGGTCCAAGTCAGTATCGTCTCGTTCCAAAGCGTCGGCAAACATTGCAAGAGCGGATCGAGACTCTTTTGCCAAGGTGGATGTGGCGGCCGGGTCATGTCGAAGTGTCTCTTTCAATACATCCAGAAGGAACTGGCCGTTGTTTTTGTATGAAAGATATATCGTCTGTGGTAGGGCGCTTGCAGCAGCATCGTTGATGTCAATTTCGGCAAGGGCTTCGGCGGCGGCATCGTCGTCGGCATCAGGCAACGCGTTACGCAGGAAATCCGAGATCGATTCTGGGTATTTGAATATCTCTGATTGGCGCAGGGCAGCATAGGCCTCTCTTGCCTGTGAGTAGAATTCTGGCCCTTGGGAATGGAGCTTCAAGGCATTCTGGTACAGCTTGAGAGCTTCTTCGATCTGAATCTCCTTGGTATCGTCCACCTCCTCCTGGATGTCCTCTGCGGGCTCAATATTCAAAGCGGTGAAACTGGCCATCTTTGCGACAAAAAATATGCAATCGCGTGACCGATGGTACGCTGATATCAGGTCGGAGAAGCGTTGGCAAGGCTGTGCGCAGGTCTACCCTGGAAGTGAAGGCGAACTGAGGGACATGGAAGCCCAAACTGAGAGAAAACCATGGGCTGAAATTTGACAAAAAGGTCAACTCAAAATTGCAAGCCGCTGAGAACTGCCAGATGAATTCAAAATCAGCATGCCATCTGCAGCATCAACAGTGCAGATACTCAGGTTGATAAAGTGATTCTCTAATCAACACGTCGAGGTCCAACTCCACGCGCGTTCGGGGAAACTGGGACCTTTCCCGATATGGCATTAGTGCATGCAGCTCCGTAAAAGAATGGCCCAAGGCGGGAGTCGATACCACATTTTCAACGGGTTTATAAAGCACTTTCACAGAAACCCCACTTGGGATGGCAGTAAGTTTAACGAATCCTCAAATTGCCTTTTACCATTTGACGCCGTGAATTTCTGCAAAAGTCCCATGAAATCTTTGGACACCCTATTATTCTTATTTTTTATTTTTTTTTGCTTCTAATACATTATAATGTTAACCCTTATTTTGACTTTTGGCTATATTAAGTTCGACTATGCTTGCACTCTCGTGAAAATATTCCATTGATATTCATTCCATCTATAGATCTTCTTTGGACAGCAGAATAGAAAAGCCCCTCCTAAGTTTATCCATTACTTCATCATCTACCTCGCCATCGGCAAGGCTATATTTAAATAGTCCATGTTCTCTTCTTGTCCCGCAGCAGCCCAGGACTCCTGTACCAGTTTCTTTAGAATCGGGTCCTGCTGCGGAGGATTCTCTGCTGCAATCACTAGGTTCTCTGTAATGAGGGACATTCGACATAAGTTGATCTCGCAGTCGTGTCTTGCCATGATCGAATTGTAGATCCCACGATAGTAAGCAAGGTCACCTGGTGAGTCTTCCCACACACCTTCTGGCTCGACCCCGTCTTCCATGGATTCCTTGTACCCGTACATTGCCGGATCCCAATCACGAGTGAGCCATCCAGGATAGCTCCTATTTCCAAGACTTTGTGGCACGGCTTCGACTCCATCCCAATCAATTATACCAAGAACTTCGCCTTCTTTCGACACATTGAAGTTTTGTATGTCAAAATCTGGATGCGCAAGAACAAATGGATCTTTCCCCTGAGGTTCAGGAATCCAGCTGACCAGTCGCCGCAAAAGCATTACGAGGCCTTGAGTAATCGGAGTTTTCTCTGGATAGCGGTCGAGAATGAAAGTGTAACGTGATTTCGGGTCACTATATGCCGCAAATTCGACATAGATAGGGTCATCGCTTGATCATTATGGATAAACCACCGCTCAAGCATAGCCCTGCAGTCGACTAGGCGCAAAGGACCGATGGTAGGTTGGTCTTCATTGTCTTTGAAAACAAGACAGCCCCCTGTGTGAAACGTAAACTTGTCTAGCTGTTCCATAGCCGATGCAATGCCTTCAAGGGCCCGGACACGGCGCGCCCGAATGGTATCGAGGCTAATATTGTTCAGGTGATGTCCAAACCACACATTATAAAGCCGCATTCCAGAAATAAAAGTCATCAATATGTAGAGACAGCCGATGGCGTTTTCCGTAGTTGGCGATAAGTCCAAAACATCCGGCAAAGGAATGGTGGTCTCTCGCTTTAACAGACGCATCGTATTCGCCTCAGAGGACAGAACTCTTGTAGATAAGTCGTCCCATTTGCTCTTAATGCCGTTTACTGGAATCTTAACCACCCAGCGCAGACCGTCGTCAAAAGTTAACGGAAAGACTACATGGTAAGACCCAAGTATAGGCTCGCTGATAGATGGTTTCATGTCACTTGGCTGTGAAGCCAGCGGCGAGGTACGTTGTAAAACAGCGAGTGCAAGCAAGGATAGCTTCTCTTTGTCGAGAGCTGCGATAACTTCCGAGAATAGCTCTGCATTCTCATCATCGTCAACACTATCATCGCTTGAGTGCACAGTATAGGGCTTCTCGTTTTGAGCCATCCTAGCTCGTGGTTGATGGGTAAGTCAGACTTCTTTGCGTCGAAAGGTTACTCAACAGCGATCATTAGGGATCTATCGTTTCCCAAGTTGGTATTTTCTCGGTTAAGCATGAGTCAGTAGCTGAACATTTGCGGTTGCACATCTCGCTTGCAGGGTTTAGATGAAAAGTTGAGTGGCTTATAATTTCTCCGTGAAATCTTCGAATCATCGGGTCATCGAGTCATCCCAATGAATCAATATCGAAAAGCTTTGAAATGGTTTCATACTGGATGATAATTGGAAGTTGTGTACAACCAAACTTGATGAATGCCTGAGTATGCTATATTGTGGACTCTCCATATATTGGTGATGGTTGGAGGGATGATAACTCATATTTTCATTGACACAATAAATACTGAAATTAATTCAGACAGAGGTCTACTAAGAAAAGAAAGGAACAACAATCATCTCAGACAATGGAAACAGAAAGAGGTGGGATGTTGACAAAGCCAACATTTAAAGGCGGTGGCAGAACCGGCAGCTGCGACAAGCCTCACGGGATGGCGTGGCCCAAACACCAACTTCATATGAAGCTGTGCCGCTTTCCTCCAACATTGTGGAAATTCAGCCTCGCCATTCAATCAGAACAGGTAGCAGTCTCAAACCCAGGCTTTCACATTGCGCACCAGCTAGGCTTTTGTGTGTAGCGCCATTGTTTAATTGCCCCTGTTTTTATTGCTCCCCCACTTTGTGACCGAGAGTCCCTGAGACACTGGCGCCATGGTTGCGCCTGCTGTGCCTGAGTATGCCTCCCCCGAGGTGAGACAGACAATATCTAACATCAATGCCCGCCAGGATCTACGAAGAAGACGAAACCGTCTTCGCCGCGATCGATGCTCGCACAGAGGCTCTGCAGACTCTCCGGGAGCTCGGCCCTCCAGACCTGGTCTATCTCGTGAAGCAGTCCAAAACTACCCCAGCCCGCCAGGTATAATTTTTCTACAAAATGATTTCATCGAGTCTGTGAACTTACTGCTAATTGATGATTGGTAGACCGGCGTTTACCACCATGCCACAGGAGTCGATGCTTCGTCGTCAGCGAGTCTCGCCGCATATGTGAACACATTGACCTACACCCCCGTGGATAAGCAGCACAAGGTGGTTTCTGGGATTTACTGGTCAGCATTTATTTTCTCTGCATATATCGCGGCCCTTCTAACTATTTCCCTAAACTCCTAGCTGCTACAATGCCTTTTCTCACTTGGACATGCGCGTCGAAGTCAAGATCCCCGGAAGCCTGGAAAGCTATTGCATTGATGAGCGAGGAGACAAGCGGGTCGCCACTGAGGCCCTTTGGCTTGAGACGTTCTTGTGCGCCGTCCTCAGAGCCTATACATATGCCGATGACGGGTCGGGCGATTCGATCAAGAAAATAGTCGGAGTGCGCAGGTTCAACCCAGTGACAAACACGGAGATGGAACACAAGTTTCTGGACGCTGCGGAGAGATTGTTTTTCATGGGTAAGAATACTATTAATTGGGCTTTGCTAGTCTAGGGTTGAAGTGAAGCTGACGCAAACCTAGGACGGCAACTAAGCTCGGACCCGGAAACACAAGTTCCCAACACTGTTGCCAACCATTTAACCTCGGGTCTTTTGAAATATATACACACGACCGGCCGGTATGTGTCGGGCATCAACCTATTCGAGAAGTTGCGAACCAAGGATGTGGAGGTATCGTCGCTTTTGGCGCGAGTTCTCATCTCAGCGGACGAGGAAGTTCAGGCAGTGCGTCTTATGCACGACGCGCTACAAGATGTGCCAATGGATTACGCTCTGCTCGACTGCCAGGCCAACTTTTGTATGAGCAAAGGAGAGGGTGAATTGGCACTCGAGTGTGCTAAGCGCAGTGTCACGGCGGCCCCCAGCGAGTTCAGCACGTGGGCTCGACTGGCTGAAGTCTACATCTTCCTCGAACGATGGGACCTGGCTCTTCTTACGCTCAACTCATGTCCCATGTTCACGTACCAAGACAAAGATGTGCCACGCATGCCGCAGCCGTCGCGAGTGCTCCTTCCGATTCTCCCAGAAAGCGTGCTCGATGAGATTGACGAAGGGCAGCCTAAACAGGGAGACCCTCACGACTATGTTCACCCGTCGTTGCGAAAGTTGCACGCAACATCATATCAGGGTACTTTTATGAAAGGTTACGACCTGCTCACAAAGATTGCCGCCGCTATTGGATGGGACGAGCTCCTCAAGATCCGCAGTGAGGTGTTTGTCATGGAGGAGGAATACAGGGTCGAACGCCAGCACCCGGCCGGCACGGGTCATTCTCACAATGCAAGCACCGTTGCTCTTCACCCGCCCAGCCCCAATCCCGAGACCAATGGTAACAGTACGGAAGCCGAAGAGGAGGGTGACGCAGACAAAGAGGATGGAGAGGCCGGCGAGACTGGCGAGACCAACGGTGATACTGACCTCAAAGAGGAAGATGGCCCCACGATTGAGAAGCCAGAGCAGACGGTGGCATCCGAGACAGTCAAATCAGGAAAAGAGGATGTGAGTTTTGATTTGATTCCGTGGCTGAAGTCTACTGACTTTTGTTTCAGGTGGACCCATCGCATTCTAACTATACGCAGTTTCAAAACAAGCGACTCTGCGAACGATGGCTGGATAATTTGTTTATGGTGCTGTACGAAGATCTACGCATCTATACGATCTGGCGATCAGAGGTGGCCCAGTCACGCCACCAGTCGATCGATTACAAGAAAACGGCGACGGAGTGGGAGATTCTTGGAGAACTGGCAGAGCGGCTGCATCACTTTGACGAGGCCATTGATGCATATCGGCAGTGCCTGTCAATCCGGTTCTCGCCCAAGGCGATGCGCGGGGTGCTCAAGCTGTACGAAAAGCAGGGAGACACTCGCGGGATGCTCAATGCGCTGATCCGGCTGATTGCGTGGCAGTACCGGTGGTATTCCGAGGTGGGTTTTTTATTGTCTTCTGGATTTATGTGTTGATGCTGACGAAACGGGGTAGTTCTCGCCGGAGCTGCTATTCTCGATGCGCAAGCTGATTGAAGACGAGGGCGCGGTCAAGGTGCGCAGCATTGTGCAGGCGACGAATCTGCCACAGCCAGTGCTGGACCTGACGCATCACTACTGCCAGCTGTGTGCGACGTTCCGGAGCACCGGCACTGATGTTTGATCTGGTAGCTTATGGAGTATGAGGGTGTTGTTGCGCCGTGTAATATGTAATTATCTGTAGAGACTACTCTGAATCTATTATTGCAGTATTACTGTAGTATACATTTGCATGCAGTGTTGTATAGATAATGGATACACAATTGTATACTCTGAAGCCGGTATAGATAGTTGTATAGATAGTTGTATACATAAGCAGGTGTAGAAGTGTAAGAAGGAAGAAGCAAAGGATCAGCGCAGTGACGACATCAGCCGCATCGGGCTAGCTCCGATGCTGACTCTACGACTGGAACAGTCCCAGAAATCAGAAGTAGAATGCTATGACGAGCATTTTGAGGATGACAGGGCTCTCAGATCTGCAATATTGGATGGCTGTGATGTCAGGACTATTAAACGCTCAGCTGTTGGTAATACGTATTTCCTGTATCAAGAGGAAGGAGTGTGCACGCACCAACGCACGGCCCACGCGCGCACCCGCGAAGAGCTGCAGCGACAGGACACGCCCATTGGCTGGCGGCAGGTGATTCGCTCATGGCCCCACCGCGATGGAACAGACTCCGTTTGCGCGCACGGCCCAGCCTGCCTTAGGCCGACGTCCCTCGCAGCCGCCATTTCTGAGCGTTCCCTTCCGGACTCCCTTTCGTATTATTATTGTTGTCGTCGTTGTGTTAGTAACTTAGTTGCGATGGCTAATGCTGGCTGACGAGGACGCAAGAGGGCCGGGGGGCCCAGCCTCAGCCGGACTAACTAACTGCCAGATTATTCACATTCCCCGACCCCTCCCCCCAGTCCAGTCAGTCCCCCTTTCGCTCTCTCCTTCCCTGGGTCGAGGCGGAAGCTGGCCCAGCCTCCTTGACTCGAGCTAAGGTCGCGTAACCGCCTGCTCTCTTCTTTCTCTCTCTCTTTTATCTTGCTTCCTCTCTCTCTCTTCTTTATCTCTCTCTTCACACACCCCTGACTCTATCATCCATCCATTCTTCCATCAGCTTGCTCTCGTCCCATTGAGCCGGTGGCGCCATTACCCTGCGCCCAGCTGATTATACTCTTAATCCCTGATACAATACACAACACACAACACACAACATAACCATGTCGACCCGCAAGAGAAAGCAAGAAGCCGAGGACGAGGAAGAGCTGCAGGCTCTTCCCAGTGACGAAAGTGAAGAGGAAGAAGAGTGAGTTTATCTTTCTTATCAGTTTTATCAGTTGCGCCGGAACCTACTCGTGCTTGTCGCGCTCGTCACTGTTACTAGTGTTGCGAGCGCCATTGTCTGTGTAGAATTATCTGCGCTGTGTAGATGGATTCAAAGGCGCGAGCTGTTATGCCGCATGTCATGCTGACGGTGTGTTTGCTAGATATCAATCCTCCGACGCCGAGGGTGACGACTTTGACGACGAGGAGGGCAGCGAGGAGGAAGAGGAAGAAGAAGAGGAGGAGGAGGAGGAAGACGAGGGAGGAGAGCCTGAAAAGGGTATGTTTCTTTCTTTATTCTCTGCCCGACTCATCTACTATATAGTCCAAATTGCTAATGAGTGGCAGCCCCCGCTTCCAAAAAGCGCAAAACCGCCCACGACCAGGCTGAAGGCGGCGGCGACGCCGACGCCGGCGCCAAGGGCGAAAACGGCGCTGGCGGAGACGAAGAAGAAGAATACGGAGACGAGGACGAAGAAGAAAGCGCAGATGAAACTGCTGACAAGTCCGGGCCAGCCGAGGCTGCGGCCAAGGCCAAGGGCGGCGATGTCCCCAAGGAAGCAGACCTCGCCGAGGTCGACGGCGACGACGATGAAGATGAAGAGTGATCTGATGATATATATCCTCGGGTGGTATAAGCACGGCACTATATGTCTGTGAGCAGGGGATTGAGGTTTTCGGATGGAGTAGTATATCTCGTCATATTATCCATTGAATCTAGGACATTGTCCAGCTCAAATTATATCAATTCGCCGATGTAGAATGCGCCGTGGTTATATATCAAAGATTCTATCAAATGGGTAAATAAACCATTTATTCATTTAAACGCTCAATAACTTGTCCCAATCATACATAACAGACCATACTCCATCCAAGAGTGTTACTGCGTAAAATACTCAAATCCAGGTATACTCGGATCCATCAGATGCTCGTCCAGCCCAAACCCATACGTCCCAACCATATCATAAATCAAATCCGGCGGCGGGAATCCCTGCGCCATGGCGTTTGTGCCGCCAGGGACAGAGCGGCGTCGCAGGTTCGCATTATTTGGTGTTGCAGATGCTGATGCCGATGTCGATGCAGGACCAGTAGTAGTAGTAGTAGTAGCAGTAGTAGCGACGGTAGTAGTAACATGGTTATCGGCATCCTCTGTTCCCGTGTTCGCGTACCAGCCCTCCCACGCATTAAACCGATCCAGCATCTTGCCCAGTCCACGCGCAATATGGCGTGTTAAATGGCGATCACCAGCACTCACGCAAGTCATCAACTCAATCACGCGCTGCACCGTGTGGCGCACCTGACGCCCATCAATATTCAAGTACGCCGAGTTCCAGTTCACCGCAACCTTGAGTAAAAACACCGCGGAGAACGTGACCATTGTATGTGTGAAAATGGGCACGCCGACAATCGCGTCGCGCACGTCTTGCTCCTCTAGAACCATGTTCAGACACGCCATTGCCGCTGAGATGGCGGTGTTGGCGCATTCTTTGCGGTCTAGCGAGAAGACTGGTGTGTTGGTTGGCGACAGCGCGCGCAGTGCGAGTGAGTTGAGTTGGAACTTGGCAAAGTGGTAATGTAGCACGACTCCTTTAGACGGGTATGTGCGGACGTATGGACTGTCGGCTGAGTTGTGTTAGTATCTGACTTTTTTTTTAAAAAAAAAAGAGAGAGAGAGAAGGGGGATACCTGATCGTGGCTGCCAAAGAAGACGCCATTGATCAACAGCGACATTGTACACGCGCAACTGGCCAAAGTCTTCTTCTGTCAGAGACTGCTCGACATCAGACCCAAACGTGCGATAAGCCTCGGTCAGGATCGAGAACAGGGCCACTTGCGCCATCAGCCGGATGTCGCCCGGAACAACGTGTCGCGATTGTAGAAACACCTCGTAGTTTTTGATAGCTGGGTCGTCGTGGATGACCGGCGGCCGTCCGTAGGCAATGCTAAAGTGGTGGTCACACACATACAGCAGATACCACAGCTGCGCCCGCTCGTACTCATACTGACTGCCATTCCCACGCGTCAGCTTGTGGAAGCTCTGGTGCAGGCCCATCTCGGTGGCAATGCGCACCGCATGGCCCGACAGTTTCCAGCTCAGGTCCGAGAGCCAAAAGGCGCCGGCGCAGAGGCCTCGGATGTCGTCCAGTGTGTGAGATCGTGTGAGTGCCATGTTGGACACTAGCGAGATGTATTCATTGTAACAAGTATTGAGCGTGTCTGTCCGGTTGGGAATATGCAGCGCGGCCACCGTGAGGACCGCCGTTAATAAAAGCGTTGATGCTCGTCGCACCGATGTCAGGTCGCCGTGAGGTACGACGATGCCTCCCCATAGTAACTGATTCATTGTTCGACTGTAGTATGCAAAGAGCTCTTCGGCTTCGCGAAGGGAGACGTATCCGCGCGATATAAAGTCTTCCTCTAGCAGCGTCGACTTGGGTTTCTCGACGTGACTGTTGCCAAAATTTCGCAGCTTCGTGACTTCGTACAGACTGCGCATGGGCGCCGATACCAGGTCCGGATTCTCCATATTCGGGTCTTGTGAATTGTCCCTTGTCATGCTCTGTCCGCCCAGTGCTGTGCCTGTACCGGTGTTTGTTGTTGTTGTAGCTGGCACACTCAAGCGCTGGTCGACTGAAGGCCGGTGGGTATGTGAAATCGACGGACTTCGACCGACGCTTCCTTCTGAGAAGCTGGACAGATCTGAAAGCCCGCTGTGGCGAAGCAGGTGAGAGACGGCGGCCTGCAATTGCTGTATCGTAGCAGTGGCTTGCGATTTCCATCTATAGCATTCAAGTCAGCGTTTTCTTCTTCTTTTTCTTCTCAAAAGGCACACTCACGCCAGGTCATCGTCCACAAACTTTTGCGAAAAGTCGTTGACCACGCATTTGATCCCGCTGCGTTGACATTTGGTGCAGCTCGACTCGCCGGGTTTGACTTCGCATTTGATCTTGTGCCGTTTACACTCGGCGCCTGATAACAAAGGTCAGCATGATTCGAATCCTCTGAAATCTCCTTGTGACGGTCTCATACAAGCACGAGCTTTGGAAATCTTAGGCACCGACCCCGGCCCCTTGACCTCGTCGGGCTCCTCGTCTTTGCGCGGCGAGTCGAAGCCAGCCTCTAGCGCGGACCGCTTCAGCGGCGTGACGCTAGACGACATGCGTGGATTCGGAGTGTCCATATCATACAAGTTCTCGATGAACTGTGGGCGAATCACCCTAAGTGTGCCTAGGGGGGGCACGCAGATAGATGCAAAGGAAAAGATTACCCCAGATAATCGCCGGCTTTCGTTCCGTCGCTTAGCGCAGCCTGAGATCGCCGAGTCGGACTCCGGTCAACTGCACTCAATATTTATTTATTTATTAATTAACTCGCTGCTAGAGAAAGGGGTTCCTAGGTTGTCTTCGCTTGATTGACACTGACATTCTTCTGGACCAAGTATTCAATGACAAGTTGATCAAGACAAGGCTGGATATCCCACAACACCACAACAATTATCTATTATTCGAATCTGGACTACTTTACCAACACAGTTCATAAAGATATTTAATGCAAACCCCCCTCTCCAACATCACAATTACAGTGCAGCATGGCTGATCCGAGCACAACGCGCCACCACTCAAGCCTCTACCTCTACCCACGGAGCAACTCCGAGGCTCGGTTCATCGCCGAGATTCCTTGCGCCAAATGGAGAGGGGGCGGGGTTTAAAGAGAACAACATCTCTCGCAGCCGGTAAATTGAGTGATATAAATAGTCAATTGACATCTTCGTCTTGCCGACATGCATGTCCTGATCACCGGCGCTGCCGGTTTCATCGGCCAGCTTCTCGCCAAAGAGCTTCTGAATGACTCCAGCTACAAGCTCACTCTGACCGATATAGTCAACCCTCCCATCCCTGCTGGCGTCAAGTACCCAGAGAATGCTAAAACAGTCACCGCCGATCTGGTGCACGGCGGCTGCGAGGCCGTCGTCGAATCCACCCTCGACGCCGTCTACGCCTTTCACGGCATCATGTCGTCCGGCTCAGAAGCCAACTTCGAACTCGGCATGACTGTCAACGTCGACGCCACGCGCGCGCTACTCGACACTCTGCGCAAGAAATGCCCCGGAGTGCGCGTTATCTACTCCTCCAGCCAGGCTGTATACGGCCAGCCGCTGCCCAAGATCGTCACAGATGACGTTATACCCACGCCTGAATCGTCATACGGTACGGAAAAGATTATCTGCGAGACATTGATCAACGACTACACGCGTAGAGGGTTCATTACTGGTTTCACGTTGCGCTTTCCGACAATTTCTGTACGTGCTGGTAAACCGACTGCGGCCGCGTCCTCGTTTCTGTCCGGCATGATCCGCGAGCCGCTTAACGGGCAAAAGGCGATTATTCCTTTGGAAGATAGGTCATTTGAGTCGTGGCTGTGTTCGCCGCGCATCCTTGTCAAGAATCTGATCCTGACCCTGTCGCTGCCGGCAGACGCTGTTCCGCCACATATCCGGCAAATCAACGTTCCGGGCATCTGTGTGACTATCCAGGAGATGATGGACGCGCTGGAGAAAGTTGGGGGCAAGGAGAAACTGGCATTGCTAAAGGAGCAGGAAGATCCTGTGGTCAAGAAGATTGTCCATTCGTGGCCTACGAGGTTTGACAATAGCCAGGCTTTGCGGCTAGGTTACGCAAGGGACGAATCGTTTGAGCAGGCCGTGAGGGATTTTAAGGATAGTTTGCAGTAGTAGCAATGTAATAATAGAGGCTCAATTGGCTGGGTACACTTATTTACGTAAGTTGACCAGCTTTCCTAGACACAGAAAAGAACTGAGTACTG
Organism: Talaromyces sp. R2412; assembly: GCA_023626135.1. NCBI lineage: Eukaryota > Fungi > Ascomycota > Eurotiomycetes > Eurotiales > Trichocomaceae > Talaromyces > Talaromyces sp. R2412. The sequence goes on along the minus strand of JAMAGK010000019.1, from coordinate 346,384 downwards.
GGCACGACGTTTGTAAACACAGTTCTAAGGCTAGAACTGGGTCAAAGTATTGACGTATTGCACTGTTCGAGGCGGTGTTCAATACTTGGCCAGATCATCAGGATGTGTCCTGTCCTTCGACCGCAGCGGCGTCCTCAACATCGAATACTCATACTTTCGGTCGACGGACCTCAGGAGCTCGGGATTGATATTGTTTGTGTTGAGCCCCATTTCGTTTGCTCTTTCAATTCGATTGGGCCACCAGAAGCATCTACCGTACAAGAATTCAGTTTGAGATTGAATGGAGTAGGATATGCTTAACTTACACGCAACCGCAATTGTTGCAGAAGTTGAAAGACAAGTCTCGATCCCCCCATATATACTTCCTGGTCGCTGCGTTCGGCTTTATTTCGAGCACTACTTCGTCGATACGGTAGTAGCCCCAAGCAGCGCCGTAGCGTCTACAAATCGTGCATTGGCATACGTTGATGTACTCGGGGAGTCGGGGAACTGTGACTGTGATGTCGCCGCAGTGGCAGCTGGAGCGGATCGAGGTGTTTGTCTCTGTCGCCATGTTCAAATGTCGTTCGTGATGGTCAAGTCGAGTCTGCCTGTACGTCCGATCTTTTCCAATCGAGGGGCAAGAGAGGATATTTATGTATGAATAGAACAGACCTTGGCCTTAGCGCAAGGCAGCAACGGCCTTGTGCAGGGCGTCGGCGAGTATCCAAGTCTGCTGTTCTGAGATCAACGTTGCCATTTCGAGCTTCTCATATTCGCATCGGCTTCAGGTTTCACCCAAGGAACATCACTTCGCAAAAGAAATATTGAAGATGGTTCGAATGGCATCCTCTGTACGGAATAACGCAGTCAAAAGAGTAAATGGATGACATCATAGCCACGTGATCTCCCGTCTTAGCGCGTCGCCAAAAGTCGCGTCCGCGGGGAACACTTCAACGTAAGTTTGCTCTCTTACTACTCTCCAGCCTCATTTTTCGTCTTTCATCATGTGACAGGGCCCCCCACTGAATCAGACCGATGGCTGACACCTGTGCCAACCCGCTGCTGCTGGGCTGGATCAAGGAATGGCTTGACCAAGCCCGAGAGCGCAACTCCAAGGGGTTCACCATGTATGCAATGTTAATCAAAGGTCTATTCCCCAGTCACTGACATGTACTGCCGCAGCTATAAAAAAGCATACGAGTCTATGAAGGCGTGCCCTCTCGAGTTCAGCCATCCCTCAGAAGCCATTCAGCTGAGCGGCCTAGGTCCGAAGCTATGTGATCGACTTACAGACAAACTTAAAGAATACTGCGACAAGAATGGACTGCCCATGCCAGAACCGCCCAGTAAACGCGGCGGCCAGAAACGAAACTCGGGCGATGACATCCCAGATGCAGAGCAACAACCAGCAAAGAAAACTCGCAAACCCAAGCCGTATATCCCTGCATTGCGATCCGGCGCATACGCCTTGATACTGGGGCTTTCCACGCTCAACGAGAATTCGTCGCAGACAATGACCAAAGCACAGCTGATTGATGTGGCTCAGCCCCATTCGGACGCATCTTTCACGGCCCCGAGCGATCCTACCAAATTTTACACGGCTTGGAATTCGATGAAGACGCTGGTGCAGAAAGAGCTTGTTTATGAACAAGGTCGGCCGCTTAGAAAGTATGCCCTCACAGAAGAAGGGTGGGAATGCGCAAAGAGGATCAGAGGTGCAAGCGCTGCCGGACAGCTGCTACAAGATCAATCGGTATGTTGCTGTCGCCAGAAGTTAGGCCAGATCTCTAACCAGGCAGACATTAAACCCTGTATCCACTACAACCGCATCACAACCAGCCCCAGCTACAAATTCTACGTCATTTCGACGCACTCAACGCGATATTGACTTGGACGATTACGAAATCGATGTATTGGACGATATAGAGCCAGCACCAGCGCCGAGGGCACGACCAGTCAATCCAAGAGCCGACTCAATCGTGCTGCCACCGGGAAGCTTCACAATCGAGCTCCTGCTGGATTCACGAGAAGTGCGTGCAAAAAATGACAGAGACTATATCGCCAAGGAACTAGAGACAAAAGGCATTGCTCCCCACGTACGCGCCCTCGAGCTCGGCGATGCCATGTGGGTAGCGAAGTTCAAAGACCCCAACTACCTCGCTCAGTATGGCGAAGAAGGCGATGAAGTAATGCTGGACTGGATCGTCGAACGCAAACGGCTGGATGACTTGATCGGGTCGATCAAGGATGGCCGCTTCCACGAACAAAAATTCCGCCTTCGTCGCTCCGGCATCAAAAATGTCGTCTATCTCATAGAAGAATTCGCCGTATCCCACCCTTCATCCACAAGCACACAAGGACAACAAAACTACCAGGAAGCCGTTGCGTCAGCTATAGCATCCACACAAGTCGTCAACGGGTATTTCGTCAAAAAGACCAAAAATTTAGACGACACCATCCGCTATCTAGCGCGTATGACATTTCTTTTGAAGAAAATGTACGAGCCATCCACACCCACCTCGTCAAGCCAGGTCAGCAGCAGCGCAGCAAAAAGCACCTCGGTAGCATTAATCCCCAGCTCCAATCTATCTTCGTCAGAATCCTATCTTGAAAAAATCCGAGCCTTACGGGCTGCAAACGACGGCTCGACGACGTATGGCGTGTCGTTTTCTAGTTTCTCGGCGCTGACGTCCAAATCCGATATCCTCACGCTGCGAGACGTGTTTCTGAAAATGCTCATGTGCACGCGAGGCATCACGGGCGACAAGGCGCTGGAAATCCAGCGTCACTGGCACACGCCCCGCCAGTTTATCGAGGCCTTTGAGGCCGCTGAGCAGGCTGCACCAGGGCGAGGCGAGACCGCGGCCAAAGCGAAAGAGAAGATGCTTACGGAGAAACTCGGCAACCTCGTCGCGAAGAAAAAGGTTGCGGGCGTGCTTAGTAGAAAGGTAGCTGAGATATGGGGTGAAGAGGGCTGATCAGTTTCGAATCCGTCATATAAATCATGTAACATTCTAGTCGTAATTTCTTAATTCATGTATATACACTTAAAATTACTTCCGTCCAAACATCCTGTCAATCAAATTCCGTACATCCCTCCCCTCAATCCTCAACGCCAGACTGCTAGCCACCACACTAACACTACTCAACGCCATCGCCAAAGACGCCCAAACCGGATCCAGCCTCCAATGGCCATCAACACTGACCTGCCCATGCCCCGTGCTAATCTCCTTGGTCCCATGAGCAATCGGATAAAACACGCCGGCGGCAACAGGGACCAAGATGACGTTGTACACCGCAGCCCAGACGAAATTCATCTTGATCCGATTAAACACGCGCTTCGACAGCAGCACGAGTTCAAAGATGGTGCTCAGGTTTGAATTGAGTAGGATAAAAGATGACGAGGAGATGGCCACGTCGGAGCCAGAGGCCATGGCGATGCTGACGTCGCACGCGGCCAGCGCGGGCGAGTCGTTTGTGCCGTCGCCGACAAAGGCTACTACTTTTCTCTTTTGAGTCTCGCTTGAAGAAGGTTTGGTAGAAGATTGGATGGTGCGGATGAACTCGGCTTTTTGTGCGGGCATCACGTTGGCGACAACATTGGAAGACGGTATTCCTAGTCCTGAGGCTACCGCGTGTGCGGTCTTATCATTGTCGCCTGTGCACATGTACACAGCGATATTGCGATTTTGAAGTTCGGAAACCACATGTGGTGATTCAGGACGGATGGGATCAGAAGTTGCAAAGACGACAGTCGGGGAAAATGGGGGCGAAGTGTCGTCTTCTGACGAAAACTTGCGGAGGAGGAGTATGGCGGTCGATTTTCCAGAGGACTGATATGAGGATAACAAGTTGGAAAGGAAAAAGTAAGAGTCGGATGAAGATGTTTGGTCTATGCCCAAACCCAGACCTACTGGTTGTTGGGTGACAGTGCTTGCAAGACGCTCATTGCCAATGGCAGCTTCGTACGAGACAGGCTCAGCTCCGTCAATAGATAGCTCAAATGTGCCTTTCATTCCCTGGCCCGGGATTTCGATGATATCAGAAGACATTACCGACAAACGACTCGAGTCAGAAGATTGCGAGGTGGCGCAGAAATCGACAATCGCTCGCGCAATTGGATGGCTGCTGGTCTGTTCCAGCTCGCGCGCCAAAGCCCAGGCCACCAAGACCTTCTCTGGGTCACTGTCAAGGACATCGTGATCAGAAACCTTGAGGCTTCCACCTTCAGTCAAAGTGCCGGTCTTGTCAAAAACGATTGCATCGAGCCGTGTTGCTTCTTGGAAAGCCTCGCCGCCGCCTCTGACCAGAATACCGCGTTTTGCGGCGAGCCCGATACCGACAAATAGTGCTGTAGGTGCAGCTAGGGCCAGTCCGCAAGGACACGCTACGACAAACACTGCAATGGCGAATTGCAAGCTCCAGAATGCCCAGCTCCCTAGAGAATTATCGTCTAGATATCCCAGTGGAAGTGACCCGGACTGACCGAGTGAGAACCAAATGACAAATGTGAGAATGGCAATGAATGTGATGATCGGGACAAAGTAAGCCACGAAAATATCTGCAATGCGCTCCATGGGTGCCCGTTTGCCTTGGCCTTCTCGGACAACCTTGATAATTTGATCGAGCATAGAGGCACCGCCTAAACCGGTCACTTTGACAGAGACCTGCTGGCCGACATTGACAGAACCAGAGTACACCTGATCACCGGCCAATTTAGATATTGGTCTTGATTCTCCGGTCAAAGAGCTCTCGTCGAATTGATACTTGCCAGAACTCATAATCAAGCCGTCCGCTGGAGGAGAAGCGCCATGGGGAATGTTGACGATATCGCCAACCTCTAACAAATCAACGGAAATACGCTGGATCGAGTTGGAACTTTCGATATCTGAAGCGTCCACAACTGTTGGTTTCACTAGCAAAGCTTCATTTGGTCGAAGCATACCCAAGGCCGACACAGCGTCGCCAGTCCTCGACTTGCTGTATGCCTCGAGAGATCGACCAGCCAGGATGAATAACGTCAGAAACGTAACAGTGTCAAAATAGGTTGGCACGCTCTCAGTTGCAGACGACTTGGCCGTGGCGCCGGCAATCAGTACAGCCAACGACGCCAAGTACGCAACCAGTGTCCCCGCGGATATCAGTAGATTCATGCTGCCAAACCTGAAGAATCGACGTAGAATGGGCACCTTACTACCCGGACGCCATAGGGCTCGGATCTCCTTCATGGCACGAACATGGAAAAGATCTGCGCCATAAAACATCACTGGCGTAGTCATGATCAGCATGGCCCATTCCATGCGCGACACTTTTCCGCTCCAGATGGGGCCCGACAAGTACCGCCGAACCGGGTTCGTCGCCGGGACAAGAGACATGAAAACAATCCCGATAATGAAAGTTGGTATGGCGATAATAAACACAAAGAGCAGTCGAGAAAGAAACCGACGTCTCTCGCGGAGTTGGATCTCCCTGGAGCGATCCTCAATGGATGGAGGGTGGTAGATAGTTGCTTTGAAAGCGTCGTGGGACGAATCTATCGTGGAAACGATTGTTCTAATTGTAAGTTTCGGTGCATCGGGGACATATGTCACTTTGACGACTGGGTCATTTTGAGAAGGGCCTTGGACAATCTCGATGCTCTCGTCGAGTTCATGAAGGGACAGCAAGACTTTCTCGGGACAGTGGTGGCAGAACATGCCGTCTACGCGGATCATCACGGTACGAGCCTGAGACTGCGTTGATAGGTTTTGCTTGAGAGGATTGCAATCAATAGCTCTTGCTTCGTAGCCGAAATCCTCAATCTCCTCCAGAATGGCACCTAGATTGTCTTTTCCATCAAAAGTCACTGTCGCGCTATTGGAAAGTAGATCAACAACGACATCCTTGACGCAAGGTAGCTCTTGCAAGCCCTGGGTGACTTTGGCGACGCATGCACCGCAGCTCATACCGCCGACGCTGATGTTTGCAATGTACTGGTCGGAAACATGACGCCGATTACTATTTTTGGCTGTAACATCCTCAAGAGAAGCCTCAAAGCCAAGGTCCTCGATTTCATCACGAATGGTTGTAGCGTACGACTCCTCGCCGACGAAAAGAACACTGGCACTGTTGCTTACTAGACTCACGGTGGCGTCTTTGACCGGCTCAAGCTGTTTGAGCTGACGGGTAATCGAATTCACGCAAGAGGCACAGCTCATGCCGGCAATGCTGAAGCGAGCTTCAAATTCTGGACAAGTTTCGGCCTCTTTTCCCGAAACTTGCACGACACTCTCAACGGCAGCTTCAAAACCGGTGCTTTCGATTTCGTCCACCACTTTGTCAGCATTTTCTTTTGGACCGTAATAAGTGAAGACGCCACTGTTTGTTAACAACGTGATCGACACATTCTTGACAAAGTCCAGCTTCTGCACAGTCTCCGTCACTGAATTCGCACATGCGGCACATGTCATGCCAGAAATACTGATCTGTGCAGTGAACAGGTCTTGTTGTCTCGGCTGCTCGACATAAACCGAGTCCAACGGGTGCGATTTCTCATCGAGCTCACCTATCGTGCCGCTATGCTGATCATCCCGTTTTTCGAACTGCTCGTGTTGACACGCCTCGCAGTTCTCAATGTGCTTGCGGCGCTGCAGGTCGTACATTTCTCGCTCGCGGGCTATTCTGCCTACGGCCGAGCCACCGGGCGACAGCAGCAAGGGCGAGACTATGTCCTTGGGGTATGTGATCCAGGAAGAGGTGTCGATTACTTCTAGCAGCTCGCCAGATTCGCTTCTGGTTGTAGCCAGCTGGACTTCAAAAGCCGCGTCGATCAGCATTCTGGCGAGCTCCGAGGCCGTCACCTCTGGGGCATGGACGACCCGGATTTCCTGCGGCAGAATGGTGACATCGACGCTCTGTATCGAGCGGCGATACGCGAGCGTCTCTTTGACAAAGGTGACGCATGATGCACAGTGGATATTAGTTGCAAGGAGGACGGTGACACATGGTGCGTCCATTTTCAGAGTTTGTCCGTCGGTGAAATGGCTTTTAGGTGAAGATTCACATCAAGTGAGCTGGGAGGGTAGCATCCATTGCAGGGTGTATATGCAAGATCAGAAACACAGATGATGGGAGAGAAGCTGCGTCCGCCGTCTTCTATATCCGACTCACTGCGCGCATTGTGCTATTGGCTGCGCCCAAAACGGCAGTCGCGGAGTCGCGCACAAAAACCGCATGCACCAAGTGGCAAGTGGGTCCTGCAGATCCTGCAGCCGATTGGCCGCCGCTGGTATTGGCGCGTCTTACGTTTGACGACGTCAGTCGAATCACTCGGTATACCTTCAATAATTATCAATCTGATCGTCAATCTTCGTTTCAATCTTGTTTGAGGTTGAAATGCTTGGAGTCTACACATTCCGGCGGCTCGCTCTGAGGAGCTGAAACAATACGTACATCATTTATGCCTATCATGAGTAATCATACTAAAGCGTCTCTTGATTCATCTGATCTGATTCATCTCTGATTCTCGGTCTCGCCGTGTAGTATTCCATCATTCATAATAGCGATAGTATAATAATACTAGTCCAAGTTCAAGAAGCTAAACATGCAACTCAAGCTCAATCGCCATAATCACTGACATCGTCATAACGATCCCGTTCGCCCACGTCGTCATACTCCCCTCCAAACGCATTTTCTATGTCTTGCTCGTCGTTAAATCCTCTGTCACTACCCACTTCATCATCTTCGTCGTCATCATACTCTTCCTCATTATACCCTCCTGTGTTTTCTTTCTCTGTCGAGGAAGCAACGGCTTGAACACTCTCTCCGGCTGGCCCTTGAGTCGCCACCGAGGCAACGCTCTGACTGCGACTGCTCCTGTCGTCCTCTCCGTAGAGGTCCAGTAACTTCTTGTAGTCAATCTTGTTACTAGGCGCGCGTTGCTCCAGCATCATTTGCACCGCTTCCACCGTTGAAGAAGCCCGGCTGTTCCTCCCGTCTTTCCCTTCCAAATACGTGACATCTCCGATACGTCCCTTGCGAGGTCTGCGTTGCTTCTTGACAGTTCCCGCACCACCTTCACCCTCTTGTAATGCCCGTTTCAGCGCCTTGGCTTGCTGAGTGCGCAGGTAGTCCCTGTTCTCGTGCACCCAGATCCGCTCTTTGATCTCGACCTCTGCCGCAGAGAGGAGACAGTTGGCCACTTCGGGATCCGACTCGAACTCGGCGGCGTCGATTTCCGCGCTGTCAGACACTGTCGTCTGGACTACTGCCGGCCTCGCTACACCCACACTGGGCGTGGCCTTCATGGTAGCCGCTTCCACCATATCGGAACCTTGCGCGAGGAGCTGGTTCATTTCGTTCTCGAGAGCTTCTTCCGACGCAAGTTCTTCCGGGGTGGGTTCAGGTAGTGGCTGCTTCTTGCGGCTTCGAGATGGTTTCTGTGCATCGGCAGAGGATTCAGGTGTGTCGGAAGTGTCATCATTTGCGGTTGCAGAAGACGACTCCGAATCAGAGCGAGTCTTGATTGTTGGGTCTAAATTATCATTATGGGAGGCCTTTCTTTTTTGGCCTCGATTGGATATGGCAATCAAAGCAGGGTCAATAGGAATATCGGGGATGGTAAAGCCATCTGCGTCGACGCGCCTTTGCACAGTCGGCTGGGTTGACACAGAATCAGCAACGCTGGCAGCATCGTCTCCTTCGATTTCTGCAGCAGTCTCGGCAGCTTTTCGCTTTCGGGTTTTTGATTTTGCCTGTCTAAAGGACGGCGGGTCATGCGCGTTCTCCAAGTGTACGGATCGGAACTGGTCGACGGTGAGATCACCACTATCGGTCGAACTGAATTCGTTCAGTCGCTGATTGATCGTGACTTCGGTCACTTTGACAACGTAGACAACCTCTCGCACCGTGCGGCGAAAGTTGTTCATGCGCGCCGCGAGAATGAGCGCTGCGCCGCAGATACCAGCCGGTCGACGACCGGTTGTCATCCAATCACGACTCATTCGCTGCACGATCAGGACTGCTTCTTTAGCCACGTGCATGGTGCGCGTGCCAAACTCGAGCTGCTTGGCGAATCTCAGGATCAAGTTCTCCGGGTCCACCGGGTTCATAGTAAAAATAGTTCCGCCGAGACGTAGTTCCTCTAGCAACAGTTTATACGCGCGACCGACTTTGAACACATTGATCATCAGCACGTCCGACAAGTCAATGAGCATGACCGTGTTTCCCGGCTGCCGTCGACAAGCAATATAAAGACACACAGCGGCGACAGTGTTTGTGCGTCGACCCTGGATAAAGTTCAAGCCAACGGCCAGCTTGAAGACTTGGCCGGCAGCCTTCTGGGCGCTTTCAGGGATATCCAGCGCGAGCGCCATCTGTTGGATATATCGGTTTCCATTCTGCTCAGTGATTTCGCGGCTTTCCATGCCTCCGCCACGATGAAAGCCCGGCCCCGAGCTCCGGGTATGGGTCTGACCAGCACCAACATAGGAACCCTGGACGACGGCTGCTCCAGCCGATGTCTCGCCAAAGGTGATTTCCGAGACGAGCGTATCCTCGCTAATCACAGAGCCACAGCTCATGCAGACCCGCATGCCCTGTTCCGAGGTGATACGCGGATTCGTACAGTTCGGATTCGGACAGGTCTCGGCCGGCTTTTCTGGTGACCGGCCCTTGAATTTCTGTTGCTGCTGCTGCTGCTGCTGTGCCTGTTGCTGTTGCTGTTGCTGTTGTCCCTGAGGACGTTTGATCGGTATAGCCCCTGGCTGCGGCGTCCTCAGACTGTGCAGCCTGCCGGCCGGAGGGACTCTGGGCCGCATGATGGGTTTGGCCAAGGGCATGATGGGTATAATTAGAAGAAGAAAGTATATAAGAAATTCAAAGGAAGAATCAAAAGTTTCCGTCAACAGGAGAAAGCTATAAGAATCGATACAATCGTCGAGTTAGACGCGCCAACACGTCAGGAATAATTAGTACCGGACGCGAGGCACGCTGCTCCGCGCACCGAAGCAGTCCCCGGCCGGCGTCAATAAGAGGGAATAGAAAGTAAGAAAAAACTGTCGGCGGTGGAAAGCAATAGTCGCATCAACACTTTTTCATCGAATGCAGACCGAAAATTGCCTAAACGGGGTTCGCTCCATGACTGAGTTGGAGAATGCGTTGTATGCTGGTTGGAGTCGAGTCGCGCGGGAGAAATTGGATGAATTCTGGGCGGGGCGAGGCGATGGCCGAGAGGATTTTTTTCTGTGGTCCGCTGCCTGCTTTGGGCGTTGACTCACTGAGGACTGCGGTCATGTGACACTCCCGCCCGCTTTGTTACGGCTGCCTGGGCCATGTTCCAGCGTTCGAATCCGAGTGCCGTCGGGTCGTCTTTTCCTTGAGGATAATAATTACGTGAATTCTCACAATTTGATTTTTACTATTCGAGGTTGAACCTCACCCATCATTTACTCAATTAGTCAAGTCAAGATTGACATCTTATTTTTTGTTGATTCAACTATGATATAGTTCTTTTGCTCAGCTAAATGACTTACTGTGTCAGCTCAAGGTGAGGCGAGCAAGCTGTAGATAACGAATCCCAATATCCTGCGCCAATAAAAAACAGCAGCCGTTAAAAGATATACAAATGTCGAAAAATCGAAAATCGAAGTAATAAAGGTCAGAAGAAATCTCATAAGCAAAAGCAAAAAAGTCGTCATTTAAAGGTCGAGGTCCATCCCCGTTCCCATCGCCACGTCATCCCTCAACGCGTTTCCGACTACATTAGCGTCTTTCATGACGCGTTCCGGTGATCTTTCAGAAGCCCGAAGGATTTCGCTGCCTTCAAAATTTATGGGTGCAGATCGGAGATTTTGTAGACAGCGGTCGACAGTCGTACCAACAAGCTGGCCTTCGGTCAAGTCCTCCTTGAACAAGAAGAAATAAGAGCGCGGGTTAAACTCCAGACCGGCAGACATGGAGGACATGGTAGTCCCAAAAGTCGAGGTTTCAGTCATAGGCTCGGTGGCGGGCAGGGCAGCAACCAGATAGGCATTGAGGCTGCGGTTTTTCAGAAGAATGCGGGCGCTGTGAAGATACCGGTCAAAGTGGTTGTTGATGTACTTTTCCCAGCCGCAGATCGCAGGTGCCAGGTCGTCACGGTTTACTCGCTGCCAGCTAATGCCGAGTAGGAGGGTAACATCGTCGACACGAGGTTCGTCAATCGAGTTGAAAGCGCCAGAGTTCCCGAGGGAGCGGCGGTTATCGTCGTGAGTAGTCGATTGAAGCCTTTGCTGCATACAAGCAAGCGACACGTCGTCCAAGCCAGGAGCAGAGACGTCGAGACGCTGGGATTTGCGACTCGGAGCAATGGAGGATCCGGCATCAAGTTGTCTGGACGAGACCGGAGGCGCTTCGGCAGCCTGTTTCTCTGCGGTTTCTTCAAACCACGTGCCTGTCTGGCTGTCTGCACCCAGAGCCACGCCGGTACGAGGGTTCAGCAAGACCATACCTTCGCCGTAGATTGGCTCCTCCACGACTGGTTTGGGAGGCGCGGCCTTGGGAGCCGCAACAAGGGGCTCACGGCGTTGCTCGTTGGAATCATCGCTGTCGTCGCGGGATCTCTTTCGAGAAATTTTCGTGTTCGCGAAGGCCGGCTTCGGGTTTGGCATGGGCTTCCATGAGGGAGAAAACCGCGCGGATGCTTTGGAGGAGCTTGCGAAAGGCGCATTGTCCAAGGACCACGAGCCGGAGTCAAAGGCCTGGAGGCCGACAGGCTGAGAAGGGAATTGAAAGGACGGATGGTTCTGGGAATGGGGAAGGACCATAGCTGGGCCTTGGGAGTGGCGGTCAAAGAGGACTGGACTCATGGTGGCAGGAGGATGGTGATATATAGGATGGTGTTATACTAGGGAACCTGTTGTGTCTAGAGGTGAGTTTCAAGGGACAGTAAGTTAGAGCAACCTGTGGTATCAGAGGCCACGACAAATCAAAAATGAACCACGTGCGACGCGAAAGAGTAATCGACGCGTGGGAGGTAGCCGGTAAGGTGGTGGACGGCGCAGTAGGAGAGAGACGAGGCGCAATTGGCGACGTGAAGTATATAGTAGGAAGGTAGTAAAAGTAAGGGTATAGTAGCAGAAGAATTGGCTTGACGAGACCGAGGGGGAGCGGTGAGGCTGGGTCGGGGGGGGGAGTGAGAAAGAGAGAGGAGAGAGAGGAGAAAGAGAACGACGAGGCAGAGAGAGAGGGAAAAAGGTCAGGCGAGCCCGGCACAGCTGGGGCGTTCCAGAGATGCGTCGCGAGAGGTCGAGGCTGGCGATGGCCGCTGACGGGAAGTGCAGATGCAATGCAGAGAGCCGGCCAGCCAATCACGACTGTGAGTTCCTGACCGGTGGAGCAACCGCCAGCCACTGGCAGCCAGTGACAGAGCGTGTCGATCTGCCCAATAGGAAGCCCGCGCCGGCTCGCGCTAGGCCGAATGCGGTGGCCCACCTGTGCCCACAGCTGCCGCCGGACTCGGAGCTACGCGCGGCTTCTGTGCCGCCAAAGAGGTCTTGGCGCCCCGCTCATCGGCGTAAGCTGGTACTGCCATTGGTCAGATTCCATGCTGCCCCACTGGTAGCTAGTGGAGCGTCCGAGTCGTATGCCTCAGGCAGGAGCAGTATGCACCAGCCGGATGTGGACTAGTGCACGACATTCGACTCGACTGCCTCGCCAGGCTGGGCAGACCGACTCAACCCGGCAATGATATGTGGTGAGACAAGGGCCTTGACTCGACTTGGTAGCTGAAGGTCGCTTAGCGTATGTGTCGCCGGCCAACGCCTTGTCGAGGCGTACCCAGGCTCGATATGTATGGATTGACCCGCTGTAACACCATACTCGTAGAGTCTGTACATGTTCCAAGTATCACGCGGACATGTGTGTGTGTTCAAAGCTTCGTTTTTCCTTGACCAAAACCGCAAGCCTTCTCAATGTCAAACACATCTATGAAATGCAACTGTATGAAGACTTCATTCTTTCTCCAGTTGAAGGCCAAATGTACAGTGCTATGGCATTGGTATGCTCCAAAAAGCCCATCTCAGACACGAGGCGTTGTTCGGCATGGAGGAACCAAAGACGATGCGTGGTTTGCAGTCAATCTGGGGCTTGCAATTGGTGGTTTGTATGAGTGCGATGTCAAGGACGTTGTTCCGGTTGACGATGCTGAGATCATGGGTCCGGAAGGTCATAGTCAGTCGATCTTTCGTAACAGAACAGATACCCTTTTTCAACAAGGTATACTTGATAAAATAGTCCTAAGAATAGAGCACAAAATCTTAAATACATGTCTATTAATGGTATTCTTATCACTTGTCAATAAAAACCGCAAAGGGTACCATGTGTGCGGAACACAAGTCCTAAATCACCGTTCCAACAGCCACCATCGTTTAATCCCACTCTATTACAGGAATTTGCTCTGATTTCTTGGTCTATAACAAAATAGCCTCGCCGAGAGGACATATCGGTATGGTATGGTATCTTACAATTCACGTCTGAATCCTGACCTTCTAGTACTGAAGGACGATCCCGTTTCCAAGGCATCTTAGAGACGGCTCTCCACGGCCTACTGAGAATACGATGAATTTCTTCCACGCTACATCCTGCAATTTTCTCGTGTAATGTCATTTACGGGCCTCTGTAAGCAGTAGCGCCATGTGAAATATCACGATTTGCTAACAAGATGAAAAATAACATCCAATCTGGTTTGTCTTTGGCTCCTTAAATACGTCAGCTACATGTACTTATACACTAGAAAGGAAAAAGCTGAAGTTGTATTAGCATGTAAATAACCTGCTTTACATGTATCTCGTTGGCTTTGTTTTGCGAACTTGGATATCACAGGAAATCCATGACGCAAAATCTACATCAGTACACTACTGAGCTTCAAAGGCGGTTTTTCTGGGTTGTATGTTGCTTTGATCGTGTTGTCTCTATTTATATATCAATTGACAGAATATATGTGCCTCGATGTTGGCGAAGCTTCCATTCAAAATCAAAGATTTATATATCGATGTAGAGGCGTTTGTGCTCTGTCTTGCATGTTGCTAATGAATCAGACGCCGATTGACATTGAGGTGACATGTACCTATCAAGAAATGATCTGTGAACTCCAAGGAAATAAGAAAATGGAGAGTCGAGTACATGTAGTGAAGAGAGAGCAATCACCACGATATGTTTTGTCATCTACTTATATAGATGTATGTAGATGGCAGCCGCTCTGCACTACTCGCAAGTACACAGTATCGGATCGAGAATAACATAACATCCCCCACCAGACAGAATTACGTCTTTATCAGCTAGCTGACACAAGCAAAACAGATTTCATGGGTCTGGTTTCTATGCCCGAGTTTGTGTCGAGTAATCCGTCGGAGTCTTCGAGGTTTGCAATTACACACTTTTGCTGTATATCTGTAAGTGTTGTTAGGGCAAGGTTACACCTATGATGTCAATGTTTTGCGGTCACTATCCGATCCCGAGAGTCATCAAGGTACATGTATTCTTGATACAGAAGAGACATCCATGTAGAATGGTGAGTACATTTGACATCCATATGTTACATCAATTGATAAGACTTTCTGCTACGACTCCATCCTCGCCGGCCAATCCTCCGCAGCAACGCTCGGCGCAGACGACCCGCGATATCCGCTGGATATGTTCCTAGACATTTTTGCCTTCAAGGTCGTACGCTTCAGACGCAGAAATGATGAATGTGTGGACGGGGCGCCTGGCTGGATCCTTCGTGGGGCGAGGACGCCGAGTTCTAGATGTGATTTTTAGCTGCGGCGGAATTTATCTGATAGTGCTGCACTGCACGTATGATTCAATATTCATATGGAAGAGAAATGTATTTGTCAATTATTGTCAATTGATAATGTATATGTACATAATTATAAAATAACCTGTGGTCAACAACCAGGTAAAAAGTTTTTGCTAACAAGGAACCGTTCATGTAACGGCAACATCCTCCCTCCAAGGATCGTTCTAACTTGACGTCAACCCCAATCAGTTCATGACAACACATTTTCACGCAGTCGGAAGTTAATCTTACTCGCAAAGTCAAGCGTAATGTATCTGATTTTGGTACAAGCTATGAATCCGAACCCCAGTGCACCTTTTCTATTCTAAACATCAACGAGGCAAGAGTGGCCACAAAGAAAAATGTCAAGACACAAGGCCAAAAAAAAAGCGCGGTAGCAAAGGGCGAAGATTGAAATAAAAAGTATTTGGCATCCCCTTCCTTTCAAAAGAAGACGAAAAAGAGGAAGAAGATCATAATGAAGCAAAAGGTAAAGGAAGAACAAATCATGTCAGGGGAATAATACTTTAAGGATTGGCTACACTTTCCAGCGGATCCAACCGTTGTAGGCAATATGGTAGAAAGAAGCCGCCGCCTTGGAGTTGCAAGTCATCCAAGCCCATGCGCTTCATCACACGGGCTGACATCAAGGCTAAGAGATAGCCGTATACATACAGGCTGTTTCAAGGCCAACAGCGTAGGAGCATCGGTAGTCCGCTACCTGAAACGGTGGTCCCCGATCCGAGATAGGTATGGAGTAGATTGCAGGACTCCGATGCGGGCAAGCATTTAAGCATTGCCAGCGGTGGCACCGCCCAGAGCACCACGTACACGGTCGACGGACTCGGGAGCGTAGCTAGGGGCAAGAGCTCCAACAAAGAGGAAGAAACCGAGGACAACGGCAGCAATAACAACAACACGGCGTTGGCCAGGGTTGGTGGCGCCGTACTCGGCCCAAGAACGGTTGGCCTGACTGGTGTACTCCTTGATCTTGTCGCCACCGAGCTTGTAGTAGACAAGTCCACCAAGAGCAATCGAGTAGCCGAAGAACTGAAGAGGAGTGACAGGGGTGTGCCAGATGGCCATGGAAGCGGCAACCAGAAGGATATCCTTCAGGACACCACAGAGGGTCATGACCAGGGAAGAAGTCTTGCCAATCTGGTGCGAGTTAGTACGTCATCTTGTCATATTTCCTTGAGAAAAACTTACCAGGAACACAACGGAAACGTTAAGCATGAACGCGACCATGGCGTTAGCGAGGAGAGTGATGAGACCGACATTGTAGATATCAGTCATGGACATCTTAGGAGCCTCGAGGAACAGAGTGGTGACACCGTTCATGACAGCACAGACGGGAGCAAAGTAGTAGAGAGAGACCAGGGGGTCCATCTTGAACTCAGCGGAGCTCAACAAACGCTGGACCATGACCAAGCGAATGGCCTCGAAGATGATACCACCGATCTGGAAGAGGAAACCGATCAAGACAAATCGGATCTCACCGAAAGAAGCGATGATGACACCAACGACAATGGCGGAGACGTTCATGAGGACCTTCAGGTTGACAGGGGCAATTCCAAGACCCCAGGTCGCAAGCAAGACGGCAACGGGAGTGGTAGCCTTGAGCATTTGGATAAAGGCGACACTCAGGTACAGGTAGGTAACGTTACCGCAGATCAGGGACAGACTGAAGAAAAGACCGATGGGGACAATGGCACGCAGGTAGACGCGGCCAGTCATCTTGACGGTCTTGCGGCCATCGAGCAGGTTGGTGGTGCGAGCGAGGATCTGGGTCATGATGGTGGCGAAGGTCAAGTGCCATGTTGTCAAGAAAATAGCTGTTAATGGTCAGTTATCGTAATTTTAATGGATTATGCGGTGTCATCACGTACGATAGGCTGTTGGGACACGAATTAGCATTTGAGTAATTGCAAATTGCAGGGCGGACAGAACATACCAAAAGGAGCAGCCTCGTTAGCCAGGATCTGCTTGTTGAACAGAATGACGCTGGAGCTGAGAGCAATCCAGGCACTGCAGCAGTCAACAGATTAGCAAATAAACTCGGCAGCAAGACTCTCGTCGAAAAGAAACTCACACGACGTAGAAGGCGGGGTGCAGAGCAGCCTTGGGAGGCTCAGCCTTCTCGGCCGCCGGGTTGACGGTCGGCAGGGTCTGCTCTGGGCGGGAAACCTCGCCAGAGGTACGGGCTTTTTCTCCGTCCGACATGACTGCGGAGAGCGCACGAGCTTGTTCTTGAAAGAACTGTTGTAATTCAAAAGGGCGCTGCCGGAGGAGGCTGCTGCTGCCAAACGATGAGGAGGCCACGGGGAGCGGTGGTGACGGGGTGTGGTGCGGAGTTGTTTTTGTTGTCGTGTTATTTTGTTCCGTTGGTAAGGGGGAAGAGAGAAGATTAATTAAGGGAGGTAGTAGCAAAGGGACCTCGACGAAGACGAGGCAACGAAGAAGATTGATGAAAGAAGAAGAAGACGAAGACGAAGAGCTTAACGAGTGGCTGTGGTCAACTGCAAGAGATCACACGGAACAAGACGAAGCAAGAATGGTGGTGGTGGTGAGAGTTTCAGGAGCACGTTCGCGGGCCTGGGGAGGAATGCGCGGGAAGGGCAAGAGGAAGTAATGATGATGGCAGCCGGAAGCGGGCTGAGCCAAGGGATGGAATGGCCGCAGACTCTGTTGCGCTAGTCTGCTCCGGGACTAGCGCCCGTGCGCTGACACGCGCGTCTGGTTGGTCCGCGGGCAGGGCAGGTGGGGCAGTGGTGCCTAGTTGAGTTAGTCCGCACTGGCTGATAAGCGGACCGATCGCCGGGCAAGTGACTGGCCGCAAGCAGCGAACGTGGCCGCCCGCAAGGGGGGCGGTGGCGAGACTGTTTCACCTGTATCCGTATATTAGAATACTACGTATTAGAAACAGTCAATACAGAGAATCCTCTATCAATCCTCAATGGTACTGTCACTTTTTACTGTGTCTATATTCAGAAACAGAGGCTGAATGATCTAGAACTAGCCTCGATCTGTCTCTCCCAGTTAGAAGTTACAACGACTTACAATCCAGCGGTTGCCAATAATTATTATCGTGTACGTACACTGTGTGTGTGTGTGTGTGTGCGTATTGCTCTGGAACATACAACAGTCTCTATTGATTGTCGCAATCTATAGTACGTATGATTGTTACTCCACACATGCACATGCACTCTATTAATAAACTGCATACTCCAACGTCGTCACTTAATCTCCTACGTATACAACTATACATAACAAGAAACTGTACGCGTGCATGCTACACAAGTACCGCGTCGCACTGCATGCCCTTCCTTCCCTGTGCCTTCTGGTCAACATTACAACTCCTGACGGAGTAACAGTTTCGTTATAATTGTTATTCCTGATCGCCAACGGAGGATCGCTCGGACGGGAGACGGTGGACCTGGTGCCGATCAGTGTCTATCCCGAGTCCTGACTCCTCTGTCTGGTGCTCTCAGACTCAGAGAACTCAGAGAAGACACGTAACATGTTCCAGCAACAAGAAAGCCAAATCAAGACCATGCCAGCCCCACATGGCGTCCGGCGTCAAGGTTGGCCAGGGCTGCCCGCCCCATGGAGCCGGTCCACTGTGCATGTCCAATAGAATATGTCTAAAGCAGATGACTCCACCACCATTAGCGGACGAGTGGATCTGAGCGTCCCCACTCAGCCTACCAGGGCCCGCCGCTGCAGCCCAGGCCTGGCACCAGCGGCGAATCACAGCCTGATTTCGTGCAGGCGCCCGAGCTTATTTTTTTTTTTTAACCTTGTCCTGTTTCCGGCCTTCAACAACAGCAATATCTCCTTGGGTGCCTGTGTAGTATGTACCTGTGTACCTCGCACGTACCTGATACGTAGCACGCTGGGTGCAGTGCTGGTACTCATACCCTCCCAAAGCGACCAGAAAGGAACAATCCATGATCGGAAATACCACCGCTGCCGCCTGGTCGATCGCCCTGTGGGACCCTCATTTTACTACTTGCAGCCCAAAACAGGCATTCCGTGCAGCGATCCAGCAGATCGGTCTCCTGAGCGTATCCCTTTTGCATCCGCCTCCCAGTGGCCAATGTAACCATTGCCAATCCCCCCAACGACTGGTAAACGGGTTTACACTCCCATACAGAGCGCTGGCTAGATACCGAAAGGTAGCAATAATATTTACGGATTGCCTCGACCGTCCTCTGCAAAGAGGGCCGTTTCCGGTGCCTTGGTTACGCTTATCGCAGCTGTCTTAGTGAACTAGTGCCCGGCCGATGACAGCGACCGCTTGTCGCTCAAAAGAACAAGAGATTATTCATCAATCCCCTAATCGCTAAGATAATTGACGAGATCGAGGGGTCCAAGCCTCCAAGCCTCCAAGGCCGTGATAAACACGTACAGGGCCGTAGTATTATTTCTATTGGCTGTCAGCAGTTGCCATCGCCTCTAATCACAATGGATCATGGCAGAGCTCAGGGGGTGGAAATTGCACGAGGCTGTCAGATGGGGCTGTTCCTATGACGCCCATAAATTATGATTACTCTTGCTGGGCGAAACTAAGCGCCCCTTTCCCAGGCTCCACTGCTATCGTGGTGAAAAGGCCAAAAAAAGAAAAAAAAAAAAAAAAAAAAAAAAAAAACCGGGACCCGGACTTGAAACGAAACAAACCAAACAGGCACGCTCACCGCCCTGTGGACTGGACCGCCCGCCAACCCCCACAACCGCCCGGGACCAGCGCAGCCAGTGCCCGCAGCTCACAACAAAACTTCTTCCTCGTCCCTCTCTCTCTTCAGTAGACCCCAATCGCTCTTGTTCTGCTTCTTGTTGCTGTCGCCAGCAATCCAGTCGTCTTCTATGCTTAACATCGCTCGCAAGACCCTCAACCGTGTGCCCAGCTTCCAGGATATCCTCCAAGGCAGGATGAGCCACCCAGACATGTGAGTGACCGACCCCTCTGTTGTCAACACACCGCTACCACCACAAAACACCACCATCTCCATCCTCTCTCTCCATTGACTTGCTGACAAGTCTTTGCGATGCAGTTCCGTCGACGTTCTCGTCATTGGCGCTGGTCCTACCGGCCTGGGCGCTGCAAAGCGTCTTAACCAGATTGTATGTTACTTCCCCCGCCATGCTGGAAAAAAAAAGGGGGGCCTAACAATGTGAACAGGACGGCCCATCATGGCTCATCGTTGACTCGAATGAGACTCCTGGTGGTCTTGCCTCGACTGATGTGACTCCTGAAGGCTTCGTAAGTAAATTGTCTGTATAAACAATCGTCTCCCCGTCTAATTGCTGGCAGCTGTACGATGTCGGTGGTCACGTCATCTTCTCCCACTACAAGTACTTCGATGACTGCATCGACGAGGCTCTCCCCAAGTCCGACGACTGGTACACCCACCAGCGTATCTCCTACGTCCGCTGCCAGGGCAAATGGGTTCCTTATCCCTTCCAGAACAACATCTCCATGCTTCCCAAGGAGGAGCAAGTGCGCTGCATCGAGGGCATGATCGATGCTGCTCTCGAGGCCCGCGTGTCCAACACCAAGCCCAAGGACTTTGACGAGTGGATTCTGCGCCAGATGGGTGTTGGCTTGGCCGACCTCTTCATGAGACCCTACAACTTCAAAGTCTGGGCTGTTCCCACCACCAAGGTAAGCCCCTGATGTATGCGTCTCTTGTGTTGCGCCCGCTGACCCCAGTCCAGATGCAATGCTCATGGCTCGGTGAGCGTGTTGCCGCTCCTAATGTCAAGGCGGTCACTTCCAACGTGATCATGAACAAGACTGCCGGTAACTGGGGACCCAACGCGACCTTCCGTTTCCCCGCCCGCGGCGGTACTGGTGGTATCTGGATTGCCGTTGCCGACACTCTGCCCAAGGAGAAGACCCGCTACGGCGAGCACGGCAAGGTCACCAAGGTGAACGCCGGTGCCAAGGTTGTCACTCTCGGCGACGGTACCACTGTCGGCTACGAGAAGCTCGTCTCGACCATGGCCGTCGACGGCTTGATTGAACAGCTCGGCGACAAGGACCTTATCGAGGACAGCAAGGACCTCTTCTACTCCTCCACTCACGTTATCGGTGTCGGTATCCGTGGGGAGCGCCCCGAGCGCATCGGTGACAAGTGCTGGGTAAGTTCATTTGCAATTTTCAATTTCCTCAATTCGAGGCTAATTTTTTTTTTTCAAAACAGCTGTACTTCCCCGAAGACAACTGCCCCTTCTACCGTGCCACCATCTTCTCCAACTACTCCCCATACAACCAGCCTGAGGCCTCCAAGCAGCTGCCCACTCTCCAGCTGGCTGACGGCTCCAAGCCCGCCAGCAGCGGCGCCAAGCCTGGTCCTTACTGGTCCATTATGTTGGAAGTCTCCGAGTCTTCCTACAAGCCTGTCGACGTTAAAAACATCCTCAAGGACTCCATCCAGGGTCTCGTTAACACGGAGATGCTCAAGCCCGATGACGAGATCGTCTCTACCTACCACCGCCGCTTCGATCACGGTTACCCCACCCCCTCTCTGGAGCGTGAGGGTGCTCTGACCAAGATCCTGCCCAAGCTTCAGGAGAAGGGCATCTGGTCTCGTGGTCGTTTCGGTAGCTGGCGCTACGAGGTCGGCAACCAGGACCACTCGTTCATGCTCGGTGTCGAGGCTGTGGACAACATTGTCAACGGTTCCGTTGAGCTGACCCTCAACTACCCTGACTTTGTCAACGGCCGACAGAACACCGAGCGCCGTCTGGTTGATGGTGCCCAGGTCTTTGCCAAGAAGAAGTAAACGAATTGATACGCAAGCATTGGCAGGAGGGAAAGAATATAGTATTTTTGCTATTTTAGTCCCGTTCTAATTTTTTTTCTTTTCTTTTTTCTTTTTTTTTATGTCTTTCTTTTGTGTGACGAAGGTACATGGAACGGAGCATTAAATTATTTATAAACAAGAGTTCATAACGTGGGATATACCTTTTTCAGTTTGTTTCTCGAGTCTCTTGAAATCAACTGATTGGCATGCATGTCGGCTCGAATATTGTGTGTATGAATTGTCTAGGATTTTAGTGTTGCTTGTCTGGTTGTCTTGGCATAGAGTTATTAGACCGAATCTATTGCTTCTAATATTTTTGGCCATACCATATAGTTAAGAGTAACACCCGAGTACATTTATGAATGCATGATCTCAGCAAAGGAGCCATTCTCATAACAAATATATACACACCAGACTAGACTCTTGAATGCTCTTATTCACTTGTTCTTGGTCTTTGCAAGTTATTCCGAGCCGGATGAATGTAACATTTTCCGACGCTGTATAGATAAGAGACCGTCCAGTCAAACAAAAGCACCGTGATGCCCCGACCCAACCACACGTCGAATCCGATACCGTGGATTAGGCAGTGTCTGCGCCAAAGGACCTTGACCTTGATCTTGCAGCGAGCCATGGCCAATATCATCCTCTTCGTCTTCAAAAGCGGCTGTCGATTCTCGGCCACCATCTCCATCTCGAACTCGATGATTCACGTTCAGCCTGTGGCGGATCAATCTCGCTGGGGCCTGATGGTTGGCCGAATAGAAAGACAGCGGCGGCGGTGACGAATTCCTCGGGCTTGGTGACGACGCCGCAAGCACACAGACATTCCTTTCAAGTTCATCCCCTTCGCTATCACTAGGCGTGCAAAGAATTCCAGACGACGACGGGGAAGTCAAGGTCAACATCGAAGATGGCGGAGACCATGGCGACGTGTCTTGCAGATGGCAGTAGCGCAGGTCGCTTGTGACTTCGTTCAGTCGCCAAGTCTCGAGTTGCTGGCGCACGGCGCGCTCGACAAGGACTTGTTGCAGGGTCTGACAGACCTCGCGCTCCGAGAGCTGGATGCGACTGGGCAGCGAGCGGAACATGGTGTCGGCTCAATCAATAGTAGGTGGTTGACCGCATTGAACATTGAAGGAAGAGGCGTCGTCAGGTCTGTTGGAGCGTATTGTCAACTGGTCTGGGTCTGGGTCTGGCCCGGTCGTCGTGCCTTCCTTGCTTGCCAGTTACCTACTACAGTATGTGGCCGCGAGGAAGGTGCGTCGGGTATACAAACAAACTACACTGGTCCAACTCATACGTAGTATCAATTGACAATTATTGCCCGGTCAATTGGGATCAACTAGTACTGGCTGCTGAGACATGTCGCTACAAAATCGTTGCTGATTCAAGCATGGCCAGATTCGTCTTGGTATAATGAGCTTCTTATTATGACAGGTGAAACCCGACGCCTCACAGTCCATCGCCATGCCTGCGGGCTCAGCAGAGTCCAGGTCCACAAGGATGTGAATCAGTGCGCAGTAAACAGGAAACAGGAACAAAATCAACATTAGTTGAAACACGGCATCTGTTCATCTATAAAGTATTTATAGTTATCAAATGCTCCGCCCGGCGTGCGTGTCGAGCCCCCCTTTTGAGGCGCGGGTAATCGTGCCAAGGGCCCGTCTCGCCTGCTTCGCGGCCCTCCTCCACCACGACATGACAGCACACCGCAGCACATTGGTCTTCCACTCTTTCTCTCTCTCACACCCCCTCTATTATCCATCATCGCCCTCCTCCGTCCATCGCAGCTGTCGCCCGCGCCATCTCCCTAGCATCGTCACCCCTTCAAGCGTGCTGCGCTGCTCGCTCTCGTCAGATTCCTCCGTCCGAGCGCCCTAATCACCTACCTATCTCCTCCGACTAGGCACCGGCCCAACACCTTAATCCTCGCCCACAGTCGAGTAAAGACCATGCATCCGTTGTCGATGCGATCACCGCCGCCATAATAATAAGCCCGACTACACTCGCTTGCTCGAATCTACTTTTGTTGGCCTATTGATGTCTTCCTAACTACCAGCGATTGGGTTCTTCGTCGATTCAGTCCGCCCCTGTGTTGATTGCCAGCCATAACAACCGATTCGACTGCGAGCCTTCACCTCTCACTCGCGTGCCCCCCGACTCTCACCCACGCTTTCGACCATGGAGGGCGACCTGAGCCTCTCCCAGTCGCTGGGCGGATTGAGGATCGCAAACCCAGACGACTCGTCGCTCCCTCCTGAAGAACCAAAGCTCCCCGGCACCGCGGCTTCCCAACAACCATCCAGTCTTCCCCCTCTATCCGAATCCCAGCAACCAAAATACTCGCTTCCGCCGCTGCCCACGCTCGATGCCCTGGAGCCGGACTCTACCCCCGACACGCTGGGCGACCTGGCCAGCTCGTACAAATCCCAGGCCTCGGCCATCGACCTAGCTCCGTCGGCTCGCCGCCCAAACAACCGCTCGTCTGTAGCTTATTTGCCAGACCATCCGCCCTCGAGCCATCACCAACCCATCCCGCGATCCGCCTCGACGCACGTACAGGGCAGTCATTACACCAATGGCTCTGCCGCCGCCAGAGAATTGAATAATTACCGAATTCGGACCGATTCTAGTGCTTCGGTTGGGCCAGAGCTGATATATCGTTCCGACTCGCGAGGCGGTTCCGCCGCTCTTCAGGCAGGTGTGCCCTCGAGGGATAACAGTCACAGCGATCGTTCGTACAAAAAGGCCCAATTCATGCCCGGGAACGGCCAGCTGCCTTTGCGCCAGGGCTCGCGCCTCGGTCACAACGTCATCTCCAATCCCACCTCACCGTATTCCTTGGAAAATGGAACTCCGACTAGCAGCGAAGATTGGCAAGATCGTGGTGCGGCCGTCGGCATCAGACAAGAAGTAGATGCCAACGGCAGAACCGTCTCTCGCTACATTAAAAAGGGCGTTCGCGATTTTTCTTTCGGGCAGACGTTGGGCGAGGGCTCCTACAGTACTGTATGCCTGGCTACTGACCGTCAAACTCTGAATGAATATGCGATCAAGATCCTGGACAAGCGACATATAATCAAGGAGAAAAAAGTCAAATATGTCAACATCGAGAAAGATACGCTGAATCGGCTTACCGACCACCCGGGGATAGTCCGACTGTACTACACTTTTCAGGACGAGCGCTCGTTATATTTTGTTCTTGATCTGTGCAAGAACGGAGAATTGCTTGGCGTTTTAAAACGCATGAACACCTTTGATGAAGAATGCACACAGTTCTATTGTGCTCAGATCCTCGATACGATCGACTACATGCACAAACGAGGTGTGATTCACCGTGACCTGAAACCAGAGAATATCTTGTTAGACAGTCACATGTACACCAAGATTACAGATTTCGGCACTGCCAAGATTTTGAACACGCCCAAGAAGAACGATGACAGTTTTAGTGACCCGTCTCCTCTAGACTCTGCAGAGCTTCCGGAAGAGGAACGCGCGAGCTCCTTTGTCGGGACTGCAGAATACGTGAGCCCTGAATTGCTCACCGATAAGAATGCATGCAAAGCCAGTGACCTCTGGGCCTTTGGGTGTATTGTATTTCAGCTTCTGGCGGGTCGGCCGCCTTTCAAAGCCGCCAACGAATATCTGACGTTTCAGAAAATCGTTGCTCTAGAGTATGAATTTCCCACCGGATTCCCTCCTGTGGCGCGCGACCTCGTTGAACGACTTCTCGTTCTTGATCCCACTCGTCGTCTACCGATCGAGCATATTAAAAATCACGAGTTCTTCGACGGTGTGACATGGGGGCGATCTCTTTGGAAACAAAAAGCCCCTCGATTGAAATCATACAGTCCTCCAGCGCGGGAACCGATCAAGTTGAATGGCGGCGCAGACGAGGATAGTTTCCCACCAAACATTTCCGCTGCGCCTTCTACTAGCGTGGCGAACAACTCCAAGAGCTACCCACGTGTTATTACTGAATTGCCTCCTCCCAGTCAGCTAGATATTGAATGGTCTCCGGTTCTCTCCAGAAACAACGAGCGCATTCTAAAATTAGGAAATTTGAACGTTTTGGCCTCTCATGCCTCGCACAGCCCTGCCGGACGCAATGGGCTTGCAGAGGCCGAACCACCAAAGAAATTCTCTCGTTTCTTCGGCGGTGGTGTGTCTAAAAAAAAGCAGCGTCTAGTCATGATCACGTCTTCAGCTCGGATTATACTTGCTGCTGCGGGAGGTGAAGACAAGAGGGTCAAGGTTGAAATTTCTCTGTTGGCTCCTGACACCAGCTACAGAAGCACCGTGGATTCAAAGGGTGCTTCTTCATGGATTGTCGATACGGTGCGTCTTTTATTTTATGTTCTTCTTCTGCTTCAGCTAATGGTAGACAGCGAGACAAACACTATGTCTTCGAGGAGGTTAAGTCCAATGCAACTTCGACGCAAGAATGGATTGACACTCTCGACCGGGCCAAGGATTTTGCCTCGTCACAGCAGAACAATCCGTACTCGGCTGATGACTACCGAGACTTGTCATCTGCCTTTTCCAGCCAGGCAAACACTATTGACCACTCTTCCGAGTTCCAAAGCGAACTTGCATCGTCCGGGAGAACGACTCTTCATAAAACCCCCGGCACGGACACAGATTCCATGAAAGGGAAGAAAAACCGATTCAGCAAACGACATTCGAAGAACGGTCTTGCTGCGGTCTTTTAATTTCTAAACTTCATTGAATTGTCCCATTTCTTATATACCCTCCTTCTGCGATTCACATGATTTCGACTTGTCATCGAGCGTTCTTCATGGTGCATAATAGTTTTGTTAGCATACCTTGTAATTTCCCATCTGTTGCGTTCTTTTGGGATGTTATGTCCCACTCCGAGTCACTTGCATTACCAATGATATTTGGTGGCGTTTTGTTTTTGTTCCTCCCCATTTCCCCCTTTCTTGGACTTTTGCATGTCAAACATATCACGAAGATGTTTTGTGTTGAAAGATGGCCAATCCTGCATTTAGATTACTGTTTCCTTTATTGGTGCTGTCTATACACAGACTATTCAATCGAACGATTTTCTTTGTCTCCCTGTTTAGATTCCTTGTTTTACTCCGAGTACTTATACATCGTTTTATCTTGACTTGATTCTCATATCTCTTTTCGTTTCCTTCTAAGGTGTATTTTGAATTGTCTCCTCTTACCATATTCCTCTTCGGAACCTATTACAAATTTTCTTGTCTACGGTTAGAACAACATGATATTCAATGACTATACAAGTTTGATATTCTTGGTAGTCTAAACTAAACAATCACAAATGCATATACATGTCCATCAATCGATAGAAAGTCAGAGAACCACCAATGCAAATTCTAATAGTATAATAGCTAGTTGAAAAATAGAATCATATAAACAGCCAGTCTGTCCTCGACTGATCCAGCTCCTGAATCCAATCAAACTCGGAAGAAGTCTCGCTCTCAAACGACCGACTCCGCTCGTCCTGCTTCTGCCACATCATCTTCAACACACACGCCTCATTGTGCAGATTAACACTACAAAAATCATTCCACAGCAGATACAGATGCTGCAACGTAAACGCGCGTTGTTCTGGATGCGTGCTCTCGGCGCCTGCGATGAACGTCGGCCAGATGGTGCATTTGAAATGCTCATCGTCGGACCGGATCAGCGAGAGATTGTGCACGAGCTCCTGCACGACCGTGTCGCGGTTTTTCCACGCTTCGTCGGAGTCAAGGTCGAATCCAAATGCGGACACGACCCGTCGCGCGTACAGGTATACGGCGGCTTTGTAGGCGCATGCCAGAGCGACTCGTTGGGATATATCGGATAGCAGGAGATATGATTGCATCTCGCCAGCCCAGGCGACCGGATCAAAGGCGTCGATGTGTCGCAGAATTGCAAGTGGGGATTCTGTGGCTGCCTCGTCCGTTGCAGAAGAAGGGAAGGATAGCGAATAGTCATAGCCTGGGGTGTTGCCATAATTCGAAAAGCGCTGCGCGTGCACAAAAAACATTGCGTCCAGAAGATATGCCGGGCAGCCCACCCAGGCGGTTTTCTCGAGACGCTGGAGGACCGCAGCTCCCATACTTTGGGAATAGAAAGGCTTGGAGAGCACGCCCGGACGGGCCAGCGTCGAGCCCATGATTTCGGTGATTAGGCAGGAGTCGATGACGAATGTGTCTATGCCTTCTGTTGTTGTCGTTGAGTGGTTGGCGCTCAGGAGAAGCTTGTCTCGCAGAATGCTCTTTGCGCCCTCGAGATGGTACTTCCACGCTCCGTTACCGGATTCAATCGCGTCGAGCAGGATCAGAACGAAAATAGCCGCAATGGTCCTGTCGTCGTTGCGCGTGGACGGGCGCGACACATCTATGGATAGCTGGCGTAGTGCGCGTTGTTTCAGGCTCAAGAAATGTGAGAATGCCTGCGCATTGCCGGGCTGCGCAGAGAAGGAAACAGGATGTCGACCAAGCGATAAGAGAGACTCGCGCATTTCATTGGCTTCGTTGTCCGGTGACGGCGAGAATTGATGCTCATTGCTGAACATGTACGCATGATGGATCGCGCCGATGGCAGCCAGAGAGTCGGTCAATACGGGAGATTCACCAATGTATGGAATGAGTTCGCGGTAAGGGTTGCGGACTTTGTCATAGAGACAGAACGCTTGGACACAGTGTAGGTTGACTGGTAGTTTGGTTGAGTCAATTGAGGGATACGTCTATCATTGTGTATATAAAAAAGGAATCTTACAGTGTGAGATGTACATCCTCGACAGTTTGTCCACATCTTGAAAAAGCGGATCCACCAACGAGAATGAGGGCGACTCTGAGGGAACCCGTCGAACGTGTACAAGCGCTCCATCATTGTTGTAGTACTTGGCTAGCGTTGCTTCAGGCAGCGTCTGGACTTGGATTTGTAGACTTCCATCACCCGGCTGCGCTTCGCTTTCGCACCTTTCCTGATCTTTCCGCTCCGAAAAAGTAGCCGAACAAACGCCCATGCTTGCTCTGCCCGGAGAGTCATGATTCGAAGTCACATCATCAAAGCTCAGTCCCATCATCTTGCCACGACTGGCCACGCCGCCTTTAACCCAAACCAATGGCTTCTGATAGCCTAGACACTCCTTCCCAGCATCGCGACACTTGCGGCAGGTCGGGCGACCATCGTCGCAGACAATGCGGCGTCGGCGACAAGTGTAGCATCCTTTGGACATTGTTCGCGTTCCGGACTCTTTATCAATCAGGACCGTATCTGTATCGGGATCTGCAATGGAGCTGCTGCAATGTGACCGTCCACACTGAATGGCACAAATCCACCGCCATCCCCTAATCGTCTATCTGACAAGCAGCTGTCTGCGATGGCAACGTTGAGTTGGCGAGAAGTTGTTCGTGGTTCAAAAAAAGGTGCGGGGAAGCCACCGATGACTAAGGCAGCACCAGCCACATCTCCGCCACAGATATTGAAATCGAACATGGACTATTATTCGAGGGTCCGTAGTTGAAAGTGATTAACGTGCATAATTACTCAAAGATCCAGTGATTTCGTGCAAGAGCATTTCAATAGATTGTGATCAAGAAGGCATATTTGACGGTTTGCATTGCGCTTGGCAGGGTCATCTGGATTTGCGCATAGTCAAGCTGATTTGATGACCGATTCAATAGTTGTAGAGAGCAGAGCTTCATCATCAGTACTTCCACTGACACAGTGATACTATGCAGTCTTAATGAGAGAGGCGAGGTTAGGGAGAAGCGAGAATGACGTCACCTAACAACCCGGAAGAACACATTATTACCCCTTTAGGAAATTTACGTGAAGGCACAAACAACACGTGAGATTCATGAAACGATTGAAATTTTATCAATTATTAAGCCGCAGTGTTACAACTAACCTTGCTCTTTTTCAAAGGTATAAAGTCGACGAATCACTGCAGGTGGTCGTAACGATACAGCGAAACTTACATATCAACTGGTAATATTTTAATCCTTCCCCAAGATCAAAAAATGATATAATTATCACCGGTCCGACCGCCCGTTAATCGGATATACGCTAATGTATCATGAATGCATGTATAAATGTTTTAGGCAGTCAAATAAACAGTAATAGCGCATGACGCTGTTCCGTTCGCATAGAGTTCCTTTGAGGCTTAGTTGAGCCGACACAGTAAGCTGGTGTTGATGAGGCCGGAGAGCCGGACCAATGAATTCATGTCTCGGGTCTTGGCTTTGAAAATGATTCCTAAGAGTAAGAGCTCATTCAGTGACATTCACTATTGGCTTGCCAAGGACCCCTCTAGCAGGAGCCGTTTTGGCCCGCGAAACTTGACCGAATTTCGACGCTGATGGAATAAGAACTAGAGCAGCGATGCGCAATACATAAAAAGTAAAAAATTAAGCAAATGACGAACTGCCCACCTATATGGAGAAAGGCGCGCGATCTGTAACCTTAATGTAATTCTATATTATTAATCCTACATACGCATTCCCCGTGTACATGTAAGTAGTAAGCCATGGGTAGCATACCTTTGCGGAAACTCATCAATGGGTCAAAGGAAGACGATAGACTAAATTATTATTCAAATAATGCATTCATTTCTATAATTAAGTATTACCTTATGGGCGGCACTTCTGGGTAATGTGGCATGTACGTATGTACGAGCGCCTCACAAGAGGATCAGCCTTGCCAGAATGGGGAGCTCCGGAGCCGCTGATTGATCAGCGGATGCCTATATATATCTTTCCTTGTCAATATAAGACTATAGCGGTAAGGTCCTCTAGGAATAATCTAGTGCATGTATAAACTTATATACAAAGGCCATGTCGAGGTTTTACCAAGACTCTCAAATTTTCAAGTCCACATATTACATGTATCATTGTATGACCACCATCGGCTCGGCATTCAGAAAAAGCAGCTCACCGCATCTCTTACGTTTGCTGTTACGTATAGAAAACTTACATGCACTAAGACAGGAAACCTTGGCAATACGAGGAAGACGGGATGTGATTCCCGAGGACATTAGCTTGGAATTTGTTAACCATTTCTTCTCAGGACCTTCCTTTTTGCGCCAATATTCCGCTCATTATATCGAGGTAACTAAAGGGATTATCAAGAATAGTGTACGATTATACTTTAGGGGGAATACTAAACGGTTTATCGAGATCTTCATCCAAGTTCCAGATGCCCCAGATCTTTTACTAGACTTTGTGATATTGATCTAAAACTGGAAACTTGGAAAAGTCGTAAAAAGCTTGTTTTAATATTTATGTCTTCATAATCATACATTGGTTGAAGGAGGGGTAAATGTCAATGGGTTCGTTGATTTAGTGATCGATGTACGTATGCTCGCTCTCAAATACGAGCAACCATTTCCTATTGTTGAGCATCATTGAGTAAGCAACACCTTGGATTTTGAGAATCTCCATGTCGGATATCATTGCTTACAGGTGGGGGTTACCATTGACCTGCAACCAACTCAAGTCGTCTTCTCATTATTATTCAATTCTCGTGTAGTGATAAGCTACATGCAATCTAAACTGTCATGCCACGCACGGCTTACATCTCTCGTATCTATATTTCATACCCGACCAACAATTCAAAGTAGCCCCCAGGACTGGGCATGTTTTTTTTAACGCCGAAAGACCGAAATGTCCCAGCCGAGGACCTTTGACTCCGCTATTGGTCTGAGTAAGCTCGTGATACTAGGCCTTTTTTTACCTTGCATTATTGCTTCAATATTATGCATTGAGTGGAGAGATCTGCCAGCTAAGGATAACATAGCTTTGCCACTCAAGATCACTGCTTTGTTTTTAAAGTGAACGCTTCTCCTGTCTTAAAGTACTAAGAACGGAGTTTTTATTTGCAAAAGATCCATGAAAAAATTTACTTAGCCCTACTTTAATCTAAAGAAACGCAATACTCGGCATTCCATCATGGCTCAAGGCTTAGTCCAGTCTCTTTTGAGCCCAGATAGCCAAAATATTCCATTCACTTGGATTATCGGGCTGGGCTTGGTGGTTGTTTTCTTATTTTTTCGCATCCGGGATCCCCTACGAAACATCCCTGGTCCATTCTGGGCCAGATGGACTCCTTGGTGGAATGTTTACTATGCTCGCAAGGGAAACATGCATCGGACTATGATGTCCATGCACGATAAGTATGGAACTCTGGTCAGAACTGCACCAAATGAAGTCAGCACAGCAAATCCGGATGCACTCACAATCATCTATGGTCAGTTATTATACATTCCCAAGGATGGAGTTAGAAATTCTGATGATTTCATGCGCTGGGACCGCGTTCCGCAAAAGCGATTGGTACAGTGTCTGGCAGGGTACTCGTAAGTGGGATCTGTTCTCTGAACGAAGCGAAGAAATCCACCGAAATCAAAGACGGCTCGTCAGCAACATTTATTCCTTATCCAATATGAAGAAGTTGGAGCCATATGTCAACAAAGCTGTCTCGGTCTTCATCAACAAGATGTCCGAGATGAAGGATCAGCAAATTAACATGAGTTACTGGATCCAGCTATTTGGTTTTGGTCAGTCATCTCTCCACAACCACGTCAATGACTGATAGACACCGGTATCTAACTCAAACCTAGACGTCATTGGAGAGGTAACCTTTTCCAAGCAGTTCGGTTTCATGGAATCCGGCAAAGACGACGGTGCATTCACCATGATTGACAACTCATTACGGTCTGCAGCTTGGTCCGGCTACGTACCCTGGCTGTACTGGATCAATGCCAAACTGACTCCTATTATTGGAAATCATTTGGCAGTTACTGCTCGCCAAGGCAGCCTTTTGACGATGGCCGCCAAATCAATCGCCGAGCGCAAAGAGCGCGGTAGCACCCACGCAGATATCCTCGGACAATTGTTTGATATCCAAAAGGAAAAGCCCATTTTGGACGACATTTCTGTAACATCTATGGTGGCTAGCAATATTTTCGCAGGCAGCGATTCAACCGCCATTTCTATTTCGTCAGTCGTCTACTACGTGATCAAGAATGCTGAAAGCAAAAGGAAGCTTTTGGCCGAAGTAGATGCCACTGCCAAAGAGAACAATCTTGAAGCAGGGGGTATCTTCAACTTGAAGATGGCAAACAGTATGTCGTACCGACAAGCGGTCATGTGGGAAGCAATGCGCCTTCACCCTGCGATTGGTATGAACCTTGGTTGCCGGGTTCCCGACGGAGGTGTCACCATTGACGGCCAATATTTCCCTGGCGGAGTAAGATATCTCTCAACTTATATATCTATAGCCAACGCGACTCAGACTAACGTGAAATAGATGAACTTAAGCATCAACGGATGGGTGATCAACCGAGACAAGAAGACCTTTGGCGAGGACGCGGATGTATTCCGCCCAGAGCGTTGGATGGAAGACCCCGAGCGCGTAGGCCAGATGAGTAAGTTTCATGGGACTGTCGAATAAACCTGAAAGTTTCTTTTTCTAACAATGACTAGGGCGTATTTTTTTCAGCTTTGGTGCCGGATCACGATACTGCCTTGGAAGAAGTATCACTCTCATTCTAGGTCAATACTGAGCATAGCTGACAATCAAAATTAGATATTGCATGGCTTGAGATGTCCAAGGTAAGAATTGCATATTCTAATTCCGTCAAATGATACATGTAGCTGACTACTTAGCTTGTTCCAACCCTCTTCCATAACTTTGACATTGAGCTTGTCGCCCCGAACTTGACTATGCAGGAGCGCACTATGTAAGAACATTCCCTGCATTAAGAGGAAAAGAGCATTCTATTGACTAAAACCGTCTACATAGTTCATTCGTCAAAGTTGACCGTCTTCTCGTGACGATGAAGGCGAGAAACAAGGCTGCAGCAATCTAGCTCGGCGTATTTACAAAGGTAGCCCACGTCGCATGTCTCTATTATATGTAAATGTGCCTACTGGTTAAACAGTCTCTGCATATGCAAATTTGCGCCTCACATCTGCGAATTATAGATATATTCTTTGACTACTGCCTTCAACGGCTGACGTCCTCGTTCAGAATTTTTAGTTTTTATATTTATTTAAATGCTCCTATATTACTTCGTGGTAATGATACATGGAGTTCCTGGATGATCCGAGTTTGAAAAGTAACAAGTTTGCTGCTTAGGTGCATAACCGGTACCGGCTCTTTAATACATACACAGTTGATTTGATGCCAAGACGATTAAGATCTGACACCATTGTCGTCATCTGGGCAGCACTATTGCTGATCCTATACGATGTTCAAGCAGGTGCCACTGGCTGACCTTTTATTGAAAAGAGATCAACGATGCTAGAAAGTTCGGGCGCTTGGAACTCCGTGAGTACACAAGTGGATACATAATTCAATTCAGTTCTCGTGTTCCAGACTTCCAGTAGTACCTTACGTAGATGGTTTCTAATGACAGAGAAGATTATTATTGGGTCTCAATCCTATAGCGGTGCATTGACACCATCGAGTGCAAGGTAACTAGTAAACTACCCCGTATGGCGTAGGCAATACGGAGTATAAAACACTTAGAAGGGAAATTGCAATACCGGTAATAAAATCCGAATTTCTCCCGGTGTAACATAGACCGCTGAGTTTATAGTCACTTGGTGTTCGTATTCATTATTTGTACCAAAAAAGGTTTTATATTTCCAGATGTCGTATTCAGCCTGGTCTAGACCGAATCACTTCGTATCCGTGATAGTAGGTTCAAACTTTGAACGGGCCGCAATACGCATATTACTATTGTTTAATGGAAAGATGCCGCCTAGGGTTGTAAATTTGTATGACAAGGCTGTATATTAGGAGTGGCCCGTGGCGTTTGAGAACTGTCAGACGTACACCCGAGGGCTCCGCCATAGTCCTTATAAGTGGAGCCTCCGGGAGCATGTGGCCCCACTTCCGCTATGGCCATGGCCTCGAATTCTCCGGGACTATGACTCTTATGGTCGTTGCACGTATGTTGGTTGGAAGCACGGCACGCCATTGATTCGTCCTTTGAAGCACAAAGGATCTACATGTCACGTCTATCTCGCTCAGCGAGGCGGAGATCTGAGGCGGAGATCTCGTATTGCGAAGTGCCTTTTCGGGCTTGAGAGCCGCGATTCTCAAATTCCATCCGACATGTTCGTATTGCGTATTACAATCCCTGTTGTTACTGGAATTTGATTACAAGGCAGGCCAGTACTTTTTCTCGGTCTGCTCCCTATTCTCATTATCATTGAATTTTCTTCAGCAGACTATCAAATCATAAGCGTCGTTTATATTTTATCGAATCGGATGGTCCTTTTTGAATATCCAGCTTTGTCCTGGGTATCAGGTAGCGGCAACCAGGTCTAGGAATAGGTTGAGGAACAAGAATATGCCGAAGACGCGGTTGACTTTATTCTGCCCAAATCGAACACAGCGAGGAAAGACAACATTGCTAGCACAAGTAGCGCTTCAAATGAAAGCACAGAGCTCTCGGTAAATATTGCTCTTCAACTCATTGCTTGTTTACATATCATGGATTGCAACGAATCTCCAGGTTGAAATGATATGCTCAACATTCCTCGAAGCCATTGATTTCAGACTAAAAACGAGTGACGCCTACTCCAGGATTCATGGCCTTCCGCAACATGAGAAGACCCAAGTTATTTTTTTGTCTCGTTGTTCCGGGAATAAGGTACCAGACGATAATGTCCACAGTAAGGCACTGGCCATCGATGGATTCTCAGTTTAGAACACCAAGGCTTTAGTGACTCTCTTGGTACGTATCCATAGCCAAACCCTAATTAATTTCCAGCGAGAATCAGCCTCCTTCAAACCTAGACTCTGATCCCCATGCAGCCAAAGCAAACCATGAATCCACGGAGCCGGGACGGGAGGGCCGAACCTTAAATGGCTAAAAACCGAGCACATCCCATTCATGGATGCACACACAGTCTGTACTTAGTCTGATTATATCTAGATAGAACAATGAATAGCATATGAATATAAGTAGAGACTCAACATACATGCATGATCAATCAACAGTTTCATCCTAACTCCGGTTGTAGTGTAAAGTCAATTGATCGACACTCCATACCACCGATCTTCCTGGGAAAATTGAAATTATTCAATCCATGGCACATCGAACATCAGACAAAACATCGAAGACAAAATATCTTCATTTTGTTAGGATCTTTTCATGTGATATTTGTCCTGCATTCAGCGTGGCGATAGTGGCGCCAATCTGGCATGGGGCACGAATTTGCCTTCTCATTGGCCCATATATCATGCTAGTCCTATCTAGGCCACACTAAGGGCAGTCACCTGAGATAAGAAGGTTGTTTGCATCAGCCGCGCCACAGTCACGATAATACTCAGCCTCCTTGGTCTGCACCTCGACTGGAAACTGCGCTCTTCCCTCGGCACACCAGACCATCTGTTGCGTTGTTTGCTTTGCGATATTCTCCCTCGTCCGATCGTGCAAACGCGAAAGATCGCGCTGTTGAAAGAAAAGAGTGCTACAGCATCATCCCGCTTTTCCGTCGCGACTGTTATCGACGACTCGGACCCCTCCAATCGACAATAATGAACTGAGCAAGGAGGCGGCCTTCCTTGCTTAGACACTTCCCTTCACGGCCATGGTCTCGTACCCCGAAGCAGTCGATCACAACGCCCCTCCTGCTCCCCCAGCCTCGAGTACGTCGCGTCTTTCGCAGTCCGGTCGCCGCCATCGACACGGTCGCTCTCACCATGGCGGTTCGTCCTATCAACCGCAAAACGAGTTCCCCATTTTCGCCCACACTGGCGACGTTGAAATAGTCATCGCCGCCAATCGCCAAGTGCAGCGCTACTTGCTGCATCGTTTAATCTTGTCCCAGTGCTCGGGGTTTTTCGAAGCCGGCACAAGCGAGGAATGGTCGCCAGTTCAAACGCAGAATGATATTCCCGGCGTTATTGATTCGGACCCAAGTCTACAGAGCGTGCCGGAGGATGGATCGTCTATTTTGTCCGGTAGAGGCAGCAGTCTACAGGGCTCGTCAGCAGCACCAAAGCAGAGATGGCGATATGAGTTGGATTGGCAGCACAGAGAGGAAGACGAGGAGCCTATCCTAGTACAAAAGGTGTGTTTTTGATCATAATACCTGCGGAGGATGTTTTTGCTAAGATAAAAAAGCCTCCTACATCTGAGCCCTTGCTCGCCGGACCAAACTTTGCGCGTCCTCCACCACAGTCAATAACGAAACCAACGGCTCCGCGGGCGGGCTTCTTTCGATCGGTCGTCAATTTGACGAGCACGCAATCTGCGGTGCGTGTGCCTTCCAGTGGCGCCTTCCCAGATGCTGAAATGGACCCTCTCATCCGCGACTATGACAACCTTTTCCGGATCTTTTACAATTTCACGCCCATTATTAACAGTGTGAACATTGCAACTGCATATGCCGAATCAAAATCTCTTCTGAATCTAGCAGACATGTACGACGCGCTTCCAGTGGTCGGGTCGCGTGTCGACCACCACCTACTGCGGTTTTCCTCTCGACTTTTCAAGCAAATCGCAAAGTACCCGCCGAGCTATCTGAAATTGGGTTACCTTGCCCACAGTCGAGTCATATTTTCCGAAGCTCTA
Organism: Talaromyces sp. R2412; assembly: GCA_023626135.1. Classification (NCBI taxonomy): domain Eukaryota; kingdom Fungi; phylum Ascomycota; class Eurotiomycetes; order Eurotiales; family Trichocomaceae; genus Talaromyces; species Talaromyces sp. R2412. The sequence continues at coordinate 309,228 of JAMAGK010000019.1, read as the reverse complement.
ATTCATGTTGTTGGACAATGGCCCGCAGCACAGACCCAGTTGCGAAACGCCTCCTTTTCGCCTCTGCCTAAATCCGTCATGGAACTGATCGAAGACAAAGTGGATGATCTTGAAGATTTGAAAGCTCGAGTTGATGCCAAGCTCTTCCGCCTTACGTTAACGACCTCACGAGGCGAGCGAGTGAGCCCGTCCAATGCATATCTGGACTGGCTTGCCGTTTCTCTTTTCCGGCAGTGGTTTGTGGAAAATACGACCCCTCCGCCGGCGCCGATCTTGAAAAACACTGGTGGTTCTGCGTCCAGCAATGGTGCTTCTTCACGACACAGGGCCGGGACGGCCGTTCCGTCAGGCCGTGTCTATCGACTGATTGGTTCGTCTTCATCCGAAGCATATCTGCCACATGACGAGCTGAAACGGTTTCTCAAACTACGGGCATCGTCTTCGGCAGAGTCTCTTTATACTCGTGACGGATTCAAGCGCTTTGAACGCAAGATGGATGAAATAAAACGTCTAGCGCGAGAGATTGTCAAGCCACTAATGCGGAACTTTCTTGAGCTGGATCTCAAGGGGAGCGACAGCGGCGGTGGATCCGGCGGAAGCGGTGTTGGCGACGGCGGTATTGGAGGATTGCCCTATCTGACCTGCACCAGGGTGGAAGAAGTTGATCTCCCGTGGAGATGAGAAGTTTTAATATGTATCCCTGCGTTGAACGCCTTTCTTTTTCTTTCTTTTTGGTCTGCGGGTTGGACCATGCATCGAATTTTTTTTGCTGGAGTATGAAAGTATTACGATTGATGAGAAGATGATATCCTGATCGCAATTATTATGAAGTTGATATGAGTTTTTGTCTCATATGTTTACAAGGATGGGGTGCAATATTTAAAACACGAAAATCATGGCATGATTTATTCATTGATATTATATCTATACCCTCAACGCAGATATTTTTCTTTATGATGATATTTCCATCAGTGCTACCTAATTTTGTGGCATATGCAGTATCATTGAATGTTTAATTTATACCCCCTTAATAAACATATCGGAAATTGACATTCTCCCGATCCGTACGATCCTCAAAAGCATGCATCATATTCGGATCCCCGGCCTCAGGCATGTCAGTCCGCAGCAGCGCATCCTTTTTCGCATTCTCCCGTTTCAGCCACCACCGGAGGAAGAAGATAGCAATAAGCATGAGCGAATAGCAGACTAGATGCACGCTAAACGCAATAAAGTAGCGTGGAGCATCTCTTTTCAAAAACACCTGCGGACCCACGGCGTTGCCTGCTGCCCAGGCGATAAATGTGGCAGCAACCACCGAGGCCTTTTTCGTTTGGCCGGCGATGTTGCGCGAGACCATGCTCAGGGTTAGGGTCTGGGCGGACCAGAAGGAAAGGGTAAGATAGTAGCTGATCAGTAGGCCGACTTGGGTGGCTTTGTTGTGGTTGACGACGGTCATAAGAACAATGGTGCCGACAAAGGATCTATGTTGAATGTGTGTTAGTGAAGGAGAATGAGCTGTGGGTACTGTCTTAGGTCTTACGGAATCAAATATATAGCCATGGTGAGAAGGTTTTGCCCAGTTCGGTTGACGATCCAGGTCGAGGTCAGGAGCACTATGATGATATAAAACCCGAGCACCATGGCAAGTAGTTGAGTTTGCAGAACGGTGAAATCAAGAGACGTGATGATGATGTTTGCGAATGCGCCCAGCCCGCTAGTTGGCAAGGTAGTGAATACCTGGATAGCGCAGTAGCACCAAGTTTGCGGGTCGAGAAGCGCTTCTTTGACTTGGTAGGCGCGGAATTGCTTGTTTTGCAGACCAGTTTGATTGCCTCGGACACGCTCAACCATGAGGCGTTTCTCTTCCTCGGTGAAGCACTTGGCGCGCATTGGCGAGTCGGGCATTACAAAGATGAGAACGACGCCGTAGATAACCGAAATGCAGCCATATGTGAGGAAAATAGCTTGCCATGACTTGAGAGGCCCGTCACTCCCAATAAGGCTAAAGCAATAGGCAAGAAGACCGCCTACAATTTGCTGTCCACCATTCATCATATACCTAGCATTATCAAGTTAGTTTCAGCTCGGTACAGACCCTTATTCGTCGGTAGAGAGAACATACCAGTACGAGACTCTCGCGGCCTGCTCTTCACGTTTGTACCACATACCCGACAAAATGACAAAAGACGGCTGGCAGCAAGCCTCAAATATACCAAGTAGAGTTCGGACAGTGACCAGTCCTGTAAAGTTGTGGCAAGCCGCGTGACATGCAAGCACCGTTCCCCAGCAAATGACGTTGAAGCCGAGATATTTCGCAATTGGAACTCTCTGGATAATCCAGTTTGTGGGGTACTCGACAATCAAAACGGCAATGTAAATGCAAGTGGTAAGCCATGAATACTTTAATTATCAGTCAGTAAATAGTGAAAACGATGTATATATACATGCGGGTGTAAACTCACCTGTTGCCCAACTAGACCCGTATCCTTTTGCACTCCCATGATGGACGTAAATGCCAGGGTGCCCTTGTCGATAGCTTGGAGAAAATAGGTAATGACCATAAACGTCAACACACGGCGATCAATCTTTCTCAGAAGCCTTTTGTTGGTCTCTGGGTCGACCTCGATCTGGCCAGTGGCGGCATATTGCTGGACCTCCTTGTCAATGCGTGACAGATCGATGTTGTTCTTTTCAATCGTATCTTCAGCGTCTGGAGACAATACACGCTCAATGTGGGATGTTTCTTTGTCGCTGTGCTTGACAGGGTCGGACGCGACAGAGGCCAGGGGTTCAGAGTCCGTGATCTCGATGGTATCAGATGTGTTGTGTTCCGCCATGGCTGCAGATCAAGTATAGCACACAGAACGAGTATAATGAGGCAGAGTCGTCCGATGACGGTGATACAAAATCGGATATAAAGCAGCATACACGAGACAAGGCCCTGAGCGCGAGGGGCAGTTCCTTCGGGCATCATCACCCCGGACTTGACGCCGACCCGCAGCAGGCCAGCCAGAACAGCACGCCTAAAAGACAGACGGCTTTCTCACCAAACTGGAAGAGCGTGTCCATTGTCGATCATTGGCGGAAATATCATGTCCGTGAGGTGAACCGGGGAGGAACAAGGAGAGAAGAGCGCTTGGCATGCGGGGGAAGCGCCGGGGCAGGAGTAGTGCGGGGGCAAATCGGCTGCCAATCGCCCGAATATTTTTGTCTTGTCTATGGCATTTGCCTATATCAATATTTTGTTGCCAGCAATATTCAATCCTTACTTCGATATCTCCCTGGTGTATTTCGCAGCCATGGCTTCTGCTAGGCCCCAAGCCGCCGACGTTCATCGGGCGATCCGGCTTCTGATTGATAATCTTATCAACATCAAAGACGAAACCGGCAAGTTTCTCCTGCGCCTCGACGATGGACGGGTCATCGACACAAAGTCGTGGGCTGGCTGGGAATGGACGCACGGAATCGGGCTGTACGGGGTCTGGAAGTACTACGAAATGACAGGGCACGATTCGCTATTGAAGATCATTGAAGACTGGTTCGCTGCTAGGTTCGCTGAGGGAGGCACAACCAAAAATATCAACACCATGGCAGTCTTCCTGACACTCGCTTATGTCTACGAGAAGACTGGAAATGTCACATATCTTCCCTGGCTTGATACTTGGGCAGAATGGGCTATGCATGATCTGCAACGGACAAAATACGGCGGCATGCAACATGCAACATATGTCACGGACAATCACCAACAGCTGTGGGACGACACATTGATGATGACGGTATTGCCATTGGCCAAGATTGGAAAGCTGTTGGGACGGCCAGAGTATATTGCGGAAGCGAAAAAGCAGTTTCTCATCCATATCCAATACCTGTTCGACCCTGAATCGGGGCTCTTCTTCCACGGATGGACCTTTGAAGACGGGGGCCACAATTTTGCCAAAGCCCGATGGGCGCGAGGGAACAGCTGGCTGACCATCGTGATCCCTGAAATCCTCGAGCTGCTCGAGTTCGACGACAATGACCCCATACGGTGGCATTTGATCAATACTTTGGAAGCGCAATGCTCGGCTTTGAAGAATTTCCAAGATCCGTCCGGATACTGGCACACGTTGATCGACCATGCAGACCCGGGGTCATATGTTGAAGCCTCTGCCACGGCAGGATTCGCATTCGGAATACTCAAGGCCCAACGCAAGCGATATATAGACAACCAGTACGGCCAAGTTGCCGAGAAGGCGATAGGCGCCGTTTTGGGAGCGATTGACCATGGTGGTGAGCTCCAAAACACTAGTTTCGGGACAGCAATGGGTGGTACCTTGGATTTTTACCGTGAGATACCCATTACATCCATGCCTTATGGGCAGGCAATGGCTATTATGGCGTTGGTCGAGTATTTGAGGACTTATATTTGATAGATGAGAAATTACTACATAGATAACTAGAGACTAATCAAAGGTTTAATGAAACGCAACAGAAAGATATTCGTAATTCTCTTAAATGCTTGATAATATCAAAAAACAAGGAGATTGTTTAGTCGGCGTAATCGTAACGAGCAGGTGGGCTACCATCACAAGCCCAGCTTGTGCTTTTGGAGGCGAGCCCCCACTCCCAAAATTATAATGACAGCAGTAACGAGAGACACCCACAGCCCGATATGCAGCTCTTCCTGGTTGAAAGTGGTCTGAGTGGCGGCTGCAACAGTGGCAAGCTCAAGCACAAGCAGAATATATCCAAAGCCACGGTGGTACTTGTAAATCTTCTTTCCGTTTTCAACACTGCCAAACACCCATCCTGGAAGCCAGAATTGAGCCACGCCGACAAGAACTTGTAGAATGATAAGGATATATGTGATGAGACCGAGAATGCCGTGGGGAGATGTTAGCCGCGGGTGATCTCCCTTGTTGATTTGGATGATGGTAAAAGCAGAGATGAAGGCAGCCAGACTGAGAGTCAAGAGAGCCGAATGTATGTATGTTCCTATCGTCTTCTGGCGGGCTGTTGAAGTGGGTTGAAGTACCAAGATGGCTTGGACTTGCAGTAAGATGGCTGCAGAATTGAGGAGCTGGTGGCATATCAGTACAGAAAAGTATAGTACATTATGGAGACAATCTTACCGGATGCGCCGAAAAGAAAATCAGCTCATGGGAAAATATCGCCGACCAGACAACAGCAACGAGCTAGAATATAGAAATGAGCATGAGCATGAGCATGAGCATGATGAGGTGGACGAAGAAGCTGCTTACCACCCACACGCCAGCCTGGCCGACAATCGCGCTTCCTGCAGCGAACAGTCAGTGAGACGAGCGCAGCCACCAATTCTTTCGATCGAAACATACCGGTGAGGAAATTATGGTAAATGGGCTGGGTTTGTCTCTGCTGAACACCTCCAGCAGAGCCCAAGAGAGGCTCTTCTTCGGAGACTGCATGTGTATTCTCGGGGATGCCTGTTGCTGAAGCCATTGCGTGTGACGTCACGGAAAGGACAACAATATTGTCCCAATAGGCAAATGGGCAAATCGATTGATGCTCAGAGACAGTGAATCCGTTTATTTCTATAAAGCCAGTAAAGAAGAGAGAATCCTGAGCCAGCGAGGAGTGTGCTGTTTGTAACAGCAGAGAGGCGAGGGGTGGGTTAGCAACGGAGGTGGTCGATGACGAGTGCGCAGCCCTGGATTGCTAATCATGCATGTACCCTCGTGACGCATTGCAGTAATATCAATTGATCTACCAGCAGACGACATATTCACATTGGAATATTCGAATTTATCAGTATTCGATGTTGAATTCAATGTGAGGAACATTGTCTACATATTGAAATGTAAAAGATGGTACACTCTGTATCTGGTATCTGTATCTGGTATCATTCCAACTAGGAATGATCCATCGATGGAGAGCCGCAAAAATTGGCCTTTTACCTAATTTTTATTTTCAAGAAGAGCTAAACACAGCTCATATAACATACATCTAACCGCAGCATCATTTGGCAAGCATTTACTGCTCTCTCGAAGCCCTTCGAGCAGACAGCGAAATAAGCGCGCTACGATTGGCTGCGGGGCGATCAAGTGGGGCCGAGACCCGACTTGCCGTTGTTGAGCTTCAATATTCTCGATCTTCACGATGTTTGTCTTCGTCCTCTCCACCGCAAACACGAATCGGCCACCTCAATGGCCATAGCCAGACTGGCTCGGCCAGCTTCCCGATGGCCCGGCTGCATACGACGCAGCTTCAGTGTCTCGTGTCGCTGCAATAGCGAAGTGTTTCGCCCTCCCACCGCGCCAAAGCCCGTTCCGGACGTCAAGTTGATCAAGGAAAACGCCGACGTCTTCTCGCAAAATTGCGTTGACCGCAACTATGCTGCCTATAAAGACTACCCGTACCGCATTAAGGAGCTGTCCGACGATGCTGCCAGGCTCGTGGAAGAGCTCAAAACCCCGCGGAAACAAATAAAAGAGGTGGAAAAGGCCATTGCGCAGCTGGCTTCACGGGGTCTCGCGAGCGAAGAAAGCAAACGGAAATTAGCCGCATTACGAGAAGATGCGCACAAGCTAAAGAGTGTCTCTGAAGAGGCATCGCTGAAAAAAGATCGCATAGATGAAGAAATCCGACGACTCGCCCTCGCACTACCTAACCTAACCTCTCTCACAACGCCGGTGGGCGACGAACCCCGGTTCATTCAGTACATCAATTATGACCCGGAACAGCCGCCCTCGTGGACGACAAAACACGATGCAGGCCGATCCCATGTGGAGATCGGCACGTCGCTCGATTTAATGGATTTTACTAGCTCCGCGACATCGACTGGTTGGGGCTGGTACTATCTTACCAACGAAGGGGCATTGTTAGAACAAGCCCTCATACAATATTCATTAAGCGTCGCACTACGTCGGGGATGGAAGGCGGTCTCGCCACCTTCGATCGTTTATTCATATCTTCAGGAAGCATGTGGTTATCAGCCACGGGACCAGCACAACGAGCAGCAAGTGTGGCACATTGAGCAGAACGAAAAGGACAAAGCGAAACCCCAGCGGTCACTGGCTGGCACTGCTGAAATTCCTTTGGCCGCCATGTATGCGGGGCGTGAGATTGATGAAGCCTTGTTGCCTCTGAAATTTGTCGGACCCAGTCGATGCTACCGTGCCGAAGCTGGGGCGCGCGGTGTCGACACCAAGGGTCTTTACCGCGTTCACGAATTCACCAAGGTAGAACTGTTTGCCTGGTCAGATAACGTGAAGACGGACCCGGCAGACATTACGCATGCCAACTCCGCCCCATTGAATGATGTGTTCAACGAGGTGCTAGACATCCAACTCGAGATTTTGACCTCGCTCGGCCTGCCATGCCGGGTGTTGGAGATGCCCACGGGCGATTTGGGAGCGAGTGCTACGAGGAAACGCGACATTGAGGCTTTGTTTCCCTCTCGCCTTCGGACGACAGGACAACAGTCTGAGACTGCTGGAAAGCTTGATCTGGAGACTGCATGGGGCGAGGTCACCTCTGCCTCGATCTGCACAGACTACCAGAGCCGTCGCCTAGGAACAAAAGTGCGAGGCCGAGACGGAAAGAAGCCTCGCTATCCTCATACCGTCAACGGGACCGCCATCGCTGTTCCCCGCGTACTGGCAGCTATACTCGAGAACAGCTGGGACGAGACGCGCAATGTGGTTGTGGTCCCGGAGGTACTCCGACCTTGGATGGGAGGGATCGAAACGATTGGGAAGAAATGAACGCTGTTGGCTACATAGACTGTAAACTACTGTAAAAATATGTATACTATAATTCAGGATACCACCTCAAATCGTTTTTCGCCTCGCGCAATTTCTGCTAAACTCGATATTCATCGCCCAGGCTCGGCGGCTGTTCCGAGGTCAAGTGGTGGCCATCGGCGATCTCCGACCAAGCATATAGATTGTAGACTCAGAGAGACGCTCTCAGTGGGCCTCCATAAAACCTTTTTCGGGTTATTCCGATTTAATCATTGTAGCATATGCGATTAGGCCGCCTGCCGTTGGGATCACTGCAGTTTCTATCGAGTAATAGCGATCTCAATCTGCTCCGATGGTGACCGATGCGACCCGATAAGATAACGAACTTCCCCTCATCGTCCACCTTGGCCGTTGTGAAGGCAAACTAAAATAAAGTGGAAAAAAGCAATAACAGACTTATTTTCTTTTTCCGGTCCCTGACACTTCACAAGAGAGACAGCCAACCATTGACTTCAAACGCCATGGAAATCCCTGCGATCCCCGCCGACGCAGCGTCGCAGCTCCCCGCTTCCACCACTCTCTCAACCTCATCCACGGTCACGCGAGTGCCCAACGACCAGATCGACCAGGTCTTCGCGCGCACCACGAACCTAGCCTCGTCGGCGTTGAATGCCTCCGTGCTTGCTTGCTCCAACGACTACTTTGCTGGCGCCGAGAACCTCCTGACGCCCACCGCGCCCATCCACAAGCCAGGCGTGTTTGTGCACACGGGGGCGTGGTACGATGGCTGGGAGACGCGCAGACACAATCCAGAGCCCTACGACTGGGTAGTCATCAAGCTTGGCGTCGCTGGTGGTGCTATCGAGGGTGTCGAGGTCGACACTGCTTATTTTGTGGGCAACTATGGTGAAAAGGCCGAGCTGCAGGGCACATACGTGCCTGACCAGGGAGTCAGCGATAAGGACATCGCCAACCCGGATTATAAAGGATGGAGCACAATTCTACCCGTCGTCGACTGCGGACCAAGTCAGCGGCGGGCATGGAAGATTGACTCCTACGACGCCGCCAACCCCAAGCAATATACCCATGTTCGTCTGCTGATGTACCCGGATGGAGGATTTGCGCGTCTTCGACTGTATGGCCACGCCATCCCCCCTCCTGCCCCTTCATCGCTAGCTGCACAGGGTCAAGAACCAGAAGAACTATCCTCCGCACTCTTGGGCGGCCTTGCTCTGTCCGCCTCTGACCAGCACTACACGCCAGCTTCCAACACAATCCTCCCCGGCCGCGGCAAAGACATGGGTGATGGCTGGGAGACGGCGCGATCACGCACCCCCGGTCACGTCGACTGGGCCATTTTCCGCCTCGGTGTTTCCGGGACCGTCAGCAAAGTTGTCGTCGATACCAAGGACTTTCGCGGTAATTTCCCGCGCGAGGTCCGGGTGCATGGGCTGGTCAAGTCTGATAGTACCGAGGAACCCGGCCATGATCATCCCGGTTGGGTTGAATTGCTGAGCGGGGATAAGAAGACCAAAGCCGATACGGAGCATGTTTTTGAGGGTGCTGATCTAGCAGCCGGCGGAGAAGATAAACGGGTGTTCACTCATGCGAAACTGACATTGGTGCCAGACGGCGGCGTCAAGAGATTCAGAATCTTTGGCCAAAGAACGGCGTGAATGAAGACTTAGATAAAAGTAATACATGTAAAATTAAAAAAAAAAAAATTTATATCATACGGACGTGATATGAAAATATAACTGTGGTGAAAATATGTCAATGATAGATTGTGAACAGGGCTTTTGGATCCTCTCAGTCACTCTCGCCTCCGTAAGGATCTTTATAAACTGTGAAACGTTCGTAATAATAAGAGAACAGGCGCAGAAGGAAACATATCATAACTTGAGCTTCGTTCGTTTGCTATGCGCTTGTAACGAACTCAGAAATCTATATAAAGACGAAACGTATAAGGTAAAGCTATACAACGAAGATAATCACCTAAGAAAAGAAGAGGAAGAACAAAAAAATGAAAGAAAATCGAAAGACGCCATCATAATTCGTAGTCGGGGATATCACAAGGACGTAAATACAATTGCCATCTATAATGGCTTTGAAAAGAAAGCGAGTCCTGAACAACTCTAGTATTCAAAAGAGTCATTCAAGGATCACAGGGTATGTTTCACAAGAAATGGTGCTGATTTGTACAAGAGGTGTGTGTTGACATCTTGCAAGGCTCGCCATAGAAGGATTCCAAAGGGCAAGACTAATTTTTCCCCTCCAGTGACGGTTCCGAGCTTTGGGTATACTTGGAGGATGCTGGAAGTTTGGGACGTTCTGGAATCTCCTTGTTATCCCCAGATTGACGCTCTAATCGACGCTGCCGTTCGTCTTCAGGTGTAAGTGCAATGACTTGACTGGCAGAAGACGAAGAAGTGGTGCTTCCTGGTGTCCCGACGCCCTCGTTGCGAATGCTATTGCTGGTTTGTCGAGAAAGGTGCCGTCGGCGCACTATGGGTTTCGTAGGCGCAAGATATTGATCCAGCATCTCACTGAGAACCGACGATCGTACTGGTTTTGCCAGGTAATTGTTCATCCCGGCATCAAGGCATTTCTCGCGATCGCCTTCGATAGCGCTAGCGGTCATGGCTATGACTAGTACTTGATTCACATTCGGGTCAGACTGTTTGCGAATCATGCGAGTGGCATCATAGCCATCGAGGACGGGCATCTGCACGTCCATGAGGACAACATGAAACGGTTTTCCTTTTCTGGCATGGCTAGATAGAGCCTCAACAGCCTGTTGACCGTCGCTAAATGCCTCACAATCAAGACCAAGCCCTTTGACGAACCGGACTGCAATCTTTTGATTGATGGGGTTGTCCTCTGCGATACAAACACGGATCTGCTCGCGAGGTATGTTGGTGAGATCTCGAGCGACGACTCGCGTGTTATTGTCAATTTCAGTCTGATTCAAGTTCTGCGACCACGGCGCTGCAGCAACCGCGTGCTTGGGCGCTTTACGAAAGACAAGCTGAAACGTCACCGTCGTACCCACCCCTGGCGAAGACTCTAGCCAAATCATACCTCCAAGGACATCCTCAATGATGGCTTTGCAGATACTCAAACCCAGTCCACTACCGCCATAAGATCTGGCGGTGGAATTATCCGCTTGTGAGAATGGCCTGAAAAGGCGTGATTTGTGTTCTTCCGAAATGCCTATTCCTGTATCTGCCACGGAGCATTCGAGACGTACTAGGCCTTTACCTTCACGAGAAAGCGTAGCTGCGACCTTGATCGATCCCTTCGGCGTAAATTTGTAGCTGTTGCTGAGAAGATTCATAAATATTTGATGGAGGCGTACAGGATCACCCATAACGACCAGATCAGCAGGTAGAGTGTCCAGATCCTCAATCATCTCCAAGTCTCGCTCACGGTGTGTATACCGAAGTGCCCGCACCACCTCGCTGATTGTTTCCTTCAAATTCAAAGGCACCTGTGAAATCTTCATCTTGCCAGCTTCTAACTTGGAGAAATCAAGGATGTCGTTGATCAGAGTCAACAAGGTATCAGCGCACACGCGAATAGATTCCACATAGCCATCCTGTTCCTTGTTCAAAGGTGTGCCTTTCAGAAGCTCAGAGAGACCAATGACACCATTCATCGGGGTACGAAGATCATGAGAAACATTCGCAAGGAACACAGACTTGGCTCTAGCTGCATCTTCCTTTAGCTTGACATTATGGTTTGCTTCAGCCTCGGCCAATTTGGCTTTTTGCTCTGCATCCCGGGCTTGAGCCAGTGCACGCTTTTGTGTTTCGACCATGGAAGCATTTGTAGCGCTGACTTTGCCAATCTTTCGAAATAACAAAGCGTTGGACAGGGAAATGCCAACCTGATTGCACAGCAGACGGAGAACAACAAGGTTGCGTTGAGTGAAGGAGTTGGGCTTGCCTTCGATATGAACCACGCCAAGTAACGCTTTGGCATGAACGATGGGAAGTGCAATGACAGAACGGCCGAGAGGATACCGCGTTTGATAGCTCTCGGTCACGATGGAAAATCGCTCGTCTTCAAGAAAGTTATGAACAAGCACTTCTTCCTTAGTACGCAATGTGTAGTGGGTGATCTGTTTCGCAATCTTGTCTTCCATCTCTGAGAAGGCAAGTCCATCAACGAAAGCTTTCTGACCGTCTTCCAATGTTCCAGTTGCAGCTATCGCAAAGCCAGTGCCTTCGAAATCAGTTGCGATAACAGCAGTGTCTGATCCATTGCAGGACTCCAAGATAATCTCAATCATCTTGGTTAGCAGTTTATCTATTTGAAGCTCCGAAGACATGACTTGACTGAACTCGAGGATGCTTGACAAATCGATAATATCTGACAGTTCAATTAGCCATAGTCAAGGGTAACAAGGCGGTAAAACCTACCTAGTCCAACACTAGGTATGTCCAGCGGCCCATCGTGAACAGCAACGCCAAGATTCTCAACCCATTTTTTCTTTCTATCATCTTCCATGCGTTCTTGTACCAACGAAGGTTCTATCGCAGAATTTTGATTAATGTTGACAAGTGTGTCCAGGGTTTGAGTGCTGCTGTCGACAAATCTGGAGGCGGCAGCCGTTTTCAAGAGCCACTCGTGTTTTTCGGCCAGGTGTTTGGCTTTTCCAATCGCACTAATACCTGTCCAAGCGGCGATTGCTTCTTTGACGATAGCTCGGGCAGGTCGTTTCGCGCCACGGCGCACAAGAAATTCACCTATTACTCATGAGTAAAACGAATACAACTACAATTTCCGCACAATGTATAAACATACCGTGGAGCTCAAGAGCCAATGCCTCTTCAAACGGAAAACTGTGAACTTCACAATGATCGACGGCGTCCTAAGGTTCCTTAGTCAACGGTTGCCTTCATTTTAAACAATCAGGCAAAACTTACCTCGTAACAACGGATGGCGTTATTGAGCTCCCCTTTGTACTCGTAGAGCAGGGCGTCAATGAGTGACGACCACATCTTGTAATTCACCTCGCACGCCTTGCCCGCGAACTCGATTTCTTCTTTACAAATGGCCACGACATTCATACGAGATTCCAGCAAATTGGTGTTGTTTGGGTTTTCAAAATGTTGTGTCATAATCGAGAGAGCCAGATAGAAATAGGTTAAATGGGCCGCCCTCATAGACCACAGCCTGCTGATACTCTCCAGCATATGTGAACCAACCTCAATCGCTTTGGCATGATGGCCAAAGACGTAAAGAGCAACCATAGCATGACTCCAGTAGATATTGTACGGGCGATCTACCCGCATAGCATGGCGAACCATGTGATCCATGTATTCCGGAGTGTTGTGCTCACTATCAGACAGAACTAGATCTGGCGACTGCCAGGATGTTTTGCCCTGCAATGCTCGTGCCACTTGTTTCACAGCTACGAGAAGGACACCTCCTCGGACATCACGCATCCACCCAGAAAGTTCCTCGGGTGTTTCATTGCAGAAGCTTTCAAGTGCCGCGAGATCTTGACCCAAATAAAACCGCGTTGCTGCCATTGTAGCGAAACTGGTGAGCATCAGATTCGGATCGGCACTAGAAAAGGATGCATCCACCGCAAGTTCAATGGCCGGTAGAACGGCTTGTAACGGAATTTTGAGATGTTCCACCATTAGTATGTGGCTTGAGAGACCGGCACCACGCGACCATGGATCGGAATATGTGTCGAAAAGTAACAAAGCCAAATCGCCCATTTTGTTAGCTACCTCGAGCTCTTTATACCGGCTATATGCCACCATGGCCAAATGTGTACATGCCAGTCCAATTTGAGCAAAACGACCGGAGAACAAATGAAGCTTCATCATCTCTGTGCTCATATGCAAGAATGTAAGGTCATCACCCCAGAAAGCTACAGCCATGGCCTCAGAAATTACATTTCCAATGGCGATCACCCCCGGGTCCCTGCTGATGGGCTGTCGTATCATTTTCTCAAGATTGACGGAACTCAAATGCTGGCCTAGGCTATGAAAGACATTGTCGCATTGTTCGTACGAGTTGGGCTGACGAATGCGAACTCCAAGCTCCTCCAACGAAGTGAGTAAAGAATCCATTGCTCCGTTGAAGTCGCCTTCTCGAGTAGATATCTTGCTTTTTATAATCCAGGCTTTAGATTTTCCTGCGGCTGTTTTGTCATGCTGAAAAACTTCTTGTAGGAGCTGCAAAGCCTCTTGATTTCTCCCTTGATACCAAAGAAGGTCTGCTGTTGATATATGAAGTTTCCGAGTCTCTTCAAAATCGACATCTGATGCATTGTCGTCCCAGCAGTTTGGTTGCAGCATCTCTAGACAATGGCGTGAGTACCAAAGTGCAGTTGACCGAGCACCCGAGTCGATCGCTCTTTCAGCGGAATACTGAAGGACATTTCTGTAAAGGGCTCGGTGTTGTACTCGTTCTTTAATAAGGCGTGCAGCTTGACATATGTGATATGCTTTCGGGTGCATGTTCTTTTCGTCACCACCCTGTTTCATCAGCGTCTGGGCGATGATAAAGTGCATTTTTTCAACGTCGTGGCATTCACTTAGCGTCGAGACAGCCTGGGAGAATCGATCGTGTGCGAATCTACAAAACAGTTAGAAGTGACCTTCGTAGGTAGTGTGCCTCATGACAAACCGGAATTCATCGTCTGTATCCCCCGGTAGAATTATATAGCCTTGGACTAAATATTGAAGCCCCGAGATGACATCGGCGGCCGAACGAGGCGACTCTACCGGTTTCTTGCAACGAGGAGCAGTATGATTGCCAACTATATCACCGCTGTCGTACCAGAACTCCCCCATCAGAAGTTTTTGTATCAAGGAAATCGAAAACGGACTGCCTAGGAAAACGGCCCATATTAAAATAGCACGAGCTTCAGAAGGCATTTCCTGGAAACGTTTTACAAGGAAATCGGTGCCAAGGCTATCGCCGTAGTCGGGAGAAACAAATTCGTTGAAAATCCGGTCGATGTCAAATTCCCAGACACCATTTCGCCAGGAGTACCAAATACAGTTCTTCTGGTAGCAAGTTTCCAGCATCATTCGCATAAAGAAAGGATTCCCGCGACTCTTTTCTATGACGACAACGGACAATGGTGTCAATGTATTGGAGGGTTGATGCATCGTAGCGGCTACATATTTCGTAACGTCCTGTTCTTCCAATGGATGCAATTCAATTTTCATAATGCTGGGACCCTCGGCATTAAATAGAGACTGCATATCGAATGATTCGATCTCATTTTTCCGTGCGGTTAGAATAAGTAAGCAAGGAATCCTGGATTTGACCATATTGATTATCAGATCCGCCGTCTCGTCATCTGCGTAATGAAGATCATCCAAACACACACAAACCAATTGTTGTTGGCATAGAATTCGCATTATATCCAAATAGGTTTCCCTCAGTCGCATGTTCTTGTTTGGCGTTTTAGATGAGAAAATATCGACTGGAGCAGAATTATGGCCAAAGCTTGGTCGTTTGGCTTTTGGCCCTTCTTTTAATAAATGCTGGGCCACCTTGACTTGTGGAGAAGCAACTTTGTCTTTCTCGCCGAGGGATATGAGCTGCTCGGGAAGTTCTAGGACCTGATGGAGGGTTGGCCATAGTGGCCGCAGAAAAGACCGGAGATTATGATGATAATCAGAGGTTACCTCACTTTCAGAAAATATCTGACGAAGGAGACTAGCCAAAATCCGGGCGAAAGGTTCGAAGGGAATTCTTCGTGCGCGGTCAAGTCGCGCAATGCCAATGTAGCCCAACTTTCGAATCGGCGAATGTATACGCTGAATGAGGTCAGATTTTCCTATTCCGGGACCTCCAGTTATGGTGATAACCTCACAATGCCCATGTTGACGCAATTTTTGCACCGATTTATGTCGGTCTAGAGCACTAAGCGGTTCTGCATGGGTCTGCGAGCTACCAGTCGTGGACAAATGGGAAGAATCTCGGTCACCACTGTCATTTATACTTTTGTACTCGGTGTAAGCCCTTGCCTTGTTAAGTAAACTGGTGGCCCTCTCAGTAGAGGTAGAGACTGAAGACTCTGTGCTATGTGTCGAGTCATGCGTCGGAGCATGACTGAGAAGGTAGTGGCCGGCATTTGAATTGCTCCGAGAAGAAACAACATGTATAGACTCTGAATCGCTCAAGGCTTCAACAACATCAGAGTTGTCTACACGGGTATCAGACACGGATGATGCGGAGCCGATCGCGTTTGTTTGAACAGTTGACTTTAATTGCACGGCCTGGTAACGACGTTGCATTTTCTCCGCTACACCAACAATTTTCTTGTACTCGTCCTCTCTGCCGAACATTTGGGACGGCAATGTAAAAAAGGAAGAGACATCGGTCTGACCAACAGTAAACTTGCTCAGCGAAGTACTGTCTCCATCGCCAAGAAACTTGGCTATCTTTTCGAGGTCTCTCTTGACAGACGTGATGGTATGATATCTTTCATTGACTTCTCTTTGTGTCATTTTCTGAATCACATCCGACAGAGCATCGGGGATGTCCATCCGCTTGGAAGAAACTGGAGGTATTCTCTTGCCTAGCACATTCTGAACAATATCTCTTGGGGTGGTACCCGTGAAGACTGGCTTCCCAACAAGTGTAATCCAGAAAAGCACACCCAGAGCGTAAATGTCCGTCCGAGTGTCTGGTTCGGTTGGGAGGCGACCGGTTTGTTCGGGGGCAACAAATTGCAGCTTGGTTTTGATGCCAACTTCACGAGACAGGGAAGACCAACCTTCGCCTAGTGCATTATCAAATGCCCTAGCACCATTCCCCGTATTGACTAATTTGACAATACCGGTGGCTCGATTGAAGTGAAAGGCGTCTCCACGTATTTCGCCGTGAATGGCCTTTAGGCCATAGTGTAGCAGCTCCAAACAGTCACAAGCACCGATAGCAAAGTCGAGAAATAAAGGAAGAGAAACTTGCTCACCCGGTGTTGAGGTTGTACTAGTGTCGCTATTCTCCCCGAATAAGAAAAAGGCGGGGCCGAAGGCGATAATATCTCGAAGGTGGTTTGGACCGGGGGACTCGACGACGCCTACTAGAATGGTGCCAGCATCATCCGGCTCTGGAGGAAGCCTAAGCAGCTCGATAGGACGGACGGTGTGAACGCAGTCGGGGTCAGAAACTTGAACGAGGGAGCGCATCATTTGAAACTCTCGCTCTAACCGGACGACATGGGTGGAAACGCGCGCGACGACAGGAACCCATGGCTGATCTTGTTCGACTCGAGATGTGGAGAAGTCACTGCTGGATTCGCTCAAGCTGCTTCGCCAGTGATGCCGAAATGGCGGTCTCACATCAATGCGTGGGGAATCTCGCGATGTGCTGGAAGGACCAGATGATGTCGCGGCGGGGGTGGAGATGTCATTGTCCTGCACCTGTTTAATTCCAAAGACGTGCCAGTTGTCGTATGTTGAGTGAAAGGGCTCTATCGATGTGTCCCAGATGTATCCAGGTAGAGATGCCAGGCGCTGGAAAAGGCGCGCAGGCGGCAGTGGAAGGTCCTCTCCCAGGACGTGATGATCCTCCATGCCACATACAGTTTTAAGGAGGATTGCCTGTGTCCTGACGATGAGGAGATCAAAACATCGCGACCCTATCCACTGTCACCAGCCCCAACACAGTCGAAAAAGACGGGTTGTGTGGCTCGTTGCGTTTTTGTTTCGGTGCAAGTAGATCGTTTGACGGGTGCCGCACTAGGCCGAAGAATTGTGCGTTGGGAGAGGGGTTGGCCGGCGACCGATCGTTTGATGAGAAGGGCCCCTGTTTCAGGGCACAGGAACGGATGAAAGAAGTCTATGGTCTTGTGGATGGCATGGAAAGTCCAGGAGAGGATGTATCAGATGAGCAGAGGACATTTAATGATCGCCCAAGCACGACGGGAGCGGAAAGGAAGGACATCGGAAATCGCTCTTCATCGAAGAACGGACCAATCATAGCGGGGTGGACACCTGAAGTAGATTAGCGCTGATTAGTCAGAGGCAAGTTTTACCCTAAACTCAAGCTTGCCCATTTCGGGCTAGAGCGGGCGCCTCGAGGGTGATCTATTGGCTACAGACGACAGACGTGACTCTATGAGTCTATATATCATTGGCTTCGTTTTTCAACGGAGTAATGGTGGATGGTTAGAGTAGTTTATTCTTTAATATTGTCAATTGTGATTATTTCCGGTACTCCCTTTCTGCCAGTTTGATTGGCGTAAGTTGTCTCCGTTAGCCTAATCTGCCTATCCAGAACTGGATAACTGCGCTGGGCTATTTCCATGTATCAATGATGCAAGACACGTCGTTTCGTCAAATTCAACATTCATTAATTACACTACTTGGGATTGTATGTTCGATATCTTTATAGTAGTGACATGTCTCGAAGACAGGAAATGTGTCCTCAATGATGAAACAGCTTCTCAACATCCGTTGATTTGGAAACACTGACAATTCAAGTGTTTCTTGGCTGTCTCCGGATTCCCCTTGCATCCACTTCCTGGGGCAAGTAAGAAAGCTGAAACGCCGACTCTGAGTCTATTAAGTAATTTACGTGTATGGAGCCCAACAACTTTAACGTAGCATGTGCAGGTATTAGTAGCAACGATCCTTTATGGGTGAGTAAAGACAAGTCTACGTAATAGGGAGACGCCTGGGCCCGGCTATGTCGCACAGAATAATGGCGGTCAGGCAGCGATAACTTGGTTTCTCGCATAAAAATAAAGAAGTAATAGTCATTTCTTGCATCTGGGCGTACCACGGAATTTTGGAAACCGCTGTAGAAGGTATCAGCGTTCCATGTACTCCGTATATATGACACAGATAGTGCTCGGGATGTACGGGGAGTATGCAATAATAACAGGGAAAGGCAAACCCCATCCGATATGCCGGCATATGGCGATAGACACATAAGGGGGCACGTCGAACAAGGTCCGGTGTGGGGAGTGGGGCCGCAGTGACGTCGTGAGGCTTATTAAGCGGGCTGCGAACCGAAGATTTGAGGTGTCACGAGCCGAGCCATCAGGTTGCTATAGCCATCGTCTTGCTCTTCCTCCTCGAACAGCATCTCGGCCAGTAGATTAGGTGCAAAGAGAAAAACAATGACAGCACTGAACTTGTGGTAATAATGTCGCGGGTACACGATGAAGTGACCGTAACAATTATGTACTATAGAAGGAACGGTAATGACGTATAATTGGGCGCCTTGTCGATGATGGCATGGCTGGTCCCAGAGAGGCCTAGCGGGATCATGAGATCCACGGAACGGTGGTGCCAGTGACCTATCACGACAGTTTGCGGCTGCTTAGAGTTCAGCGTTCCTTCCCGATGGAGCCGGAAATTGCGTCTGGCTGGACAAACGGGGAAAGGCTGTGGTCATAGTGGAGCCGCCTTGCCACAACGAGTGGATGACACTGCTCAGCAGCTCGTGGCACTAGGCCGGAACAGGCACAGGCTGAAGCGATCGCCTTCATCAGTCGTACTCGTTACTGTTATGGACGGTCAGCAGCGGTGCAGGCAGAACGTTGAGTTGAGTTGTCTGCGAACATGCATTTATCTATGGCGAGAACAACGCTTATATCCTGATAATCCAGCCTGCAAAGAGACTGACATGTGTCATGAAATCAAAGAGAGACAGTCTGTACTCTATATTCCGGAACGTGGTACGGAGCATAAATACGTACGTCAAATGCTACCATTAATAAGCAACGACCAAGGAGCGGTGCGCGCTGCTCGTAATAAATAATTAATAACAGTGCATAATTATAGCAACCGGCATGCAGCCACGCTACGTCATCGGCCGCCGGCACTCCTCAGTTCTGGCTGGCTGGCTGTCACCCGCACCGAGAGGGTTAATGCTATTATCCTAGTGAGCCAGAGAAGTAGAGCAGAGAAAAAAAAAAAAAAAAAAAAAAAGGGCCGGCCCAGCCCAGACCAGGCCTGATGCCAGCCATCCGGATAGCAACCTCTGGCCTGTCCTCTCTTTCCCCCGAGTAACTAATTAGCTAAACTACCCCGTGCTGCGCGCCGAACAGGATCTGCCGGGCTCTTTCTGGCTACTGTTCTCCTTCCACCTGCTCCCGAGTATCCTCACATCCTCCACCCAAACACCAACCACGTCCAGAACCACAACCACAACCACAACCACAACCACAACCACAACCACAACCACAACCACAACCACAACCACAACCACAACCA